>OY987216.1:7144448-7477032 GCA_963920805.1 Primula vulgaris | reverse complement strand
ACAGAACATCAAATACTATAACCCCATATAACAAACTCATCGCATAAGCGTTACTCCCTTCATTCCCTTATATTTGTCCTATACAAAACTACATGCAATTCTGACCAGCAAATAACTCTTACCTAAATTGACAAAATTCATATTGTCAAAAGTTAAATTACTTTTGAAATTTTGCATTTCGGTAATTTTGAGACAAGTTATTGGCCGGTCAAAATTGCACATAGTTTCATACAAATAAAAACAGAGGGATTATTTTATGAGCAAAAAACTAACCAGACCGCATATATGAGAAGAGTAATAATAACAAACAAATAAAACCCCAAAAAGCAATGATACGTCATTTTGCTATTCATTATTCTATAACAGTGTTAGCTGCAGACAGGAAAAGCGGAAATGGGACGAAGAAATGGGAACTAAAACACAAATAACATAATTGATCACTCTAAATAAAGCAGCAAAAAGTGATAAAGAACCACTCTAACGGAGGATAAGGAATGGAATTATAAACATTTAACAGATTTATTGTCTTAATTAAATTACTCACTAGGACCTAAAATAGGTAATAATAACACCAAAGCGTAATTAAATCACTCTAAATAAAGCAGCAAAAAGGTGATAGAGAACCACTCTAACGAAGCATAAAAAACGGGAATTATAAACATTAAACAGATTTATTGGCATAATTAAATCACTCACTAGGAACTAAAATAAGTAAAAAAAACACCAAAACATAATTAAATCACACAGATCCCTAAATTAACAAAAAAAATTGAAATTCTAACAAGAATTATAGCTTTTAACAGAATTATTCGTATGGTAGAGCTAATTTAACAGCTAAGCATGAATCAAAACCACTCACTAGGACCTAAAATAGATAATATAAATTAAAAAAAACAGAATTAATTACATTTAATCCCTAACTTAACAGAAAAATTCAGAAGAACTGAAATGGGATAAAAAAGCGGGAATCGTTAGCCCTGAATAACAAAAAACTAAAAATTAGAAAATAATAGAACGGGAATTATATAACCCATTAAAACAGAACTACTCTCTTAATAGCCCTAATTTAACAGATAATTTGGAATAAGAGTGAATTAAGATTAATGAGAAAATATCAAATATAATTATTACCTGTCAATAGACGAGCTAATTGAGAGAGAGAGAGAGAGACTTGTCGGAGTTGAAATGAGGAGAGGGAGAGAGAGAGAGAGAGAGATATAGATTTTGTGCAGCTTTTGATAACATATGTTCCAGTTTTGGTTCTTTTCAGCCAAACTTTTCATGCTTTAAATAATGGTTTGATTTAATATGTTACAATCTAAGTAATGTTTTAAATAACTAAAGTCTAATTTAATTAGTCGTCTATCGTTTAATCCCCGCTAATTCCGTTTAATCACTGCATAATTCTGCCTAATCCGTTAACCTTGTCGCTTCATTCTGATTTTTTTTCATGGTTTAAATAGTGGTTTGGTTTAGAATTAAGTTTAATATGATACGACCGAAGTAATGATTTAAAAGACGCCGTGCTTTAAATAGTGGTTTGTTTTAGGATTAAGCTTAATATGATACGATCGAAGTAATGTTCTAAAAGGCGGGAGGCGGAATTTAGGCGGAAGTTGATCGACTAACGTCTAATCACTCTAGTTCTGCTTAATCAACGTCTAATCTGTTACGATTATAACTAGGATCCGCTTAATTTGCATCTAGGCGCGCCTTTTAGAACACCGTGACACCGAACCATATAGAAACTTAGTCACTCCTCTCGTGCTAGATTATTTGTACTATACGGATCTACGTACAACTTTAACGGAAAAAAACGTGTTTAAACATTTGAACTAGGTGATTAAATTTGAAAAAAAAATGATTTAAAGAACTTAGATAAGTTACATGTCTGTTAAAGTTATGGGCCCAAACAATTTGGAGCAGAGGTACTTTGAGATATGACCATGGTTGCCAACTCGAGAGTCCAGTAAAGTGCAGGCTAAAGTACACTACAAGAGGGGAAAACTCAAAAAAGTCATGTCTAGATATATAAGCGTTGATAAGATATCCCAGAATTTATGAGTTCTAATATAAAAATCTTAGGTAGATATAATAAGTAGAACTTGAGTAATAATACATTCATAATAGTATATAATAGATTCAAATATTACTTATACCTTTTAAAACTTATTTCATCATATTTTTAATGCATTTGTTTCACTTTAGCATCTGATGAATCTTCTTAAGAGCTCTAATAAACATTATTCAAGATATTACAAGGTTTTCGCCTAACGTTTCAAAACGTTTTGGAAACGTCTTGCCTATATATAAAAATAAATATCATACTCGATTGTGAAATGCATTCTGGGAAACGCATTACCTACTCCGAACAGAGTATCCTGATGAATATTTCGGTTAGAAACTTAGAGCAGAGTTATAAATCAGGAGTTCGATGATGAACAACAATCTATTTCTCTTCAGCTCATTTACTAAGTAACCTCACTTGGGTACGTAGTCCGTTCGTTTATAGCCGAGCATACATGTGGGAGCTTTTAAATAATTGGACACTGAGTTATTTCATGATAGCATGTTTGTTTATAATCAAACATACATGTAACTGTAGGAGCTTTTCAACAGCCGAACACGAGTTGTTTTATGAGCGCTTGGTCAATTGCACCTCTAACGGTTAGGCTGCCTTCTATGTTTTCTTTAATTTTAAGTTTGTTTCATGAGCTTTAAAGATAGAAGACCAGTTCTTTCCTTCAGATTTGTCTTCTATGAAAGATCACCCAAATACAAACTAACAATTAATTGCCAATGGTATTACAGGAAAGAACTTGAAGAACAATGATTAAAGGAGACAAAAGCCTTTTTAACAAACAAAATTGTGCATAAGTGAACTATATCAAATGGATAGAAAGGTACCCTACCAAACTACTTCATACAAAGTACAGTAAAGAGAAAAAAGGAAAACAATAGGCTGGAAAACTGTCAAATGGGTGAAAACTCACTTATTCTCACAAACTTTTTTCATCTGTCTCTTGTGATTATAATAAATGAAATGTACCTATAGTAGAAAATCATAAAGTCCCCCATGTGATGTGCCCAAACTAAAAAAGCAGTGTGTCAATGGTCTTTTAAGCTCATCACCTCAGGCTACTATCCACAAAAGAAAAAAAGGGAAGAAAAAAAGAAGCCAAAATAAGTCCTTCCCATTTAAGCTTACTCAACCACCATATCAACCCTATCAATTGCCTTCACAACTGGCCCAAGGTCCCTCCCATGAACATTCACCTTCAACCCATACTTCATGAACAATGTTAATGACATCTTTTGCTCCACTTTATGCCCTTCTAATAGACTTAGCCGATAACGCAACAACACCGACGCCGCTACTGATTTCATCTGTAGATAAGCTAGATCCTTACCCAAACATATCCTCGGACCAGCATTAAAAGCGACAAATTTAAAAGGGTCATGTGCAATGAATTGTTTTCCGTTCAACCACCTCTCCGGCTTAAATTCCAAACAGTCTTCACCCCAAGTTGATTTCATTCTGCCAGCTGAATATATTGAGTACGTTACAGACGAACCCGCAGGGACAAAAGTACCATCTGGTAAAACATCATCAGCGATAACATGTTTGGAATCTTCTGGAACAGAAGGGTATAGACGGAGTGTTTCTGACAATGCGGCTTTTAGGTAGGTTAAACGGTCAACCTCCTCAAACTCCAGGGGCTCATCGACCCATTTCGCCACGTCATCGCCACGTGTCTCCATCAGGACAGTGCAGATCTCGTTCACGATTTTTTCTTCAACGGAAGGATTTTGAATGACCAGCCAAAAGAACCAGCATAGGGCGACTGATGAAGTGTCACGTCCGGCTAAAATGAAGTTTAGGGATACTTGTTGAAGGAATTTGTCGGAGTAGTTAGACTCTTTTTTCTTCATGAACCTTGATAGCAAGTCGTCGTGTGGGTTCGTGGTGATATGCTGACTTGTTAACTCCTGCTTACGTGTGCTGATGATGTTGGACAAGTACTCGTCCACGTGGACGAGGCTTCGGCTCAAGCTAAGCTCCAAGCCGAGCCTGAGCCACTTTTTGAGCCTCCATAATACCTGTTGGAGAATAATATAATTAATTAAAAAGGTTACCTTACTAAGAGCTCGATCTTTTAGTAGAATTTGACAACTTGACATGGTAACATCATTGTATATTAAAAAGTAGTGACAAAAAAAGAAACAGCACATAAGATAATCCATATCAGCTTCCTTATGCAACTAAACTAACCTTTCATATATTTTAGGTCATGCTTTAATAAAAATAAACACAAAAGTTGCCCTAATAAATGTTTGATAATGATATAAATGATTGCGTAAATTGCCCTACTAAAAGTTTAGGAATAATATTAGATAATTACAAAATTACTTCATAAACAGTTCAAGGATTAGTAGAAATGATAAAACCATAACAATACCTCTGGTAGAATAAACCGTTGCAATGAAGCTTCAGTGGCTCGGTCAAAAGCCGAAGCAAAACTGTTGTCAGGTAACCCCTCGGCTAAGGTCTGTGGGTCCCGTCCAAAAGCCAAACCGCAAATATTATCAAATGTAATACGCAACATTAGGTCTTGAAGATCTACAGGCTCACCTTTGAGCCGAGCTTGTTCTAGAATGGGGCAAAATCTACCACCAATGGCTCGGTTAACCCACCTAGCCATGGCTTGGCGTAAAGTCCTGGTGGTGAACTCGAGGGCAGCAGTCTTCCTCTGGAACCGCCATGTGTCACCATCGGAATTAAATATACCCTGGCCTAGAAAATCATGGAAAACGGCTTGCCACGTGGGACCTTTCGGGTAGTTGTCGAATCGAGTTTTGAGTATGTGTTCAAGGTTACGAGGGTCGCAAGTCACTGTAACATGGCCTTGTTTACGTGCTAAAAAGGGTATAGCGCATATACACGTTTGGTACGTTCCGTTACAGGCTTTAAGGTTATCTGAGATCCATTCATGGAGACGGTCACTGTTTTCGACTAGGCCGGGTAGGCTACCCAATACGGGCCAAACACGTGGACCCTTTAGTGGCCGTGAGATGAAAGTGAACCATAACAGATAGGCTGTTATGGCAGTGAACAATAGCAAGACTATAGATGTATCCATAATGGAAAGTGATGAAAAAAGTTTTTAAGAGGAAAATGAAAATGAGAGTAAGTGTATAGAATGGTGAAAAATGAAGATGTGATTTATAGAGTGAAGGGCAATAAGTGAGGCCAGTCTGTTATAACTACTATATGTACTACCATTAATGACATTACAAGCTCAAGAGAGAAAAGGTCATACCCTTTTGGACTCGAGTCTTCAAAGCTAAAGAGAAAAAGTTAAATAAGTAAACCATAAACCCATACACGCTCTATACAACTAATTCTTGCCAGGAAAGGAGCTGGTTATTAAATTCAAGGCATTCAATGTAGGGAAATAAATGAGATTAGTTGAGAAACAAACACTAGATAAAAATGGTTCAAAAAATAAATTTTGGGAAACTGATAAAGCAATTTGGTTTATAGACTACAAATAAATAAATTATAAATGATAAAGGGAAGTGTGATCATGTGCTGGTTAAAATTCGGTGAACAACCCACCAACAAATTTATAGCTCCACCCTACATAACGTGAATCAATAATATATACCATAGTTTTTAGTATTTACTGTATGTACGTGTTTATATATTTTTTTAAATTCAATCTTTATCTTTTACCACCAGGTTTTGGAAAATGTCAAAGTTGAGTTTATTTTTCATAGGTTGACTTTTTAAATGCGTTTTGCACAGTGACAAAGGTCAACTCTGCTGTTTTGCATTTTTTTGAACTCCGAGCCTCGACCATCTTATTTTCACAAACAAAATATTAGATGTATCACTATCTGTCTGTCTATCATGCCACTTATTTCTCACTCAATTTCTTCCACGTAGCTTCATTTCGTGCCACAGTCAAAATATTGGTTTCTAAAAATGATCATCAAGGGTCTTGTCAATTTCTGTGATTTAATGCTAGAAAATATGGGAGAAGATAAGCAAGATAAACCTATTTATTTTACAAAAATGAGAATGTTAAGCGTGTAATTCAAATGTACTTCCAGAACTCAACTCATTCCAGCTAATTTGGTGAGTGGTGCCATATGCAGCCATGACACACTCTTCATAACTTTAATAATTATAATTTTTTTTTAATTTTTATTATATATTTTTACTAAAATTTGTTAAAATCATTATTTAGCACACCCTAGCGATTTGTTTTTTCACTTAACATGAGATTTTTAAAAAAAAATTTTTGTAGAACCTGTCATTATTATTAAATAAAACATAATTGTATATGATTGGGTCATGCCCCCATGCTAGCATATACCAAGTATTAAATCCGATAAGAAAACTGAATAGTTACATAAAGTTTGCGCAAATTTTGCTACTGGCCTAAACACACAATTACAAGGAAAAGATGACTAATGATTCCGGTTAAAACTTAAATTCTACAAGTCAAGAAATGAGCCAAAAAACACATTTTTCTCCTTATATCCTTATAACTCTTTCAGCACCGGATCAATCAAGAATACTTAACATGAGATTTTAAGCATATTTATTTCTATGTATGGCATGACTATTAGACGATTCAGACCGACCATATATGTTTGTGACTTTGTGATAAAGAAAAATACTACATTTTAATTTATGGAGTAGAGATATGTTGCACATAACCGCTGCGTATGGCTAGTAGTTAAGAGAGAAACTAACCGCAGATCATCAGAAACCACGACACTCCTATAATTTTAAAATTTACAATTTTTTTTTTACCATCTATTTTTATTAAAATTTATTAAAATTGATATTTTGGCACCCTAATAATTTATTATTTCACGTATATGTAATTTGGAGGACCCCATTTTGGGGTTCCTGGCTTCGTCCTTGAGTAATCTATACTCTATAGTATGACTCGGAGCTCTATCTTAAAATTGTTGCATGATTAGGTCGTCATGGTACGATCTAATTCTAAACTCACAATTGTATCTGACTACGAAAAATTAGATTCATCAAAATCTAAACATCTACGACTTTTTCAAATCAGAAAAATAAATACCGTAGCCTTTTCTAAGATAAAAATTAACTTACAGTGTAGAAAGAAGACTAAGCTCAAGCCATTTATGTACAATTAAGTCTGATGTTAATAGCTTGGAAGCACTAAAATGGTAGTTAGAGTAATGGCAGAATATTCAGCACCGCCAAAATAATAAGCCTAAATTATACGTACAGTTGCCACCAAACTACTCCGTAGTAATACCTTGATGAGGAAATAATTACTGTTTTAATTACATATTAACTGACTCATTAATGTAAATTAGGTTACCTGTTACTACACCTAAACAGCCTATTTTTTGAATTATTGTCCTATGATTACACTAAGAAGTTCGCAATTTAATTAGTCCTTCTTGAGCACTACTATACCTATTTTTAATTTTTTTGAAACATGGAAATGCAACTACAAGAAATTAGGAAGATAAAAACATTAAAACCATCTGTGAGGTTCATATTTTCAGCAACCTGTAAAACTTGCTTACTCCACGCAATAATTACAGAGTGATTGCAAAAACTACTTTATTTACTATTGCGACTTACGGTGAGTCACAGTATAAATCATGAACATCTGGTGACATAAGTCGCATAACTCCTAGTATGATTAGAAAATGATTCCATAATACCATGAAAAATATAAAAGAAACAGTTTATATAATTAACAACTTTTCTTTAGTAGCGTGGGAGAAAAAGAAATACATATATTTTTCAATAGGAGGTGCTAGAATTGATAAACATAATGATGACTGCAATTTATATATGATTACTTAATATACATATATGATAAACATAATGATGACTGCAATTTATATATGATTACTTAATATACATATTATATGCACGTGAAGAAAATAAGAAAGGAGTCAATACTATAACAGCAGAAGTATCAGATATTGAAAAGATCCTGAACTCTATATGCTACCAATAATAGAAAAACATGTACATAACAACTGGAAAAAAATACTTAAAACCAGTGGGCAGAAAATACATGTTTTTACAATAGCATATGATTGATATTATAATAAAATAAATAAAACTGATAGCATGGCAGCCATTGCTGATATTAGGTTCAGTGAACTGACATCTTCATGGTACATTGGCATTTCATTTACCACTTTCTTCTAAGCTTACACCAGGCTATAGCTCCACGATTGTACCTACAAAAGCCACTACAGAAAAAAAAAAAATCAATCCGGAACGAATTTTGTGACATATTACAGATGGATTCACGACCGATTTTAGATTTACTGACGGATTTTGTTATTTCGTGACAGATTTGACCGTTGTTGATTGAACTTATTTTTGTAGTGAGCCTAAGTGATGAATTTATACTAGTAATGCAAGAATAGACGTTATATATCTTGATAAAAAAATATAACATACAAATTAGAGCAGGCTAAATATTTAAATTTATATAAAATGCAAGAATGGTCGTTATATTTATGGATAAATATATAAATTACTATTGGTAATGCAAAGTGGCGGAACCAGTATTGGAAAAGGGGGGCTGATTTTCTATAAAAATAAATATATATACATTTTATGAAGTTATTTTACGGAATAGGGGGCTGAAACACTAAAATTTAAATGTTTTGATCAAAATACATAGAAAAAATATATTTTTTTCATCAATTTTTTTTCAAAATGGAGGGGCTGCAGCTCTCGACTGCCCTAGCTAGTTTCTCCCCTCATAATGCAAAAATGGGCGTTATCATGGGTGTTCCAGCTTGGAAATGGTATCACACATACAAATTTGTTGATGACATGTATGAATTCTTCGATTTCACAGTTCCGTTTTAATTTTTAAACTTATATTGTGTATACATGTATAACATACAAATTAGAGCAGGCTAATCTTATACAAATGTGTAAAGTGTCTTAGAGATTTTGCTAACAGAAAATAGTAAACGCGACTCTGGCCTTATGATTAGTAAAAACGGTTCCGCTTATAACATGTGCCTCTGGGGCACATGTTAAGATACAACTAATATGTTCACAAGTATATACATAATAATAACATTTAATATAACAATGCGTAGAAAACAATCATATTTATTACTAATGGTGTAATTATGATTTTAAAAATTAAAACTAAATTTACAACACACTAAAAGCTCAAATATAATATTATAAAACCATAGTTGAGACTATATTAAAGTTAAATATTAATTAAAATTATTAAAAAAAAGTTAATGATTTTAATATATTATATTTGACGAAACATTACAGCACAATAAAAACTCAAATATAATATTACAGAACCCTAGTTGAGACTACCATAAAGTTAAATATTAATTAAAAACATTCAAAAAAATTAAGGATTTTAATATATTTTATTTGTCGGAACATAATATTAATTAAAAAAATTATACTTAATGCACTATATGTTACAAGATATGATGCAATTAGTTATACTAAACCAATTTATTTTCTTAATATCAAGATATATAAAATAAATTGTGTTACAATGTCAAATTGGCTGATCAAAATTTATATGTCAAATTGTCGCATATCCTTGTCGAACATGCATGCTTGTACAGTTGTACATATGTATGTTAGTTCAAATATTTTATCCCATAATATCTATCTCATTCTGTATCCACTTACTTATTTTATTAAAAAAAATTCTAAAAAACTTGAAAAAAATTATACAATTACTATAACACATGTATCAATACATTACAATAATTATTTTTAAAAGAAAATTCACACACAATTTATTTTGGAATAAATGTATAAATTAGTGTAAATTAAATATTAAATCTTAGAAAAATTGTCTAAAAAAATATTATGCTCAAATGTTTTAAAATTTGAATACAATATAATATAAAAGTTTATAAATTTGCAGAACAAGTTATGAAAATTTAAAATTTGAGTGAAAATAAGCAAGTGAGCATGGAAGGGGTAAATAATATGTGGTAGAAGATTTTGACTCGTATGCTTATTTATATACTAAGTAAAAGTTACTCACACGTTGCGTGTGAGACGTGTAAGGCATAAATCTCGTAATATATTTTATTTTGAACATAATACTCAGATTCAGTATCATTTATTTTAGTTATGTAGGTTAAAACGAATTGTTAATTAATTTAGTTTACATCCGTAATTAGGAAAATATAGTGATGATAAATTGTTAATTAATTAGATTATGTACATTGGTAATTATTAAAATAGAGTGATGGTATTTTTGGAAAAATTGGATAAAATTTGGCAGACTCGACTTTTCTTGACTTTGCTTATATTAATAGTATGGGTGACTTTGGTACGGTACCGACTTTTTTAACCATATACCAATACCGAACCGAAATTGTTTGGTTTGAAAAAATTATACCATAACCGAACCGAAAAATATATCGACTTTTTCGGTTGGTATGATTTGTTTTTCCGTTTTATACCGAAATATTATTATTATTAAAAGACCATTCTTGATAACAATAAAATAGCAAAAAAGTTTATAAAAAGCAAAATGTGTACAACTATTCTTATATTTGCTACATTTACCGTAAACTTGATTAAAATAGTAAACACTTATAAAATAAGAATTCTTTTAAAACATTAGACAAGAAAATGGAGAAACGCGAAATTATTGTATTTGATTTCGTAAATAGAAAATTAAGTCGTAAGTAAAATTAAACAAAACTATAAGACAATTTATTTGTAAGTCATGACTATATGTAAATTTCTATATATTTTATAATTTTAATGTTTGGTTCGGTTCGGTATTATACCAAACATACAAAATGGATACCGAAACCGAACCGACTTTTAAAGTTTGGTTCGGTTGTACCGTACCAAAAAGTCGGTATACCAAGTTTTGGTATCAACTTGTTTGGTTCGTTTCGAAATTCAGTTGGTTGGTACAAATCGGTATAAAAAGTCCACCCCTAATTAATAGTACGATGATAACCCTCTCATTTTCCTTTTCAAGTTAAAATTTTAGTACATGTATATATAATATATATATACATATACATACATATATATATATATATAACAGTTTAGTAATATATATATAAACACACGCACTATTTATATTCTTATAAAAAAACATGCTTGTACATACATATGTTTAAATATAACCCTCTTTTTTTCAAGGTATAATTAAAAGTATTACATAAATTTATGGAGATAATTACAGCCCATGGGACTCGAACCCAGACCTCCCAGTCAAAGTGGAAGACTTTTAACCACTTGGCCACCAATACTTTTATTATAATAACAACGTTATATATATATACTCTATCTGTGTATAGATGTGTATATACACACTTTGGGACTGATTTCGTAAATTTTAGAAAATTCAAATTTTATTTTTGTTTCATTTTAGTCCTTACATTTTCAAAAAAATAGTTTAAAATTACAACAAAATAAAAAAAAACACAAAAAAATTATAAAAATCATAAAAAAATATAAAAAATAACAAAAATAACAAAAAATTATAAAAAATATTATAAAAAAATTAAAAATTTAAAAATATAAAAAATATAAAAAATCACAAAAAATATAAAAAATCACAAAAAATAAAAAAAAATAAAAAAAAAACACACAAAAATTATAAAAATCATAAAAAAATATAAAAAATCACAAAAAATCACAAAAAATATAAAAAATCACAAAATTTTTTTTGTGATTTTTTATATTTTTTGTGATTTTTTATATTTTTTTATAATTTTTGTGTGTTTTTTTATTATTTTTTGTGATTTTTTGTGATTTTTTGTGATTTTTTATATTTTTTGTGATTTTTTGTGATTTTTTATTTTTTTATTTTTTTAATTTTTTTTAATTTTTTTTATAATTTTTTTGTTATTTTTTATATTTTTTTATGATTTTTATAATTTTTTTGTGTTTTTTTTTATTTTGTTGTAATTTTAAACTATTTTTTTGAAAATGTAAGGACCAAAATGAAACAAAAATAAAATTTGAATTTTCTAATATTTAGGAAATCAGTCCCAAAGTGTATATATACACATCTATACACAGATAGAGTATATATATATATATATATATATATATATATATATATATATATATAACGCTATTATTTTAATAGAAGTATTGGTGGTCAAGTGGTTAAAAGCCTTCCAATTTGACTGATAGGTCTGGGTTTGAGTTCCATGGGCTGCAATTTTCTTTGTTTTAGTTAATTTAGTTTTTTTTTAGTAGGTAAAAAGACCATTTTGCCCTTCAATTTGGACGGAAAACGTTAGCTGACGTCACTATTTAACGGTTAATTTGGACGGAATATACTAAATCGAAAGTTTTCATTTAGTACAGTATACTAAATCAAAAAATTGATAGTTGAGTATAGTAAATCGAAATGAGCTGAAAGTTGAATACGCTTAACATTAATTATCTCTAAATTTATGTGTGTGCATGGCTGACCTAGTGTCAACTGTCAATAAAATAATCAATAAGCAGCAGATCAACCATAGCAAAAGTGGCTTGCTTGTCTAAGTGGTTGGTAGATGAAGATACCATGCTTACCATCAGGATTCGAACTCATGACGTATGCGAAGCAGGTTTACCTCAAAATGAGGGTTTCTGATTATATTAAAAAAAACAGCAGATCAACAAGAGAGATTGCCACGTTAATCCAGTTAATCCCTATCTTATCATATATATACTACTAAACTGTTAACTAATTTTAGAAAAAAACTAATGAAAACAAGATATAGCTTAACCAGGGTCGAAGCCAGAAATCGTGTATGGGGGTACCAACATTTACATCAACTATTAAATTAAGTGTAATAAAAAAATGAGTGGTGTCAAATCATCATTTTTAACGTATTTTAGTGAAAATAAATGGTATTGAAAATTTCACAGTTTTCGAAATTACGAGGAGGAATCGTCGCCCCGGATGTCCGCTTCCCTCTAGCTCAACTTGGTCATCAAGGAAAAGCACATGTATGAAATTTTAACGTGCACTCTTGATAAAAAGTGTAAAATTTTATCTGCCACCAAAATATCAACCACCAAAGTTACACATGTTAGGGAGACAACAAACATCTAACAAGAATAATCCTCTTCTATTTTTTTCCTTAGTAGTTGAAATTAGACTAATTCTGTCATTGTTCATTAAGACCTGACTTTCCACTTAGCTGTAACAGATATATATATATTTATCATTTCGCATTTTACTTCTAAATTCAAAGACAAGGTTTGAACTCGTGCTCTGTTGTAACACCTTCATGTCACATACTCTTTAACTGCTACAATTTTTATATATAACTAACTGCTACAAAGGAATGGTCTCCATTAGAAATGACCAACTTCTTTTTTACATGTGTTTGAATTGGCTCTGAAGTTAACAATTTTGTGACTGCAGATACTGCAATTTTACCAAAAAAAATGAACATAAATGAGACACCAAAAGACTGGAACCCAAGACCAATGCGTTAAAAGGGATTGCAATATTACATTTATTTACCTATTTGATCTGAACATTGTTTTACTAAGACATGTATTGCTTCTTAGTCCCTCAAACACACACTATTTGGATGAATAAATTACTCGAAATACCAATTCATGAAGTCAGAAATCATCCTAAAAACTATTTAGCTAATTAAGATAATATTGTATTACTCACTTGGATAACAGTAACTAAGAGTCTAGGATACTTAGAAGCTTGGATGAATCTCTCTCTGAAAAATACATGTAGAAGCTACTAAAAATAATGTTAACCACCTTGTATTGGGTATTTATTACCCTTCACCATATTCAGTACCATATCAGATTGGAGAATTATGTACAAGCAATCAGAAGTAATAAGACAGAACATATCAATATTTATGAAAAAATATTTTTTTATCAAATGGCTAGAAATAATCAATTTGTATGAAAACACAAGCATGGGAAAAAAAATGCATATCGAAATTGAAATCCCGTGAGAAAAGATCGTGTAAAAGCATTCTTCAGCCTCTCGGTAGCATAACACTTAATAAATACGATGCTTTTACCCGTTCACAAAAATTTGCAGCTGGTCAAGTCACATGACTTGAGCTAGAAATATGCATAAAAGCAGTGATACTTAATATGCATAAATAAAGCAATGAAATCAACAAAAACAGTGGTACTTAATGTTAGCAGTTTCAAGCCAAGTACCTTATAACTTTCTCTTGAGTTCATTACAAGAATTACACTTCGTCTGTACAGGTGAAACCAGTGAAAGTTAGAGAAAACATGGGTTATTTGATAAATCTGCTTCCAACCGAGAATAAGAAAGAACCTTTTTTTCCCCTGGGTGGCTCGGTTCACTACAGGATTGCATTTTGTCAACATAGCAGAAACCAGCTTTACCAGGAAAAATGAGGAAAACGTGTTTGGATATTTTGAATATATACTTTTGACAGAGGGCTACCGTTCATCAAAACGTTACAAATAATTCAAGCACATCAGACTTGTAATGAAAGTCACCATTGCATATTACTAGCGAGTATACCTTGAAGATAGGCTAGTGGATTTGGCGAACAGATCTCAGTATCCTACTCAGATCTTCATTGAAAACATATTTTAAAAATCGATGTTTAGGTTGGTTAATGTCATGGGACTACATAAGTATCAGCTTCAAAATAAGTATTTAACTGAAGCTGAATATCGCATCTGCTCCATGTACATTTTACATGATACATATTGCAGTCTAAAAACAAGCGACGTAGAAAGAGCAAAATCTAAGGCCGTCTTGTTAGAAATGCTCTTCTTAGAAATTCTCAGATATCAGGATTCTAAGAAGAACAAACTTAGAGCTTATAAATACACAGAGACATAAACAAATTATTCTTTTAAGAGGCTTTCAACAAATTTCAAATTGATGCCAAATTACGTTCACGGTAATCTACATTACCTCAGTAAAAGCAATTATTGAACGACCAGAAGAAACCCAGATATTCTCGGTAACACTCAAGTAAAAAAAAATACGATCTATGCAGATTACTCTTATAAGCTCATTTTCATCATGAATGATGATACATTTTCAAGTTGACAGACAACAAATTAGAGCCAGTTCTTGTAAAGCCTGATATTTTAAGACAATTGATTGCTATGACTTTAATAAGCAAAATCAAGGGAAACCCACAAGTGTTAAAGTATAAAAAAAAACAAATAACATAATCTACGTTTAATAGGAGCTAATATATAACAACAATTCTTCACGACAAATGCAGCCAGTGTTCGTGATAATAGCAACTCTGGGAATCCTGTTTGTATAACATTTAAATTTAAACCCTTTTGGAAGCTATGTTAAAAACAAGTTCTGGTTTTGCTTTGGAATTTCCGTAACAAATTCTTGTTTTAATCACTGTGAAGAGGGTTTACAAAGTTTACACCAAATCGTAAAAAGCTTACCTTCTTAACTAATGAATAACTAGCGTACCAGTAAAAATAAGTCTAAATTCTTTTGAACATCAGAATGCGAAATATTTGGATTAATAGTTCAGAATGATAACCAAATGCACTGCAACATGCTGACATTTTTCTTTTCAGCAAAATTAACTTTTAACAGATTCATGCTCAGAATGTTGAATGTGTTAAAATTTCTAAAAGCCATCATTGAGTAACCACCTCAAAGAAAAAAACCAAGATACATTCTATTCCAGTCAGGCGAAGATAATTACAATTATGTGAGCCATTCTGAGTTCCAGCATGCAAAACGGACTACATAGAGGGGGGAAAATTCAAAGTACTGTAAAAATAATGAGTACATACAACAAAAGGATACCCAAACTGCATCACGATACAACTCAATTGCAATTTTCAGAATTTTATATCAAAACGACTGATATAACTACTCACTACGTTGATTCAGCACTGACGAATGTAAAATCACTGCAGATATACAGAATCTGATAACTTAAGCTACTAACTTCATCCTGTTGAGATGTTACTCTGAAAACAGTCCTCAGAAGATGAGAGCACCTCAGATCATTTACTAATTTCGGGACAAATACCTTCTCAGAGGAAATTCTAAGCTTTGTGCAACCTGCAAGCGACAGCAAACAAACGAATAAGGTCAAAAAGTAAATAAAAAAGAAAAGAAATAGGGGGGAATTGCCAATTCACAAGTGCAAATGCCTATCAAGAAAATATTACCTTCATAGCCATATCTTCGGACACTGTAGCTCTATATCGAGTTGAACCCTCCAATGGACAGCTAGTCCCTTTGCTGATAAAATTAGCATTACACAAACTGGATAATTGTAAGAGAACATCTGACATAAAGGCATTGCCCTTGCTTTCCTCACCAAGTCCATTTTTGTCTTCCTCGTCAGATGTAATGCACTGGAATATAGCTAGCAATCTCTCCAAGGGAAAAGTTCCAGGTCCTTTCAAAATTGTGTCATCAGCTTCAGTTTCTTTCTTTGAGGTTACTGTCTCAGAAGACCTAGGCCGCAAAAAAGGTTTAACAAATATAACATGTAATAGACTGATCATGTGCCATAAGTCCTCGTATTATTAAATAAACCAAAATTTTGGTTCCTTTTTAAATTTATTGTTCATCCAGATGGAAAAGGGCAATTCATCCCATCAAAAAAATTTGAAATTAGTGGGAATGGATGCAGAAATACTACGTAATCTTAATAAAATGTAGAATTATGGTTCTTACCATAGAAAAATGAACCGCTGCACATTTATACAAAACACAAATGATTTTCTAGCTAACACGCACTCAGGTCCTTTGTTTTTTCAACACCAAACAAGGACTTTCCACCTGAGGTTCTAAGAGCGGGTCTTTTGTTTATCCATGCATAACGTAGGTGCACTATACAACATATTAAAAAAAACACAAATTTTTAAAATCCCCTCACGTATTTGAAATATGGAAGAGTGATCATATGTACATGGTTGTAGCAATAAAAAGTTTGCCCTTTACAATGGGGACACCGGATACGTTGTGAAAGAATTTTTTCAAACGTGGCATAACAAATCAAAATGAGAGAAAGATTCCTGCTCCACAACACCCCAACCTATTTTACCCAATATGACTATCATCCCACCCACACACTGCAGTAATATCCAAATCTTCCGATGTCAAGAATTTGACTTTTAGCAAGAAAAATGAAAAGAAAACCATACCGCAGCAGAATATATTTAGCAATGGATGTCTCTAAAAGCAATTTTTTTAATATAAGTGAGCATACAGATAATACGACCTTAAACTCGCAGAAAACTAATAAGTAATCAATCACTTACTTTTTCCTTCGTTTTCGACTATCACCCCCTGTTGAGTCAAATTGTGATGCATCAAGAGTAGCAGGATTTCTAGAAGCAATAAATGCGGAAATAAGAAGATATTTTGAGGAAATAGACATATGAAAATCTAACTTCTCCATCTTTTTATTGGCGTTTTCCTTTATGACTTCAACTTCAGATAACTGCGGAGTTGGAAGCCTAAAAGTTTCACTAAGAGCTGGCGCAAGGTGTGGTTGAAATTCACTATAAAGCCTCCTACTCATTTCTTGATTAGGAGGAATATTTGTATCAGTTAAGGGTTTGCAATATTTTTCGAAAAGCGGTGCAAATGCAACAGACAGTTCATGTAATCGTCGAGTAGATCTACAAAATGGCCTCATCACCACCCTGTTAAAAACCATAGCAATAAGTACACGGTCAAAAATTGTTCCAGCAACGGAATCAATCAATGGAATATATCACTTTTGTACACCAACCTATGAGATTTAACTATTCGTACACTGATCTATCAAAACTCACAATTTAAATAGCAAGTTACACAGAATTGAACAATCACCAACCTATCGAGATTGGCAATTTAGATATCAGTTTACACAATTAACACATAACTAGTGAACTTTGAGTAAAAAATGTGAAGCAAGTGTACTGAGGGTTTCATATTAGTAAATTGGCATAAGAAAATGTGTTTTTACATGTTATGTACAAATTATCAAAGGCTGATAGTTTGGTGTACAAAAGGGATATTTCATGTGAACCAAATATGAAATCAACAGTTCATTGCATCAGTTAACTTACTCAAGAAAAGAAGAGTATAATTTTGGATTGGCACGGTTCTTCATCAAGATTTGACGAAATTCATCTTCCATATAATTAGGAAAATAAACAGGTATAGGCTCCGCATATCCCGTATCGGAGTAATACGTATCAGGCGAAGACTTGCTTATAAAGATAATTCCAACCTCAGGCATATTCAGGGTATCATGTAGCCCAAACAAGAGAGGCAATATATTTGAACCCTTATCCCACTCACGAACAAGCTCTAAGTTATCAAATATCAAATAAACCATATTTCCATTAATCCTTCTCAAAG
Organism: Primula vulgaris; assembly: GCA_963920805.1. Classification (NCBI taxonomy): domain Eukaryota; kingdom Viridiplantae; phylum Streptophyta; class Magnoliopsida; order Ericales; family Primulaceae; genus Primula; species Primula vulgaris. The sequence goes on along the minus strand of OY987216.1, from coordinate 7,458,655 downwards.
ATTTCTTTGAGCTTGTGTTCCCCATTCGCTCTTTAAGATTGTTAATAACAGTCAACAAAGCTTCTCTTAAGACGTTAACAAAATCAGATGGTTTATCACAACGTTTTACACTTGAATAACCATTTCCCGAATGTTTTCTATGGAGTAACAATCGGTTTAATATATTCTCAAATAAAATACGAGGACTATGGCATGTACGACAACTGGAGTAAACAAATGGTCTTCTCAAGTATTTGAACATTTGTAATAATACGCTGGTTTTCCCTGATGAAGCTCCTCCGTGTACAAATAGAGGAAACATTGGTGAAGGCGTGGGTCCCAAAAGTTTCAGAAGTTCCAAAATTTGAGTACGCCTACCAGGAAAATTAGAAAATACCCCTTCCATGCTAATCGGTTCACCTCTAAAAACCAGGTCATTGAGTGATAGAGGTAGGTTCTTTTTAGCATTTGTAGTCTCAGGCGAGTTATTTAAAGCAGCATTACATGATGACCGTGTAGTTCTTTTCTTAGCTTGAGAATTATCCTCTTTAACCATAGCTATCAGGCGTAATAAATGCAAACCTCTGAAAATTTTCAATAAACAATACCAGTCAAAGAGCTTACAATTGGAACTTTTTAAAGCTTATTAATAGCTTTGAGATTAGTGACTCAAAAAATGTTGACCAGCTGGAAATTATCCCCCAACTAGTAAACCTTTTTTTTAAATGAAAAGCTTCCAAAGTAGTACTAATCATAAGAAAACGGGGTACACTATAACAACTTTCCAATTTAGGTACCACCGTCTAAATAAATTACGAAATCATGTCACGTGACATTTGACAAACATTAATTTGAGAGGCTAATTTGACAATTTTGCACAAAAATATGTCATCCTATAAAAACGTTTCGCCCAATTTCACACATAACAAAAATTTGGATTATATGCTAATTTTTTTTATGTGTGAAATTGGGGGGAAATTTTTTCTAATATGATATATTTTTGTACAAATTTGTCAAATTAGCCTATCAAATTAATGTTTGTCAAATGTTACGTGACATGATTCCGTGATTTATTTAGACGGTGGTACCTAAATTGGAAAGTTATTATAGTGTGGTACCCAAATTGGAAAATTTGAAAAGTGGGTATCCAAATCGTTAACAGCACTATAGTTTGGTGTAGTAAATGTATTTTTTCCCTAAGAAAACTGACAATCAACCAAACGCAGGGTTTGTTCTTTCGTAAGTAGCTTTTAGGAAATAATACTAGCTTTTTCCAAGACCCAGTAGTCAGAGGGTCATATCTTTGATCTTTTAGCAATTTGTATGCCCAAAAGAACAAAGACTATATAATAAGCTAATCGGGGAAGGCCATCTAGACAAAAAAAAAACTCAATATTTATTGGGTCTGTTTGGTCTAACCCATTTATTAAAATAACAGTTACCAGCTTACTCAGGGTACGTTTGGTAGTTACTTTTAAGCTAAAAACTTTCTCAAAATGGTAGAAAAGATAGATGTTTTTAAAGCTTTTAAGCTACTATAGTCTAGACATCATGGTGTAAACGTCACGTTTTTAATTTAAATCATAATTTTGAAAATAAGTACCTTCTTTTCTGAAAATAAGTCAAATTTCTTAAAATAAGACACTTTTTAATTATTGGGTCTGTTCCATTTACTATTAAACTAAACAGCTACCAGCTTAATCATAGTACAATTAGTTGTAACTTTTAAGCTAAAAGCTGTAATCTTTTTAAATGCTTCTAAGCTTTATAATATGCAATTATTAGCCAGAAAAATAAGCCGAATTATTAAATAATTAAGACAAAAAAGTTATGAAATTATAGTTTAATCCTTTCTTCTAATTACAATATCAACACAACGATCAAATACTATACATTTATATAATTTATACGGGATAGAAATAAGCACACACCTTAAGTGATCACCAGAGAAGATGGCTATATATAAATATAAATATAAATATAAATATATAGAGAGAGAGAAAGAGGAACCCTAGAGAGATAAATGAAAAGCCCGCCAATAAAATGGGAGAGTCTCTTTTTTGAGGACTGAGATTACTCATCTGAGGCCTATTTTTACTTATTTGAGGACCTGGTTAAACACGTAACATCTTATTTTTATTTATTTTTTTAATTCATTCCATTCAATTTGATTACAAAATAAATAATTCTAACACCACTTTATTACATCTCATTACACTTCATTTATCTATAAAATAAATAAATTTACCCACTCTATCACACTATTAATTAATACATTCCTCTACTTTTTTTTTCCACTCAAACTAAATACTAAATACTAAATACTTGATATAATATTATAATTATAAAATATTTTAATTTTGTATTTAGTTTGAGGGAAAAAAAAAGCAGAGAAATGTATTAATTAATAGTGTGATAGAGTGGGTAAATTTATTTATTTTATAGATAAATGAAATGTAATGAGATGTAATAAAGTGGTTTTAGATTTATTTATTTTGTAATGAAATTGAGTGGAATGAATTGAAAAAATAAATAAAAATAATATATGACGTGGACCTACTTTTTAACCGGATGCTCAAATAAGTAAAAAGAGGAATCATATATGAGTAATCCGAGTCCTCAAAAGAGACTGACCCCAATAAAATGGGTTTAGATTGATTTATATCTATCTTTTAGTATTAATTTTTTTTTTTTGGGGGGGGGGGGGGGGAAATTAATAATTAGTACTACATCTTGACAAATATTATTAAAAAAGACTCCATTGATTAAGCTTTTCATTCTCATTCAGTACTCTTTTCAATTAAACGCTTTCTCTAGAGGTGGCCATGGGGCAAGTCGCAATAGCCAAAGCACTATGATGACGGTCCGGTCGAGGAAGAATTTTCTAAAAACCAAAAATAACATTGTTTTGGGTGTTTAATACATATCTACATACGAGTTTTTTTTTACTATGTACTCATATTGTATTTTTTTTTAGTGAAATTATAGAGTGAAATTTTACACACGGACTGAGGTGATGAGTCATTAGGGCCGCCATCGATCATCCGTTGACGCTGCTACCATCATTTTCGCAACACAACCACCATTTTTCTTCTTTTTAGAGGGACAACAGTACGCTCACTACCGCCATCATCTTCGAAAGGGACAAATTCATGATTTAGAAGAGGTGCTAAAATTTATGTTTTTTTCTTTTTGTTACTGTGCGGGGTGTTAAAATGAAAATTCTGAACATGTTTGTTAAACTACCTCATACATAAATAATGGAATTTTACTTCTACCTCCTGAAATGATTATCGATTTTCATGCATCATCGTACGCTTTTTAAAATAGCGGTGAGCTTTTTGAAACTTCCTTTGAGCTAATCGTAGCTTCAGTGAGCCCGCATAGCGTGGATGCACCAACTGGATTTCCGATGAGCTTAGTTGAAGCTTAAGTGGCCGTGGGTGAGAGTGAGATTAATAAACTATGTGAGATTAAGTTGGAATTTCACCAAACTTATATATAATAACTTAAATACTTTGGTAACTTGGACTAGATCCCACTTTTTTTTTTTGATATATGACTAGATCCCAAATTTGCCTAATACAATTTTTATCCCATAGTTTGAGATTATATACTATTTAGTCCGCGTAGTTCTAATTGTAATACTTAGGTTACGTGTTTTAAGAAAACAAATATTGATCCCAAACTTTAAATAAATTTGGTCACTTGGTATATGCAGTATCATTACACAACGACTTGTTTGGAAAGAATAATTTTCTCATTTAAAATATACTATGCATGTCTGTTTTGAAAACTTGTCCAACAGTTACTCTAACAATAAGATGTTAAGACCAAATAGAGATTTATTAAGACCATGTGAACTATTTAAATCTAAAAAAGGCAAAAAGCTATCCATCAATTGTAGGTAGGGCTGTAAATAAGACGATCGGTTCGTGAAATAATGTTCGGTTCGTGAAATAATGTTCGATTCATGTTCGTTCATTTATAAATCAACACGATAATGAACAAGAATATGGTGTTCGTCTATTAATTGAACTGAACATGAACATGTCTCTGTTTGGTTCGTCTAAACTTGTGTTCGTGTAACTATATATAAAGTTTGATAAAATAAAAAATAAATCTATTAATGATGTAACAAATACTAATATCACCACACAATTAATAAACTTATTTATGCTATAATAATATAAATGATATGTTTGTATTATTTTGAACTTATTATGGAAATTTATATCATAATACTATAATTACAGTCATCGATTTTATCGTTAAGTGTTCAACTCGTTAAAGTAATCATACGTTTGTAAAAAAGAATTTATACAATATATAAACTTAAAGTTATATGTGAATTAGTTTAGAACTAGTTTATCATAGTTAACAATATAGTAATCTATGATCAAATTAAAATATATTTATAAGAAACAAATTTTTTTTTTTCAATTATTGAATGTTTTGGAAGAAATTAAATGTTCACGAACAACTCGCGTTCGGCTCGTCAAATGTTCGGTTCATGTTCATCAAATGTTCGTTCGTATTTAAATGAACATGAACAATGATTTTAGTTCATGAACTGAACATGAACATAGTTTTGTTCGGTTCGGTTTGTTTCATTTACAGCGGCCTACTTCACTTGTTTATTTTTCCTTTTAAATTATTATGTCACGTTAAGGATAGTTGTTGGATTAAGATTATACATATACAACACGACCACTAGTCCTGCAAATGAGTAGATCCGATCTTTCTTGTGTTTAGTCCCGGATCGTTTATTAAACGAGATCTAAAATATTGTTTAAACTCGACTTGTTTACAGACGAGCTGTTCACGAGGCTGTTCATGAGTCTTTTCTCAACACGTTTTTTGACAAATTTAATATCGTTTTGCATAAAAAAATAAATTACTTAGCTAAAATAAGTGTTAAAATATATGGACAATAATAAATTTAGTTATTGTGATTTTAGTTTTAATTAGATTTAGTTTAAAAAATAAATTTATTGCTTAAATTGAAAAGTATTTATTGATCGTCAACATAGTATTAGATAAAGTTTACATATATAAGCATAAATATATATGAAATAATTATTAAACAAATTTTCAAACGAGACGAACATGTTCACAAGACTTATTATTGTGTTCAGGCTCGCCTTGTTAGTGAACGAACAAAAGTGAGCGAACGAACACGAGTTGAGTCTTTAACGAGCTGAACACAAACATGTTCATGAACGGCTCGGTTCATCAACAGCTTACAGATACGCGTATCGATATATCTGCATGATACGACACATTACGGACATGCGAAACACCCATCCTTCAAGTTATTGCACAACACATTTATTATACTACAATTAATATATTATAATTATATTATTCTCTATAAATTATATAGGTTTATTTATATTTATTCTACACAAACATGTACATTTAATAAATAATTGTAATCGATAAATCTTAGTAATAATTACAATTTTTTTTATAAAATATATTTTTTTAATTTTTTAGATAAAATGATAAAAATTAGATATTGAATGACTTTTTTTATTGTATACCGTGTGTTTATCGTGTCCATAAAATGTCAAATTAGTGTCGGAGAAAATGCAATCGTTACGAATAGGTCAATAAGTTAACGACACTACCAAGGGAAGCTAAATGTAGACTGTCGGGAGCGACGACACCACATAATTCCGAAAACTGTGAAATTTTTAATTTTTAACCATGCATTTTAATTAAAATACGTTAAAAACTATGATTTAGTATCCATATTTTTTTATTTAACTTGATTTAATAATCGATGTAAATTTAAAAGAGGATCGGTGGCTTCCACCTTGGACACAACAATCAAAATATGTGACACTTTGAAATGAAGGGACAGATTTGTGTAAATGACAAAATACACTTGTTTTTTTCAGTGTGGATTGTAATTGGTACGTACCAAAGTGAGAACAATGTAGCTCACATGTCACAAGTATTGTACAGTAATAACCTCTTCTTCTTCTTTTTCTCTCTCTTACAAAACAAGATACTCCATTTAAAAACTAAGTAATGGGTGGTGGTTTAATTGGAATAGTGAAGAGAAGATCCATGAGTACCAGAAATAGATGGTTTTCAACACAAAATATATCTGATTCTTTTATGCAGAAAATTAGGGATCTTCCCAAAGATCTCCCTGGTACTAATATCTCCAAAAATGTCTCACAAGTAACACCTTTCTCTTTTCATATCTCAACCTTCCCCTATTCTTAATATTCATAGGTTCTTTTTTTGCAATTCCAAAAAAGTTTACGAGCGGAGCTTGTTGCTCTCGCTTACCTTCTATCTCGGTTTAATCATTTTATTGTTTAATTAAAATTTATTTTTTAAGAAGGACATGTATGGATTTAATAAAATGAGAAATTTACTTCAAAAAGATTTTAATATCAGATTGAGTTCTATGAACATTTTCCATATTTTTAGAATAGTCTTGTAGTTCTGTGTATTTGTTTGTTTTTATGTCCTCAAAGCGAAGAGACTATGTGGTCCTCTGTACTTGTAGTATTAGATAATAGTATAATTATTATTTTTGGAAAATGGATAATACTATATTCCCTTTCATTAGAAAAAAAGAATGAAAGTTTGTAATGAAAGGGAATAGTATTATCTATTATCCAAATGTCACTCACCGACTATAGTTGTAACTTATAATAAAATGAAGATGTATATTAGCAGGAGCAACTACTCACGAGTCACGACATTAGTTTGTTTAAATTTAGACCTCTTTTTTTTTTTTTAACATATACTGTATATTTATATTTTGTGTTTTTTTTGGAAAGGAAGACGTTTCAGTTTATATTTAAGTTCTAAGTGATGAAATTATGAACTATGTGTCGTTTTCTATTACTAGTACATTGTGGACCTTATTGGGTAATTACAATGTTAAAGCCAAGAGTTTGTTCTTATGTCACCTACTCACCTTAATTAAATGCCTAGTGAAGTTATTTTTATTCACCAGCCAAACTCCTGTAAAAATAAGCCGAAATACGTGTAAATGAAACTTATTTGGCACGTTTATAACCAAAACATGATGTGTCGAATGTTTTCTAATTTTATGGACCAAAAAAACAAGATTTCTAATTTTATAACTAGTTATGTAAGTAACACTCATAAGTTAAGGTCCAAAGAGTGGAAGTATAATTTTACTTTGTCTTTTTTAATTAGTAATAAAAAAATGTTACAGATCTAGGCGTGCCAAATTATTGATGGACCGGATCGAAAGGTCACACTTTTATAATATCGTGAATGATATTCATACCCCACCATTGTTTTTCTTGGAGTTTTTTTATTGCATTTGGTATCTTTTTCTTTTGCGGACCGAGTTTATTACAATAAGAATGATAGTTTACTTGGAATTAATTAACAGTCTTCATAGTTTACATTCATTGCAAGAATATAGTTTTTGAAAAAATTAATTAGAAATGTTTACGGGTGTGTAACATATCAGAGATCACAAAAATCATACAAATTGACCGAATTATGATCTAGATATGAGTATATAAACCGCTTCATTTCTATCTGTTATGAGTCATCTGCAAACAACATTGAACTTGCAAACCCTCTTGGCCTCATATATTATATAAATATTGCAACATTTATCCACATGCCCGACTTAGAAACGCGATAATAATCGGGTGCTCGATGATGCATTTTGAATAAACAGTATTTGATATATATGCACCTTTGGAAAAAAAGATATCTATACACTATACACCTTAAAAGTGCGAATACAGTTTCACATAAGTTTAATATAATTGCAGCTTTCCACTTTGGCGACTTACGTTCATGTAAACCATTTAGAAAAAAATGATTCACTTTAATCCGTTCATTACTTGTATAGAAATTCATTTTTTTTTACTGTTGTGTTTCATTAAAAATAAGGGGGTTAAACAGACATTTTAAGGACCGCACAAATTCTGTACTCTGTGGTTGTTGAGAAGTAATAAACAGTAATAATATTGTATAACTGCAAGATTCATTTCATGGATACATCTCTATACATTAGTACTATTTGCATCCCTCTTTATGCATGTGTGGTTAGTGGACAATATTTTTATCTCCTAAAAAAGTTTGTCTATTGAATTAAGATCTCCTATTTAAAAAGCGAGTGCCGGACATGTGTCTTGATCGTACAGTGTCCGATACTGTAATTCACGCATCGGACATGTCACTTTCCGTGTCATTGATACTTGACTCTCTGACTAAGCGGACACTTTCAAAAACGCACTTGGTCAATTCCGTGACATGCCGAAGTATACTATAGAATAAGTCTCTCGTTTTTTATGTTTTACACTTTAACCCAACCGAAACAAAAATATTTCAAGGTAAGTTAGTATACAGTGGTCAAATGCGGCCGCAAGATGTAATTTTCAAGTATGCAAATTATAAATTAGCAAACTGACATATAAACTTACAATGCTTGTAGATATAAGTTTAAATGTTACCAAAATGTTATAATAAAAACTATATTTTGCTTTCAAGTTACACATTGCATATTTAATTGATTTTTACACAAATGCACTATTTCAATGTGTGTACATGAGTAAATCACATGTGTTTACTGATAAGCTCTTGTGTTTTTTTCCCCTGAAAATTATCAGCTAATTGGGAGAACTCCCATGGTGTATCTGAATAAAGTAACAGAAGGTTGTGGGGCCTATGTTGCTGTTAAGCAAGAGATGATGCAACCAACTGCTAGTATCAAAGATAGGTAGCTTGATTTTTTTGTTTTCCAAAACAATTTTTTTACTGACTTGATAACATAGAAAAAAATGTTCTATTTTGTTTACAGGCCTGCATTGGCTATGATTAATGATGCAGAAAACAATGGACTAATTACTCCAGGAAAGGTCAGCTAGATGATACTCATTCCTTTAATCCTATGAATCGCTATTAATTTTGTTTTAAAACTCTTTTCCATTTGCTTTGACTAAAGTAATATACTAAGTGTAAACCAGTTTATAGGATTTTGTGACTTGCATTCACACCATGTAAGGTAGTTTCTCTGATCGAATAATTTCACCGGAATATTTTGATATCCACAGAATTTCTAACTACTTCTTCAAAAACTGCAATACGATTTGGTACTGTAGCTACTGTTGCATTAAAATCATTATTGTATCTTTACTGGAAGGTTTTTGGGATTTAACTTTTCAGTTGATAATGTGATGCTAAAAGTGTTGTCTCCCATTAAACATTAAACATTAAACAATAAACTCGATTCGTTTATTTACTTGACATTCTCAGTGATCTAACTTATCGTCAATAGTGTGCTAGTCTTGCTATATTTAGATGGATTTGCCTAACAAATGTAAAGGACAGATAAAATCCAACTGATATTAATAGATTTCATTGGGAACGTGTACCGCTTCTCCCTAAATAAAATCATCTATGTTCGTCAAAATTTCTACTACTCGAACTTATCACTAAATAAGGAGAGCATATTACAGTTCATTGTGAAAATGTAGGTGTCAACGAATCGCTTCGCTTTGGCTTATCGTATCCTACATTTTTCAATTGGAAGTTAAACAGCTATCGAAGAAGCTCTCAAAGAACTTTTGAAAAGCAAAGTTCTACTTTATTTTTATTTTGCACTGGAATAAGGAATAAACATAAAATTTCAGCTTATGCATCTGAAAACAACTAATAAAAACAAAAGTAGGTCCTAAGTTTGAACTCGCAAAGTAAGAAATTAAATGACTAGAGGTTGCTATTGTCATGATGGATGGTCCTAGTCCTAGACTCGAGGGTCCATCATTGTCATTGTAGACTTGTTTGGTTGCATATTTGATGCCCAACTTTCTGGCCTTTTGCTTCTAAGCTGGCGTTTTCGGGTTATTTGGTCTGAAAGAGCTAGAAGCTTTAAACTGGACGAACGTAGCTTTTTTCTGACCACATCTCAAAAAATTAGCTTCTGTGCTCTAAAGCTGCAAGCCTGAAACCAATCAAGCCTTACATAAGTTTCATATCTGTGCACGACAACGACTCAGACTAACATTGTGATCATCTAACAATTAGGATACTAGAAACTACATACAGATAAGTGTTCTGCCATCATAGTTTCTGTCATATATTTCTATATCAGACGGTTTTGATTGAGCCGACATCGGGGAACATGGGGATAAGCATGGCGTTTATAGCGGCAATGAAAGGATACAAAATGGTGCTTACAATGCCATCTTATACAAGTTTAGAAAGAAGAGTGACAATGAGGGCTTTCGGAGCTGATTTGATTGTAACTGATCCAACAAAAGGCATGAGTGGAACTGTTAAAAAAGCTTATCAACTCCTTGATTCAACACCAGATGGTTATATGCTTCAACAATTCTCAAATCATGCCAACACCAAGGTAAAAGAACCCAAAAGAACTCCCTTTTTTCTGTTTTATGTTTCTACATTTGCTTTCCGAAATATTGTGAGGATACAGGAACATTTTCAAATCACGCTAACTCTAAGGTAAATGATTGAAATGATTAACAGGTACATTTTGAGACAACTGGTCCAGAGATATGGGAAGATACTCATGGTAAAGTTGATATTTTTATCATGGGGATCGGAAGTGGAGGCACTGTTTCTGGTGTGGGCCAATATCTAAAGTCTCAAAACCCTAATGTTAAGGTGAAAACAAATTATACATATAAACATATCGACTTTGCTTACTTTCTCTGTAGATGTAATAGTTATGATGCACTCCTAATTTTGATAGTATGCATATTTGTGTAGATATATGGACTTGAGCCTAGTGAAAGCAACATTCTGAATGGCGGTAAACCGGGTAAATCATCCGTTTCTTGACGCATTTCATGCTTAACTTCATGTGATCATTGGTTTGATTGCTTAAAAAATGAAAACCGAATTAGTGTAAGGTCAAAAACATAACTGTTTTATCCATATTTAGAACAACAGTGATTAGGTAAATATCAAAAATATCAAATTGGCTGTGGAGGAGGGAAATAATGCTCTCAGATATTCTCTACTGTTAACTTTGATCAATCAGAAAATAATAGAGCTTGTGTTAGACTAGGTTACATTTTCACAAAAAAAAATTCTGAAGTTAATTAACCAACATATATATTTGCGCAACATACTAGTTTCATATAGCAATATTGAAAAGTCTCTGCTGCTCACTTCATTAGGAAAATCGATATGAATTCTTTCTCGAATTATGCAGGTCCACATCATATAACTGGTAACGGGGTTGGATTTAAACCCGATATCTTGGACATGGATGTAATGGATGAAGTGCTCATGGTAATTAATTTTTGTCTTGAATTTGATAACAGATTTACAGAGTTAGAAAATCGCTGTTCATTGGTATTCTAAAGTTTTAAGTAAATTACTCTATCTTGTAGGTCTCTAGCGACGATGCAGTGAAGATGGCTAGGGAACTGGCACTTAAAGAGGGGCTTATGGTACCACTTGAAACACTCATTAAAACTAACTTAAAACGCTACGATTTCTTGTTTCTAATCTTAGAATCTTATTTGACCAAATTTAATAGGTGGGGATATCATCAGGAGCTAATACAGTTGCAGCAATTAGACTTGCCAGAAGGCCAGAGAACAAAGGCAAACTTATCGTGGTAAGAAAAACTTTACGAGTAGAAACAAAGTAAAAGACCATAATTCTTAGTTCTTTAGAAGGGGTCTTATTTTCTTCTCCATTTTTCTTTGGAATGTAATATGTGGCTGTTTTGAATAAACAGACAATCCATCCAAGTTTCGGAGAGAGATACTTATCATCTGTTCTTTTCGAAGAACTCCGTAAAGAAGCAGAAAACATGCAACCGGTATCTGTTGATTAGGCTGAATGCAGCAGGAAATAAGGGAGGAAATAGAAGTATATCATGTATGTTGTAAAATGAAGAGGCAATTTGGAATAACTCTCTTGTTAAGCCGATTCCTTGTGTATTTCGTTAATTATTTCTTAAATTTCTTTTTATTGGGGAGATTTATCCCGTGTTGTTGCAAATGTAATTAGTACAATGAAATGTATGCAAAACTGTAACATGTTCTAATCACTTTTTAATAAATTTGGGTTATAAAAGATAAGCACTTCTGTTAAATAGTAGATTTAATCATCATCTTCTACATAATGATCTCGGCAGCTACATTTGGCAGTCTGGTCTTCCATATGTATATACTATACAGTGTACCAAACACTACATATTTACATAACATAATAATATATTAAAAAAGAGGGCTTGGAATTACAAGTGTAAAAGGTTAGGAATGAAATGAATTATTCTTAATCCTAAACCAAACCATTCTGGAACGGGTCGTATTTTTTTGATCCAAACCTAACCATTTATGTTTTCAATCCAAATCAAACCTAACGGATCGAATTTGATTCGGGTTTTTGTATTCAACGGTTCTGAGCAGATTCGGTTTTCGTAATGTCTGGTATTAGTTATTTGATCTACTCCAAATATATTTGAATGATAAAATAATTTCAATGAGATAATAAAATTTGCAAGCATCACTTAAAGTCTAAATAACACTTTAAAATACAAATGAGATGTTCTAACACTTAAAGTCTAAATACAAATGAAATGTTCTAGATGCGAAAATCAGACTAATAAAAAGTACCCTTTTTTTTCTCTAGATGGAGAAATAACATTTATTCAGAACTCCAACCCAGTAAATTCATTAGATAAAGGTCAAGGTAAGACAATTATAGTAGGCTGTAACCTCTGGCCAAGAATCTCGGTCTCATGATCTATTGACACTGTTTATAAATCTTAATTCAACTGCTAGTGCTGGGGATGAGTAGAGAGCACAAATACTTGAGTGGTGTTGATTTCTTTATTAAACTTAACAGTTTATGGACAATATTTTTAAATACAATCAAATTTTGTTTTAAATGTTAATTTTTTACTCAAATCTAACTTTTAGATAAATAATTTGAATTTTTTTTTTGTCTCCAAAAACAATCTCATACGAACATAAAGAGATAATTAAAATTTGTCTTCAAATACTTTTTGAGACAGAATTAAATTGTCTCCTTATGTACGTATAATATTGTGTTTGGAGACAATTTTTTTTCTCCATATTATGTGTCTAAAATTAGATTTGGTGACAAAATTTATTTTTCTGTCTAAAAAAATTGTTTTTGTACCGAAAAATTACCATTTAAAGACAAAATTTGTTAATAATTCTTAAGTTTGTTGTGGTGACACTATTATACAGTTTTTTTAATTTTGTAAATTTTATTTAAATTTTTTTAATTCAGTGCACCCTAAACCACTCAATTCAATATCATGTTCGTCAATATATTTATAAAGTGAAGTGACGTGACAACGACGCCATAATATACTTCACTCATTTACGGTAAAGAGAATGGTATTTATGTCATTTCATAAAAAAAAAATTTGAATTGAAAGACAAAAGATTATGACAAAAACATGTATTTATAATGTTGTACATGTGTATGTATATACACAATTCATATATATACAAAACCATTACAAATATTCACACACTCACGTTAGGGGTAAAATCGGTTCGGTACCAAACTTTTTGAACACATACCGATACCATACCAAACTAGTTTGGTTTGAGAATTTTTATACCATTACTGAATCAAAAAATTCGGTATACCGAACTTTCGGTATACCAAACTATTCGGTTGGTTCGGTTCGGTTCAGTTCGGTTCGGTTTTGTTTTGTTTTCATAACAAACTTTAGAGTTTACAAGTGATGATAGAAAAATGGTGCGTATTGGAAAAAAAACATAGTATAAAGTTTTAAAAATAATAGATTAAAAATATATATGTATTTATATTATTGTTACATTTTTTATTTCTTTACATAAAAGAGTAAACACTACTAGACCTTTTTATTAAATGGTTATAAATAAAAGAAAATGTTATAAGTATTCACTATAAAAAGTAATATAAGTATATTATAACAATTTTAATAATTAAGTGTATATAACTCTTTTAGTTAATTTGTCTGTATAGTATATTTTAATATTTCGGTTTGAATCGGTATCATACTGAACTCACTAAACGAATACCGAAACCGAACCGACTTTCAAACATCGGTTCGGTTGTAACGTACCGTAAGGTCGGTATACCAAACTTTTGGTACCGACTTGATTACAAAAAGGCCACCCCTAATTCACATACATGATACAACCAATGTTCTAAAAGGTGCAATACGTACTTTAGGCGAAATTGTCCGCCTAAAGCCTAATTAATGTCTAGGCGTCGCCTAATTTGCGCATGATCCACTTAATCCGTTTATATAATCCCTCTAATCTCCTAAAATTCTAGACTCCGTCTACCACCTAGATAGCGTATAATTTGCGTTTAGACACGTGTTTTAAAACACTACATACAAATGTACATATATATATATACATATACATAAAGACAATTACATCATATTTCAATGGAGTGAAACCCATATACCTATTACACTTAAAATATAAATGCTGTATATATATAAATATATTCATACATACAGTTATATACAAACATAGATGTATTATACATAAAAGTGATGTTGAGTTGTTTATTATGTTACATTAGGATTTCTATACATAAGCGATATTCTATTTTTTTTAGTAGGGGTGGTTCGGATTTGAAAAGTTTTTAATGAGTACAAACGGATCAAATAAGGTTCAAATTGTTTTAGTTTGGTTTAGATTAACATAATCAAACCCTAAACCAATCCATTTAAATCGAATTTGTAATTCTTGAATCCAAAAATTGATGGGCTGGACTTTGCAGCGTTAGCCTGTTACACAGGACTTAATGCGGAGCAATAACGTTGTAGTATTACAATGCGACTCAATTATTAAAAAAATCCAAAAATCAAAGTCAAACCCTAAATCAAAGCTAACTAAACCCACATTTTAGATCAGACCCAGGGATATTACTTGAATGCCTTGTTGAAATAACTTAAAACAATAGGAATACATTACTTTGGATGACCATACTAATACTCATGTAACCTGTTTATGAATTATGTCAAATAAAAATCATGTCCCTGTGAAGAACCGTTTCCATAAAATAATTAGAAACTATAGTGAAAACAAATTGAAAATAAAATGATGTTGAGCAAAAGTGGTTGATTCAATTGGTTGGTATCCGAATATACCATGTTTACCATCAGGATTCGAACCCTTTCGCATACGAATGAGCTTTACCTCCAAAAGAGGGATTCTGATTATTAATAAATAAAAAAAAAGGTTGGTGTAAAAGATTAAAAAATTAACAGTATAATTGTTAAGTATATATATATAATTCAAATGATAATTCAATTAAAAATCCGACCTTAGCTCAGTTGGTAGAGCGGAGGACTGTAGTTGTTTGCTGTCATCCTTAGGTCACTGGTTCGAATCCGGTAGGTCGGAATATTTTTTATTTTATTCTAAATATTTTCTTTTTGTCACAATTCACAATTTTTTTTATTTAATAACAGGACTATAGAGTACTTGACTATTTTTGTCACACCCCAAAATCCATAAACACGGATATCGAGGCATGACCTTTTTAAATAAAAGGAAAACGAAACCTGTTGGTACGAAATTAAAATTTTTAAAAGAAACACAAGCGAGCTAAAAGAACAATTAATCAATTTAAAAAAAGTGTTTGCCAAACGCGGCTACAAGACGAGATAAAATAAACGAATGAATTTGCCTGTAGGCTATAACCTCAAAAGATAAAATAAATGAAAAGAAAGCGGAATCCCCGAGCGCATGTGATGCCTTGCTAAAACTCCTAACCAAAAGCCTCAACCTATAATGTACCTGAACAACAAAATTGTAGCGGTGAGTCCCACGCACATAACTAGACGGGACGGCACCACAAACACCGTCACTCCATCCCATAAATGCAAGAGCTCACAAATTCTACAACTACGATAATCGACGTATAAAAAGAAATATAATTACATTCTACAACTACGATAAATTAAATAAATTAAATAACATCTACACACATCTATACCATACATGGACCTCTCACGCCACATACCCCAGTCCGTAAGGTAGGTCATTCCCTATCCCTTCGGCCGTCTTCTGTCCCCGGAATTAGTGAGAGACAGAGACCATTGCAACATAAAAGTAGATTTATAGTGCGCACTTGGACCTCTCACGCCACTCGTCCCAGTCCGTAAGACGAGTCATTCCCTATCCCTTCGGCCGTCTTATGCCCCCGGAATTAGGGAGAGACATAGACCATTGCTAACAATAAAATAAATATAGTGCACACTGGGACCTCTCACGCCGCCTACCCCAGTCCGCAAGGTAGGTCATTCCCTATCCCCTCGGCCGTCTTCTGTCTCCGAAATTAGGGAGAGACAGAGACCATTGCCACTACAGCTAAATCACAAGGCCTCGGCCAATAATATAAAATCATCCAATTAACACAATCTCATACGTATAAATATTAAGGCCTCGGCCAATAATATTATACTATTCAAATAACACCATCTCATACGTCACTTAACGTAATACAACATAACACACAACCACATGTTCTAAATTCACAACTAGCCAAACGCCAATACAACATAAAATCACTTTCAGGCATTTTAACAAACACCTTGTATGTATGAACTACAACTCACCATTATTCAACATAAATTCATCAAATTCCATCAATAATTACATAATTACATAGTCAACGCATAAAACATGCAAACTCATCCATAATCTCATTAATCCGAAATTAACATAATTAACTCATCAATTTCTCCCATTCAATTAAGTGAATAAAACATACAACAAATAAACCCAATTAACAAATTAAGAACATATTTAGGATAAAAGGTAAAAACCCCCAATTTAAAATAACCGTAAGACCTAATCCTAACATACACTCTCGTCTAGTCGCAATGGATAACCCCCGTTACTTTAGAGCGTAGTGGAGATGCTTCCGGTATGAATCCGCTAACGTGGTTTCTTCTTCTTCTTCTTCTTCTTCTCTTTTCTCTCTTTTTCTCTCTTTTCTCTTGGCTGATTTTTTTTTTAGGTTTTCAATTAAAAGTGGGCTGATTTGAGGTTTAGAAAACTGTTTTTAGATAGTTTGTGGAAGCGAACTATTTGGTCCCCAAAGTTCTAAAAGCTAACTCTTAATCCAAAAATATAGTTTTACTACTCAAAAAATACAAATCTTTAGAAACAAATCTATTGGGTCCTTTTTATTAGTAAAATTAGTAGCAGGTTTTAAAAATAAGGTTTTTCAGAAGAGTTTCGGTTTTTGGCTAAAAATTAGTCGAGTTACCGGTTTTTGGTAAAATTTGTACAAAACGTTTTTGGATAAATTAAATCATGAATAAAATTACTTATAAAAATACGGGATGTTACAACTAACCCTCCTTAAAAGAATTTCGTCCCGAAATTTCCTCTCTAAACAACTATACCCAGAAATGATAAACTTTTATAAATAAGGCCATAAAATTTAAACCTACAATACGTGTCATAATCCAAGAAATATAATATATGCAGGGTTCACAACCCGTAACAATTCCATAACTCAAATAAAATAAACTCCAGATAATGCACTATGTAAGAATAACCGTCTGTATACAATATCTAATAGAATAAAAGACAACAATGTAAACAAGCGGCTGTAACATAAAAGAAAATAAAGTAAACTAAGCCAACATGCTTCTAACTCAACAACTCCATAATATCTACAAAACTCAAATAAGGTAAACACCTATATGCAATATCAAACATGATAAAAGCCAACGCAACAACTCCGTAAACTCTAGGCATTATAACAAAATAAACTCCAACCTAAACTCTAGGCGTTACAACCCTTCCCCGATAAAGAAATTTCGTCCCGAAATTAGAATGCATCTAAAGAAATGTACCTAAAGAAATGTCGAGATTAGGATATTTCCTCTTCATCTCATCCTCGCGTTCCCAAGTTGCCTCCTCGGCCCCGTGGTGTTTCCAAACCACCTTTACCAATCTAATCGTATTTCCTCGAAGTTCCTTCTCTTGCACATCGATAATCCTCATAGGTTCCACTTCGTAGGTCACATCCGCACTAACCTCAATGTCCTCAAAGTCCACCACGTGTGAAGGGTCATGGTGATACCTTTTCAACATTGACACATGGAAAACCGGGTGAACCCCCGCCAACTTTGGTGGCAAGTCCAACCGGTATGCAACTTCTCCAACTCGGTCCACGATCTCAAATGGTCCGATAAATCTAGGGCTCAACTTCCCTTTAGAGCCAAATCTCATAACCCCCTTCCTTGGCGAAACTCGCAAAAATACTTGATCCCCCTTTTCGAACTCCAAAGGTCTCCTCCTCTTATCCGCATAACTCTTTTGCCTACTTCGGGCCGTCTCAAGCCTTTGTCGAATCAACTTAATCTTTTCTGTCATTTCTTGAACCAATTGCGCTCCTAACATTTCCGCTTCTCCTATCTCGGTCCAACACACCGGAGACCTACACGGCCGCCCGTATAAAGCCTCAAAAGGTGCCATGCCAATACTAGCTTGAAAGCTATTATTATACGCAAACTCCACTAAGGGTAAATGGCTCTCCCAGCCTCCCTTGAAGTCATTCACGCATTCGCGCAACATATCCTCTAGCACTTGGATAGTCCGCTCCGATTGTCCATCCGTTTGGGGATGGAACGCCGTACTCATTGTCAATTTGGTCCCTAAGGCATTTTGCAATGCGCCCCAGAACCTCGACACAAACCTTGTATCTCGATCCGATACTATCGAAATTGGTACCCCATGAAGTCTAACAATTTCCTTGATATACTTCCGTCCCAAGATTTCCACCGAATTTGTCATCTTAATCGCAATGAAGTGTGCGGATTTGGTCAAACGGTCGACCACAACCCACACAGCGTCATTTCCACTTACCGATTTAGGTAAGTTGGTCACAAAATCCATTGCTATCCTTTCCCACTTCCATTCCGCTACTGGTAAAGGTTGGAGCATACCCGCCGGCCTTTGGTGTCCCGCCTTCACTTGTTGGCAGGTTAGGCACCTGCTAACAAATAAAGCTACATCTCGTTTCATTCCGGGCCACCAAAATTGTCTCTTCGCATCGTGATACATTTTCGTCCCGCCGGGATGAACGGCTAATCGGGAGTGGTGAAACTCCTTTAATACTTCGTTCCTCATATTTTCCGTCACATAAGTCCTTCCCTTAAAGCGTAGCCCTCCATCGGTTCCTTTCGTCCAACCCTCTAATCCTTCGTTCGAACTTATCTGTTTCTCAAATTTCTCCACTTTCTCATCCCCTTCTTGTGCTTCCAAAACCCTACTCACAAGTTCCGGTTGTACCACTATTGTGTACAAAGTCCCCGCATTAACATGTCCCAACTCCAAGTCGAACTCGTTCACTTTTCCCATCATCCTCCATTCCTCGATCGCCACATGCGCTAAGGTCGCATGGGACTTTCGACTCAAAGCATCCACCACTACATTGGCCTTTCCCGGATGATAGTGCAAGTCGTAGTCGTACTGTTCCAAATATTCCATCCATCGTCGTTGTCGCATATTTAGATCACGTTGGGTAAAGATATGCCCTAAGCTCCTGTGATCCGAGAACACTTCGAACTTTTCTCCGAACAGATAATGCCTCCATATCTTCAACGCATGAACTATTGCCGCTAGCTCTAGGTCATGAGTCGGATAGTTCTTTTCGTGAATCTTTAGTTGTCGCGAAGCATATGCGATAACCTTTCCGTCTTGCATTAAGACGCAACCCAAGCCTTCTTTCGAAGCATCGCAATACATTTGATAACCCTTCCCTTGCTCGGGAATAACTAGTATGGGAGAACTAGTCAATCGCTTCTTGAGCTCTAGAAAAGCTTTCTCGCAAGCCTCACTCCACTCGAACTTCACCCCCTTCTTAGTAAGGTAAGTCATTGGAGTCGCTAACTTCGAGAAATCCTTGACGAACCGTCTATAGTATCCCGCTAAACCCAAGAAACTTCGAATCTCGAACACGTTTTTCGGTTGTGCCCATTTCGAAACTGCCTCAATTTTCGTCGTGTCCACCTTTACCCCTTCTTCCGAGATCACATGTCCAAGAAATTTCACCTCATTTAGCCAAAACTCGCATTTGCTAAATTTCCCGTAAAGTTGGTGCTCCCTCAACGTGAGCAACGCTAAACGGAGATGCTCCCCGTGTTCCTCTCTTGAACTCGAGTAGATCAAGATATCGTCGACGAAGACTACCACAAACTTGTCGAGATACTCCTTAAAGATTCGGTTCATTAACTCCATAAATGCCGCCGGCGCATTAGTTAACCCGAACGGCATGACCACAAACTCATAGTGACCATACTGGGTCCTAAAGGCCGTTTTCAAAATATCCTCATCCTTCACCCTTAATTGGTGATAGCCTGATCGTAAGTCTATTTTTGAAAAGAACGTCGCTCCCTTTAGTTGGTCAAACAAATCGTCAATTCGAGGTAGTGGGTACTTATTCTTAATAGTCACCCTATTTAGCTTTCGATAGTCGATGCACATCCTCATCGATCCATCCTTCTTTTGCACGAATAAGGCAGGTGCCGCCCACGGTGACGTACTCCGCCTAATAAACCCCTTCTCTAGCAGTTCTTCTAACTGTTTACTTAACTCTTTCAACTCTGCTGGTGCCAAACGGTACAGGGAAATGGCTATGGGTGCCGTTCCCGGTACCAAGTCGATAGAAAAATCTAACACTCTCTTCGGTGGCAACCCCGGTAGATCCTTCGGAAACACATCTCTAAAATTGTCCACTACGCATGGCCACATTTCCACTTCCTCGTCGTTATCCACTATCGAGAGACTAGCCAAAAGACAAGACAGGTTGCCCACAACCCGCTTGGAATGATAAGGAACAGAAGAAAGGGTAGCGTCCCTTTCCCCGCGAAAGAACACCTCATCTCCGGATGAAGTTGTAAGGAAAACCTTTCGTCGAACACAATCGATGAAAGAGTTGAAATGAACCAACCAGTCCATTCCAAGAATCACGTCGAACCCCGACATCTCTATAACAACTAAATCGAATATAAACACGTGGCCCGCGACCACCATCTCACAAGACCGACACACTCGGTCCAACACAACTCGACCCCCAACAGGAGTCTCTACAATGATCGGGTTCTCTAGAACCCCAATTTCTAATGATAATGACTCAACTAAACTTCTAGATATAAAGGAACGCGATGCCCCCATATTGAAAAGAACATGTGCCCAAGATGAGCACACAAGAACCATACCTTGTACATTTGCCGGATCTCATTGGTTTGGCAATTGTGGCAAGGCGAATAGACGAGCTTGAGCTGGTGGGTTTCCTTGCGGTCCTCGAATTCCCCCTTGGTTTCCTCGATTTCCCTGGCCTTGATAGCCTCCTCGATAGTTCCCATGGTTTCCCCCTCCTTGGTGGTTACCTCGAAACCCTCCCCCTTGGTTCCCAGGTAATTGGTGTGGTGGTATGAATTCTGGTCCTCTTGGTGGTGGTGGTGGCAACCTAGGTTGGTTAAAGGGTCGGTTGGTGTCGATTCTTCCTTGTCCCCCGGGACAAACCCTTGCCGTATGTCCCATTCGGTTGCATGTCCTACATTGGACCCTAGGGCACTTGAATTGTCGATGGCTAGCGTCTCCACAGTGGAAACACGCTCCCCTTATCATGACGTTTGTCGGCGGTGGATTAAAACTCCTCTCTCCTCTTCCCGGTTGCTGAAATCCCGAATTATTCGCCATATCCCAAGTCCGCTTTTTATCCTCCCTCGGAGCATTTCCGGTTTTCGACTTCTCCGAGATTCGCTTGTTATGGAGTAGAGCTCCTTCCACAGCTTGGGGTGATTTTACCAATTCATTATAGTTGACATGTCGAGCCGATGCCAATTGTAACGATATGATCGGATTCAACCCCTTCATGAATCTCCTACATCTTTCTGCACCCCCTATAACCGATTCTGGGGCATACATCGAGAGTGAGGTAAACTTCAGTTGGTATGCTTGAACAGTCATACCCCCTTGATACAGCTCCTCGAAATGTCTTCTCATTTCGTCCTTATAAGAATCTGGAAGAAACTGTCGATTAAACAATTCGATGAACTCGTTCCATTCGAAGTTGCTTACGTCGTACGTATCCACAATTCCCAACCACCATTTCCGTGTTTCACCCTTTAGGTGAAACTGAGCCATATTCATTCGTTGCTCCCCATTAACTATTCCCGCTGCCGATAAATATTTCTCCATTTCGTCCACCCATCCCTCAGCTACGGATGGTTCACCTACCCCATCGAAGGTCGGAGCCCTCAATCGGGTGAAGTTAAGCAATCCATTATTGCTTGAACTCCCAGCTTGTGCATTCTGCACCATCATTTGCACCACCTTCTGAAGGTCGGTCATCACCTGATTAGCATTAACCGTTTCTGGTTCAGGTGCAAAAGTCTCTTCTTCCACATTCACTTCCTCATATTCATTCTCAACCTCGGGTTGCTCAGGTGGTGGGGCATTAGTGTTACCTCTCCCCCCACGACCTCTGACAGCCCTTCCTCCTCTAGTTGCTCCCCGCCCCCTTGGAGCTCTTCTTCCTCTTCCATTTGTCCTACCTCGGGTGGCCGCACCGCTTGACGGTGATGCGCCCCCGCGTGTAGCTGGTCCCCTTCCACTAGTCCTCGTGGTAATTGCCATTACTACAACAGGTTAAACAGACACTTTAGTTGTCTTACTCGACACTACTATCCATACATGTATAATCATACATGATAAGAGCTCGTTCTACATGTTAATCACTTTACCAAGCTTCCTAAGGTTCAATAACCGATTTTTACGAATTCTCAATTTCGATGATATAACGCTTTGACTTTTCCAAAAATAGAAACTGAAAATTCTGAAACACCAGAAAGATAGAGTACTGAAAAACGAAGCCAACGGTTCAAGCGGAACTAGAATCGGAGTTAAAACGAATGAGTTACGAGCGTTTGAAGTATAGCAGAAAAACCGCAAAGTTACCAGAATTCGACCGGTCGTTTTGTCAAACGACCGATCGTTTTTTGGTCCAGTAGGGTCTGAAAAAATTCTGAAGAATTTCGACCGATCGTTTGGGCAACGACCGATCGTTTTTTGGTCCAGTAGGGTCTGAAAAAATTCTGAAGAATTTCGACCGATCGTTTGGGCAACGACCGATCGTTTTTCTGCAGAAAACTATCGACACAAAAACATAAAATTCCTCAATGCTTATGTATTCTATTCATGGAACATGTCACACAACATCATTCTAATCCATAACATTTATACGAACAACATCGATTCGCATATAATATACATTAACACACAAGTTAATAATTTGAAAACGCACTACGTAAAACAATCAACTACACGATTCTTGCACTCTAATACTTCGCTACTACCAGACATGCAAACTTATACCTCATACACATCATATAAATCTACACACGCATTCAATCAACACAAAAATGCGAGTCATAACCCATCACGATACGTTATCCTAAAGCACCCGAGCGTCCTCGCATACTCTAGAACTCCACATCGCTAAGGTATTCCTTCACACATACCGACGAAAGATCTACCCACTAGTTTGGCGAGCCGGGATCAACAAGCGTCCTCATTGTCCCCAACTTGCCTCACATGTGGACTTTCCTTTCATCAAAAACTACTAAATTCTAGCTGCATGTCTTAAGCTAAATGCAACCCCCCGTTTTAGAAAAAGTTTGAATTTTTGGAAAAAGTTTTGTAAAAATGATACGATGGATCTTGGTCCAATGGTTACCCATCTTCCCGTCGTCCCAAAGTATACAAGAACCTAGTTAGCTCTGATACCAACTTGTCACGCCCCAAAATCCATAAACACGGATATCGAGGCATGACCTTTTAAATAAAAGGAAAACGAAACCTGTTGGTACGAAATTAAATTTTTTAAAAGAAACACAAGCGAGCTAAAGGAACAATTAATCAATTTAAAAAAAGTGTTTGCCAAACGCGGCTACAAGACGAGATAAAATAAACGAATGAATTTGCCTGTAGGCTATAACCTCAAAAGATAAAATAAATGAAAAGAAAACGGAATCCCCGAGCGCATGTGATGCCTTGCTAAAACTCCTAACCAAAAGCCTCAACCTATAATGTACCTGAACAACAAAATTGTAACGGTGAGTCCCACGCACATAACTAGACGGGACGGCACCACAAACACCGTCACTCCATCCCATAAATGCAAGAGCTCACAAATTCTACAACTACGATAATCGACGTATAAAAAGAAATATAATTACATTCTACAACTACGATAAATTAAATAAATTAAATAACATCTATACCATACATGGACCTCTCACGCCACCTACCCCAGTCCGTAAGGTAGGTCATTCCCTATCCCTTCGGCCGTCTTCTGTCCCCGGAATTAGGGAGAGACAGAGACCATTGCCACTACAGCTAAATCACAAGGCCTCGGCCAATAATATAAAATCATCCAATTAACACAATCTCATACGTATAAATATTAAGGCCTCGGCCAATAATATTATACTATTCAAATAACACCATCTCATACGTCACTTAACGTAATACAACATAACACACAACCACATGTTCTAAATTCACAACTAGCCAAACGCCAATACAACATAAAATCATTTTCAGGCATTTTAACAAACATCTTGTATGCATGAACTACAACTCACCATTATTCAACATAAATTCATCCAATTCCATCAATAATTACATAATTACATAGTCAACGCATAAAACATGCAAACTCATCCATAATCTCATTAATCCGAAATTAACATAATTAACTCATCAATTTCTCCCATTCAATTAAGTGAATAAAACATACAACAAATAAACCCAATTAACAAATTAAGAACATATTTAGGATAAAAGGCAAAAACCCCAATTTAAAATAACCGTAAGACCTAATCCTAACATACACCCTCGTCTAGTCGCAATGGATAACCCCCGTTACCTTAGAGCGTAGTGGAGATGCTTCTGGTATGAATCCGCTAACGTGGTTTCTTCTTCTTTTTCTTTTTCTTCTTTTCTTTTCTCTCTTTTTCTCTCTTTTCTCTTGGCTGATTTTTTTTTTTAGGTTTTCAATTAAAAGTGGGCTAATTTGAGGTTTAGAAAACTGTTTTTAGATAGTTTGTGGAAGCGAACTATTTGGTCCCCAAATTTCTAAAAGCTAACTCTTAATCCAAAAATATAGTTTTACTACTCAAAAAATACAAATCTTTAGAAACAAATCTATTGGGTCCTTTTTATTAGTAAAATTAGTAGCAGGTTTTAAAAATAAGGTTTTTCAGAAGAGTTTCGGTTTTTGGCTAAAAATTAGTCGAGTTACCGGTTTTTGGTAAAATTTGTATAAAACATTTTTGGATAAATTAAATAATGAATAAAATTACTTATAAAAATACGGGATGTTACAACTAACCCTCCTTAAAAGAATTTCGTCCTGAAATTTCCTCTCTAAACAACTATAACCAGAAATGATAAACTTTTATAAATAAGGCCATAAAATTTAAACCTACAATACGTGTCATAATCCAAGAAATATAATATATGCAGGGTTCACAACCCGTAACAATTCCATAATTCAAATAAAATAAACTCCAGATAATGCACTATGTAAGAATAACCGTCTACATACAATATCTAACAGAATAAAAGACAACAATGTAAACAAGCGGCTGTAACATAAAAGAAAATAAAGTAAACTAAGCCAACATGCTTCTAACTCAACAACTCCATAATATCTACAAAACTCAAATAAGGTAAACACCTATATGCAATATCAAACATGATAAAAGCCAACGCAACAACTTCGTAAACTCTAGGCGTTATAACAAAATAAACTCCAACCTAAACTCTAGGCGTTACAACTTTTAAGTTTTAACTATCATTCTCCTCCGTATTTGTTTAACAAAATATTGATTTAATTCTCATGAAAACATGGAGAGTGACGAGGAAAATGTTATCACTAATATCATGCCGACAAAAATGACCAGAGTTTTACCATTCGACGATTATCCTAAAGATTGGTAAAAAAATAAGATTAAAAACGCCATTAAAGCTGTCAAAGATGTTTTACAAGCAAGGGCAAATAGTAAATTGTATGAATAAGTACGAAAAATTTAGTACCAACTCTTTTCGCGATTGGTATCTTATTAGTGTTTAGAGGTTAAACCCTGTCTCGTTAGCGGCTAGACTCCGCTAGTCATTTTTTTTAATGATCTTGTAATTTGTTTGTGCACTCGGGCGGGGTTCTCCCCACTTTTTAATACAATTGACCCGTTTAATCTTCAAAAGAAAAATGATATACCTTTTTGAACAACATATCCTCTTTCTCTTCTTTACCAACCCAATAAAAAACATAAAAGAAATATATTTATAGATCAGTCCTTACGGAACAGTGAAAACATTACAAGTTAGAATCAGGATACAAGTTTTGCTAATCATAGTGGATTTTTTAAAATTGGCATCTGAAATATAATATGAGAAACTATTTTGAAGGCAGCCTTGCTCCACGGAATGTATTTTGCTGCCCTGAAAAAATTTAGGGCAGCCTGCCTGGATTTTTTCAGGCAGCAAAATCCAGTGTATTTTTTTTTTCTTTTCCAAAAAATATAATTTTGTATGTTATATTTTGGGCTTTATTAATATGTGTTAGGTTTTATTTTGGGGTTCATTAATATGTGTTAGAGTTTTAGAATGTGTTGGGGTTAAATTACATTATTTAAAAAAAAAACAAAAAAAAAACAACAAGCATTTTTGCTGCCTGAAAAAATTCAGGCAGGCTGCCCTGAATTTGTTCAGGGCAGCAAAAATGCATCCTTGCTCCACCCGCGGCATCTGTAACTATTTTGAAAACTATTTGAGAATTTCATGAAACGTCTCTTAACCAAAAACGAACTACAATATGCAACATCAAGAGTTCAAAACTACAAAAAGGTACATACATTAAATGTGCAAACATGTAGATTGCTAACCCATGAAGTTTTCAAATTGGTACAACATTTGAGAACCCAAATTGGTAAGTTAATCGGAAAAACATTTAGATCTCGACAACTTGTAAATTAGGTAAGTATATTAACCACATACCCCTCTTCTGTTAGTGATGGATTTTAACTTACAAAGAGAGGGGACTGGATATATGCTTTAGGATAGTTGAAAGGGTCTCAAAAGGTAATCCTAATCTTTTTTCAAACAATATGTTTATATTTTAACTATAGGACTTTTCAAGTATGCCTTTTTCGGGGAATGGAAAATTGAGGCTGGGGATTTAATTGCTATGCGCCCAAAGCCGCTGGATAGAGGTCCATACTCTGATTCTTCACCATCACTGTTTATTTCCTCTCCGATACTCCGATTTTGTAATCCACGCCTTTGTAGCACAAAGACATTGAAATAGTAGCTAACTAACTCCTCTCTACTCTTCATAGGAAAAGACGTGAACATTTTGTCCCAAAAACACACACCCTCAGAATGAGGATTTGATTCAATTATCACTTGGAACGTCTTTTCCTCTTCCTCTGTCCAATTTTGAGATACTTGTTGGCCCATTTTATCAAATCCCCAATAATCAAATAATGTCCCAAGTTCAGCCTTCAATCTCCTTCTATTCATACCAACATGATGTCGTACACATTGATCAGAACCAGATTTCCGACACTTGCATATTTCTTGTACTTTCCCCCCATTTCGTGTCCTCCTCATTTTATGGGGTTTGTAACCTTCTCCTTTTTCTAGTGGCCAAACACATGAACCTAACCAATTAGAGTCTCTTATGTACGTATCTTCTGTATATTCATGTACTGTTGCCTGGTACTGTGGACCCACACGAACACATTTGTGCTCATATTTGCCAAACAGTTCGAGTGCAGAATCCATGTAGAAGGAACTAAATTCTTTGTCGAAGTTATCTTCAGAGCCACTGTGAGTATTTGAGGGAGAATCAAGACAAGGTCGAGAAATAGAGTTTTCTAAAATAAGCAGTTGTGATTTTTTGACTTGAAGAAGTCTTTGGCTGGATCTTAGGCTCTCAGACCCAGTTAAATCGTCATACATTGACGGGTGCATCTTATGCTTTGTCTGCATACAAAAAAACACTTAGTTAAAGCAGGATATTCAAACTCGTTTGATTTTCATGATTAATATTCATCGAAGAGATTGGATCCAGAATTATGTTTGTAGAGAGAGAGAAAGTAAAAGCAATTAAGACTACAGGCCAAACTCAAAGATTGTGATCCCAGGGTCTTTTCTTAACTTACTTCTACACGGGAAAAAATACATTTAGTACACTCAGCTATCATACGTTAACAAAAAAGGTATCAAACTATCCACATTAACAATTTAAGTACTAAACTGCATACCTTTTTCACAAACAAATCTTTCCGACAAAATTGATCTCAAAATCGTGTCGAGTGTCATCATACGACTAAGTTAAAAGTTCATTTTACTGTTTTGCCCTCATTTTTCCGCTTCGAATTAAAGGGTAAATTTTAGTTGTACGTTTCTATCTTTTAGTACTGAAATTGTTAATGTTGATAGTTTGGTATTTTTTTGTAAACGTGTGATATATTGCAACATTGTTAAAATATGTTTTCTATCCGAACTTGATACCTTGGATCATGATATTTAAAAATCATCCAATGGTCCAGATATGTCAACATTCCCTTTTTGGCAAGAATCATCAGATAAACACAAGGGTTGCATTCTACAAAATTTAGACCAGCAAGCACTATCTTAGGTTGCAATATAGCTATTGGGACAAATAACCATCATAATTAAAACCAAAAGATGCGGAAAATAACAAACCTGATGTAGGCCATATTGCCAATAAAATAACAATATCACAATCAAAAGAGGATAGCAATTGCCATAATCAATTGTAGGGAACTATTCTGAATTAATTTCTATTCTATTTTAACCTGTTAGTTATTCAGTCAAAAGGCAACCTATCTGTAATAACCTAAATGATATAAAGCTACTAAATGGAAAGATATTGGAAAATGAAAATACACAAGTTTGCATCGCTCAGAAGCTATGACTAAAAAAATGCGTCTAAACAACAACAAAAACAAAAAATGAGCCATAATATTAGGGCAATCAACTTGTGTCCCTTAAATAAATAAAATGGATATAATAACTCGAGCTTTAAAGTACGTGATAATTTTCTTAGAGCTAGAACTGTATAATGGTTCTTGTGGAATATTATCCTATATTGATGGGTTCTCGGTACAACTTATATTATAAATGATTATGTATGAGTTCCTCTTTTTCCTATCATAATTAGGGACAACAATTTTTCGGGTTTTGATCCGACCCGCCGCGGGCCGGGTAAAAGTGCAATTCTATTTGGGTCGGGTCGGGTTTAAATGGATAAAAATGCAACTTTAAAAAGTGCAAGTTAACACTCTTCCACTTCTATCTCTCTCATATACATTAAACCCACTCTCCTATAGTAATATAGAACATACATTTAAATGGGTAAAAGTGCAACTTAACACCCTCTCTCTCATGTAATCTCTGTTCTATAGTTTAAATGGGTAAAAGTGCAATTTAAGACTCTCTCTCTCATCTCTGTCTTATAGTAATACATAACATACATTTCGGTGGTTTTATTAAAAAAAATCTTATATACAATTAGTTTATTAATTAATGAAACAATATTTATGGTAAATGTGAATGAAATTTATTCATGTTAATTAATGACTAATATTTTATCGTTTTTATTTATACTTTATTTATACAAGGATTTACGGAAAACCAAATTATCATATCAATCATATACATTTATATTACATTTTTACTGTTGAAAAAAAAAGTAACTTGTATGGTATTAATTTTGTGGTATTATAATAATTTAGCATTTACAGTTTATAAGTTTTTAGAGATATGGATTTAACATTTAAATTTTATAAGTTTTTGTAGAGATCATGGGTTCATGGGATTAAAACTATGTAACCTTTCATTTCCTACATTCATGTTGAGTTTAGTATAAATAAGTGATGTTTTTAACTTTGTAAGACACACCAAAATAATAAAGTCATTTCCCCTTTCTTGTGTTTTTTCTACCATTTTGTTACTGGTTTTCCAACCTCCTTTGATATTCTTTCAAATCCAACAGTGGTACCAGAGCCACCAGTCCCAAAATGGCCGGTGGAATGACCCATTTTATCCCCATGCTTAAGAAAGATTTCTACGATAATTGGGGCATAAGAATGAAAGTGATTCTCGGTTCCCGAAATGTGTGGGAAATCGTAGAAACCGGGTATAATGAACCTGAAGAAAACGCTGACGTAACTCAGGCTCAAATGGTGGACTTAAAGAAGAAGGATCGAAAGGCTCTTAACATCATCCATCAAGTTTAGGATGAAACTATGTTCGAAAAGGTGGCGTGTGCAACCACGAGCAAAGAAGCTTGGGATATTTTAGAGAATTCGTTCAAAGGAGTTGACAAGGTAAAAAAGATTCGACTCCAAAGTTTACGTGGTGATTTTGAGGCTTTATGTATGAAAGTCTCCGAATCGGTTGACAACTATTTTTCACGAATTCAAAAGGTCGTCAATCAAATGAAAAGATGCGGAGAAAAATTGGATGACAGCCGTGTTGTCGAAAAAATTCTACGTTTTTTAGATTCCAAATGGGATTATATTGTTGTGGCTATCGAGGAATCTAAAGACGTAGAATCTATGACGATGGATCAACTTTTGGGCTCGCTCCAAGCGCATGAAGAAAAACTCAACAAAAGAGTTGTGAAAGAAGAGCCGCTCGAGCAAGCTCTTCAAACGAAATTTAGCATGAACGAGAAAAGTTTTGGCAACTCGAAAAGCCAACGAGAAAGAGATCGAGGTCAAAATTATGGCCGTGGTGGTTACAACTCTTTCAAAAAAGAAGAGAGGAGACAAAACTCTTATCCGACAAGAGCCCGTGGAAGAGGAGGAAATTATAATGGAAAACCGAGGTATGATAAGTCCCAAATTAAATGTTATAATTGTCAAAAATTTGGGCATTACGCTTCCAAGTGTAGATTGAGTAATAATAAATTTGAGGAAAGGGCTACTTTTGTTAGAGAAAACGAAGAACGTTCTACACTTATTTGCGCATAATGAAAATAAAAGCGGAGAAAATACTACGTGATATTTAGATACGGGGGCTAGCAACCATATGTGGTAATAAAAATATGTTTACCGAAATTGATGAAATGGCAAATGGATATATTTAGTTTGGTGATGAATCTAAAATTCCGGTGAAAGAGAAGGGAAAAGTCTTAATCCAATTGAAAAATGGAGAAAATGATTTTATCTCGAACGTTTATTATGTGCCAAATATGAAGTCTAATATTTTGAGTTTGGGACAACTTTTGGAAAAACGCTATGATATTCATTCGAAAAATTATAATATTTTATTAAGTGATAAAAATGGGAATTTGGTTGCAAAAGTCCCGATGTCGAAAAATAGAATGTTTTCTTTGGATATTCAAAATGTTAGGGCTATATGTTTAAAAGCGTGTTTTAAAGAAAAACCGTGGCTTTGGCATTTGAGATTTGGACACCTTAATTTTGGTGGTTTAAAATTGTTGAGTAGTAAAAATATGGTGAAAGGTTTACCTCATATAGATCATGTTGATCAACTTTGTGAGTCATGTTTGTTTGGAAAACAACTAAGGAAAAGTTTTCCGAAACAAGCGATTACAAGAGCTAAAAAAACGTTGGAACTTGTTCATACAGATATTTGTGGTCCTATTAAACCAAGTTCTCTTGGAAAAAGCAATTATTTTGCTATTTTTGTTGATGATTTTAGTCGAAAGACTTGGATTTATTTTTTGAAGCAAAAATCCGATGTTTTTGATGCTTTCAAAAAATTTAAAGCTCGTGTTGAAAATGAAAGTGGTCACAAAATAAATTTTATGAGATCGGATCGAGGGGGAGAATTTCTCTCAAATGATTTTGAAAATTATTACGAAGAAAATGGAATTTTTCGTTCTTTGACGGTTCCTTATACCCCACAACAAAATGGGGTTGTTGAAAGAAAAAACCGATATCTTTTAAATATGTCTCATAGCATGCTTAAACGTAAAAATGTTTCAAAAGAGTTTTGGGCCGAGGCTGTGGATAGTGCGGTTTATTTATCGAACCGTTCTCCATCCCGAAGTGTTTGGGGTAAAACTCCCGAGAGGAAGCATGGAGCGAAAGAAAACCGGTTATTTCTCACTTACGAGTTTTTGGGAGTATTGCGTATGCTCATGTTCCGGATCAAAAAAGGTCCAAATTAGACGACAAAAGCGAAAAGTTTCTATTTATCGGTTACGAATCGAGGGCGAAAGGCTATAAATTATATAATCCGGAAAATGGAAAATTTGTTATTAGTCGAGATGTTGAGTTTGATGAAGAGGCAACATGGGATTGGGACAAAAAGGAAGACGATTACGATTTTTTCCCTCATTATGACGATGAAGAAGAAGAGCAAATCGAAATGGAAGAAGAGCTCGCTACTCCACCTCCATCACCACAATCACAAGTCCAACCACAATCCCCAATTGACGAAAGTTCTAGCGAAAGAACGCAATGTTTCCGCACTATGCAAGAGTTATATGAGGTAACGGAAAATGTTGATAATGCTACTCTATTTTGTCTTTTTGCGGGTTGTGAACCGATAGGTTATGGAGAGGCAATGGAAAATAAAAATTGGAGAAAAGCTATGGATGAGGAAATGGACTCGATAATAAAAAATGATACGTGGGAGTTGGCGGATTTACCGAAAAGGCACAAAGCTATTGCTGCTAAATGGGTTTATAAAGAGAAAAAATGCAAAAGGACAAATCGAAAAATATAAAGCAAGGTTGGTCGCAAAAGGATACAACCAAAGGGCCGGCATCGATTTTGATGAGATATTTGCTCCCGTAGCTCGTCTAGAAACTATTAGATTTTTAATTTCTTTGGCCGCCCAAAATAATTGGAAAATAAACCAAATGGATGTAAAGTCGGCGTTTTTAAATGGAAATTTAGAAGAAGTTTATTTGCAACAACCACCGGGTTATGAGATTATGGGATTTGAAAATAAAGTTTTAAAATTGAAAAAAACGCTTTACGGTTTGAAACAAGCCCCGAGAGCTTGGAATACTAGAATTGATAAGTATTTCCAAGAAAATAATCTTATAAGGTGTCCCCATGAGCATTCTCTTTATGTGAAAATGGATAAAAATGGTGATGTGTTGATTGTTTGCCTATATGTTGATGATTTGATTTTTACGGGAAATAATCCGAAGTAATTTGAGGATTTTAAAAGTGTAATGAGTCGTCAATTTGAAATGACGGATATCGGTCTTATGTCGTATTATCTTGGAATTGAGGTGAAACAAAATAAAAATGGAATTTTTATTTCGCAAGAAGGGTATGCAAAAAACATCCTTAAAAAGTTTAAAATGGATGGGTGTAAGTCGATAAATACCCCGGTAGATTGTGCTACAAAATTATCGAAATATTTTGAGGATGAAAGTGTGGATCCGACGTTTTTTAAGAGTTTTGTTGGAAGATTACGATATTTAACTATTACTCGACCGAATATTTTATATGGAGTTGGTCTTATTAGCCGTTATATGGAAGTTCCAACTTTGTCGCATTGGAAGGCCGCGAAACGAATCTTCCGTTATATAAAAGGTACGGTTGATTTTGGATTAAATTACTCATTTTCTAATAATTTTGAGTTGATTGGCTATAGTGATAGCGATTGGGGAGGTGATATTGATGATCGTAAAAGTACAAGTGGCTTTGCTTTCTATATGGGAGATACGACTTTTACTTGGAGTTCGAAAAAACAACCAATTGTGACACTATCTACATGTGAAGCCGAATATGTTGCCGCTAATTCTTGTATTTGTCATGCGATTTGGTTACGAAATTTGTTGAAATAATTGGGGATGCCACAAAATGAAGTTACGAAAGTGTTTGTTGATAATAAGTCCGCGATTGCCCTTGCGCAAAATCCGGTGTTTCATGATCGAAGTAAGCATTTCGACACTCGTTATCATTTTATTCGCGAGTGTATTGAAATTAAGAATGTTGAAGTAAAGTACGCGACGTCACGAGATCAATTGGCGGATATTTTTACGAAGGCTCTCAAGTACGAAGATTTTCGAAGATTGAGGATTATGCTCGGAGTTACCAAACAAGATTAAGGGGGAGTGTTGAAAAAAAAAATTAACTTGTATGGTATTAATTTTGTGGTATTAATATTATTTAGCATTTACATTTTATAAGTTTTTAGAGATCATAGATTTAACATTTATATTTTATAAGTTTTTTTAGAGATCATGGATTTAACATTTATATTTTATAAGTTTTTTTTAGAGATCATGGGTTCATGGGATTAAAACTATGTAACCTTTCATTTCCTACATTCATGTTGAGTTTAGTATAAATAAGTGATGTTTTTACCTTTGTAAGACACACCAAAATAATAAAAAATCATTTCCCCTTTCTTGTGTTTTTTCTACCATTTTGTTACTAGTTTTCCGACCTCCTTTGATATTCTTTCAAATCCAACATTTACATATATCAATATTTTAATTGACGAAATTAATGAGCCCAAATTAATTCAATAAACATGGAAATATTAAAAATAAGATTGTAAAATTTAAATCACTAAATTAATATAAAAATGGTATTTAATGTCAAATTATTATTTATATATTATCTTTCTATATCAAATGATATTTTACTTTACCATAAGAGTTTTTAACAAATTATCTTCCAAATCTTGCCATTTATGAGGTTTATTTTTCAAAGGAAAAAAAAGGTGTTTTAAAAACGGGTCAAATGGGTCGGGTTGGGTCAAATGGGTAAAAGTGTAACTTGTATATGGGTCGGGTCGGGCCGAGCTTTGAATGACCCGGCCCAAATGTCATCCCTAATCATAATGACTTTTGGTGGGAATATGTGGACTCTAATATCTTATCAGAGCATTGTTTGTTTGTTTGTTGTGCTCCTCAATTGTTTTGTTTACACTTGTGGGCATTTGACCCATTGGGCAATAATTTGTCTCGGCCCACAAGTGAGGAGGGTGTTGAATATTATTCCATATCGATAGGGTTATCGGCCCACTTAAATACGAGTTCGTCTCCTTCCTATCATAAGCTCTTTTGGCAGAAATGGATGGACTCTAATATAAAAGTTCTCAAAGATATCATAGAGCAAAAACATCTAGTGATTTGCATCTACCTTTGCATAATCATTTCTCAAAAGGTTACTAGTATCAGAAACCAACAACTATTTGTTTCCATTTGTTCCAGAATTCATTTTAGGCACAAATTAGATATATTATCTTCCTAGGACCTCCTGTTTCCTTCAGTCCAAAAAACAACTGATTAAAATATAGAAAGAAAAGTAAACAGTTCCTAAAATACAGCAACATACCCATTATTCGCAAACATGCAAAAATGCAACCAATATGAATGCTTACAAAAAAAACACAGATTTTGAATGTTACAATAAGCGCATAAACTCAACTGCTAGAGAGAGCTTCATGGAAGACACACAAAAAAAGGTATCCCAAATGCAGCGGGTTAATTATGGTTTGGTGACATGTATTTTGGCTAATTTTAGGATTGGTGACCTAACTTTTTACAATCCCGTTTTAGTGACCTAAATTTATAGTTTGACTTGTATTAGTGACCCGCCGTTATATTTTTTAGATGAAAACCGTTTTAAAGTTTCAATTTAGCACGTATCGTTTAAAACTTAACGATAAACGCTTAAAAATTGTATATATTACACACTTATATAAGCTGACTTAAATTACACACTTGTATAAGTTCACTTAAATTACACACTTATATAAAACATGCGTTTAAATGAGTTGCACAATTAGCAAATAAAATGAATACAAGTATCGAACAACATATGAACTATATCAGTTGGGATGATATAAATATATATTTATAAAGCCATTGAATTGAAAGTATACTTACTAACAACTCAATTTCAATGTAAGGGTTAGAATCTAATTAGATTCTTATTTTATTTTAGCATAAGACTCATCATTCAAAAAATTCATTAGTTTTTAAAAAGTTTAATAATGAACTTACATAATACGGGAAAAAAAAAACGATTAAACTTATATTAATTAATTTGTAGCATGTTATTTGATAGTTTCATATCATTTTTAAATTTGCATTAACAAAAAATTTATTTTTTTTTCAATTTACATATAAAGATGTAATTTGCATTTGATAGTTTTATAAGATTTCATATAAGTGTTTTTATGTGTGCAATTTTTGTAAATTTTAAGCGTTTATCGTAAATTTTTAAACTGTACGGAATAAATTGAAATTTCAAAACGGTTTACATCCAAAAAATGTAACGGCGGGTCACTAAAACAACTCAAACTATAAACTTAGGTCACTAAAATGAGATTGTTAAAAGTTAGGTCACCAATCCTAAAATTGGCCAAAACACAGGTCATCAAAGCATAATTAACCCAAATGTAGCTGAACTGTATATGCATAAATAAACATTGAAAATATATACTAAAAATATATTAATTTTTAGAAACATGATATATATGGCATACCTTCCATATTGCATTTGATATATCACCATTTCTTTTCACGATTATATCTTCCCGGGCCAACAAAACCTGCTTCCAAAGATTATCGTTTCCATAATATTTCCACTGAGAACTTTCAGGTAAAGGCTCGATCCCTGTACTAGTAGGATTTTTTGCAATTTCCAAAACCCAATTTAGCATCCTTTGGTTACATTCCCTCTTTCTCTTCCGATTAAATACATGGACACTTCTATTATCATTCGCCTTTGTCAAATTACCAGATTCTTCAGAAAACTTAACCCCATCGGTAATACAAAGATATTCATCGCCCGATGAATTTAAGTCCCCATTAGTCAATTTCGAATGCAAAGGATCTAAACCATTTTCTCGAAACTGTTCCGATTTCATCAAAGAAGTATCTGTAATCATACCTGTATCTCTGAAAAGGCCTTTTAAGCCGTTACTTTGAACTACTTTGTGCAACATTGTTTCTAGAGTTTCTAAATTTTTAACATAGGTATGGTTTAGAGCACAACCTAAACCACAATCGAGACCTATCTCTTCACCGACCGAGTCCCATAACCCATTTTTAGAAACCGACTCATAACCGCCTTTTTCTTTCACTACCAAGAAGAGCTTCAATAGGTCCACTGACTTCCCCTCTCCTGACATCTAGAGTGATGATCCAAGATTAGATGAGTAGTTTTCCACCGCTTCTCCTGAAAATTTCAATAAGTTCTACAGCTGTAAATCTGTATTGCTAGAGAATCCACAAATAATATACTCGAGGTCAATATATCTAACCAGGCAAAGCAAAGAAAAAATATGTCTGGCTGAGTGTCTAAATAGCTTCTAGAAAACTGTTTTCGGTCCAAGTTTCTAACAAAAATCATTTTTTTAGTTGAGGTTTGCACCAGATGACCTGAACACTCTACTCTAGAATGAGTACTTATGCAACGTTAGGATCTATCAAACGATTCTTAGATTTATTCTAACATTGGCATTAAGTAAACTCTCATTATGCACATACATGAAAAAGGTGAGTTCTGTTTTAATTGATACCCCAGAAATATGAGACTAAAATTAGTCCTCAAACGAGTTTTACGTAGCAACGAAACCAAATATTAAGAGAAAGAACTAATTATTAATACAAACATGATTGAGAAAAATATACAGGATAAAGTACCCTCATTATGCACATTATATAGATACAATAAAGAATGGGCAAATATGTACTCTTACACAAGATTCTTTCCAATTTTGGGAAAGTGGACTTATATTGTGGAACGGCTTAAAATAGTATATTGGGCTTATATTGTGCAACTGATGATGTCACTATTAACATCATCAGTTGCACTATCCACAACCAAACTTCCTTTCGTTTTCTTTACTTTCACTTCGCTTGTCACGTTATTGCGAATCAGTACCAACTGGAAGTATATTTCAGTTTTCTACAGTTCTTAAAAATTCAAAAATATCTCAACCCAGTTTCAAACTACCACAGTCAAATTATCAGTTCGAATCTTCGAGAACATTCCCATAATATTGCGAACATAAGGGGTTTTTCCCCATTTCATTTATTTTTCTACCTAGGGTTTAGCATCGGTATTTTCAGCAATATTTCACTTAATGAAATCATTTGGGTTTATTCTTAAATTGGTTTTTTAAAAATTTTGAGTCAACAACTACATATTTTATTTAAATTTCATTTTGCATTTTTAATATTCAGCAGCTGTTTTAGTAACCAACATTTTGCTGTAACACTAAAAACACAACAAATACTAATACCACAGGGTTCTATTTATTAATAAGACCAAGTTAAACAAAAAAAGCAGCTCAAATATATGTTTATTTTATCTCATCGTTAAAACCCAGATAATAA
This sequence comes from Primula vulgaris, assembly GCA_963920805.1. Lineage (NCBI taxonomy): Eukaryota > Viridiplantae > Streptophyta > Magnoliopsida > Ericales > Primulaceae > Primula > Primula vulgaris. Next base: position 7,420,276 of record OY987216.1, on the reverse strand, counting down.
AAACATGGGTTTTTTTTACAAGATGAATCTCTATAATGTAGCTAACCAGAAAGAAATTTAGTAAAAGTGAAAAAGGTAATTAAAAAAAAAAAGTAGAGAGAGAATAATAATAATTATTATTATTATAATAATAATAAATCTAGAGAGAGAAGTTAGTACCTGGAGTGATTTTCGCGGCCACTGTCTTTACTTGCTCCTCAATTTCTCAGTCACACTTTTTCTTCAATATTATTATTAATTATTTCTTATTAAATTATTTATTAGTCACTTAAACTTTAATATACACTAAATTGGACCTTACAACTTTAGTTTTTGAAGCAATCAACCTATTTATATATTGTTTTGTCAATTTATGTGTTTTCTCATCCAAATAGGCATTAGAGATGTTAAGTTAAACCAAATCACGGTGTGTAATAAGCGATTAGAGTAATTTGTGCGTCTCGAGGTAGCCTGCTATACTGTGTGCAACTTTCACTTGCAAGTTTATCAAATCTAAAAATGCTGACATGAGAATTTATAGACATTATTAGATCACATATTTAAACATATACCTGATATGTAAACATCGAGTGACCCTCACTGTCCTGATGAAGAATTGTAAGTGTTGGATGACTGGTTCAATTCACTTCTAACCGTATATTTCCATTTGTTGCAAAATTTAATATCATTGATGATATTGTGGAGATGCGTATTGATAAAACTCGATCTTTTCCTAAATGACTTTGTTATGCAAGACGGCCAAATTTACGTATATCATCGTACCATAAGAGTAATATGACATTCGACGATGACTAATTTATTAATAAATAAAATAATTGGTCTTTCATATGAATTGAAGAAAAAGAAAACCCTAATACATACACATTTGATGGGCTTGGGCTTTGGATAACATTCGATGATGGGCTTAGGGCGTGTTTTTTCCACGTCAAGAGGTTTCGCAGAAACACGAAAAAATTTGCTGTAAATAATGGATAAGATACCCGATATATCGAATCCAAGGAAATCGGATTTATGCACAAACGTTCATTTCTTTTTGTAGTTTAAGATTTGCTAAATCAATTTCTACAACCAAGAGAGCGTTGTCGGATGATTTGCTAGACCAGCGGCTCAATTCCTCTTGGTTACAACGACTGATTTTTCAGTACTAGCACGTTTGAATACGAAGATAAAACTATTGTAGCCACTTTACTAAGCATTCTCACGTTTTCAATTAAGCTAACAATAGACCATTAATTTAACGTTAAATCTACTACTTTAACGGAAACATATGAACTACAAAACTATACAGGGATGGAGAAACGACATTAGGAAATGATCATAACATGCTTACTATTATACTTCACAAATTTGCAGTTTCGTGCACAAACGTGTTAATTTACCTCTCTATGTCTAAAACAATGAAGTAGCTTTGCTTATAACTCGGAATGTCGAGTTATAGTTGGATAATACCGATTACTGAATATAAGGTGTTACCTATCGAAACAAAATCTATTGCTATTTTTTTCCAAATTTAGTATTCGGTTACTTGACCGGTCAAGTTAATCGATCAGGAGGAATTGGGCTTGTTGGGATCCATGGGCTATTGATTGGTTAAAACCACGCTCTATTTGAGTATTTGGGCTGACTTTGATCTCATTTATTCGATTTGGTCCAAGTGATTGGTTAGGACAGCAACTTTAAGAACTTTTTTGTGAATTGAGCTTGTTGATATCCATGGGCTCTTGTTTGATTCTAGACTCTATTCTTTGAGTACTTGGGCTGACTTCGTCCCCTCTTCGATATCATTTATTGGACTTGGTCCAGGATGACTGCTACAGTTTGTTCGGGTTTCATTTTTGTGCTAAATACACACGTTTCCTTGCAAAAATGTAAATACTTGCAATTTTCCTTAAAAAAAAACACACATTGCACGAAGTAATACTTAATTATGCAATAATTGGCTCGAATTTGACTAACTATGCTCAAATTAACCCAAAAAATATACCATTTCATGGTTTAATCAGTCATATCCTGTAACGATCCGATAATCGTGTCGTTAGTTAAAACAAACAAAAATGATAGTTTTATTATATTTAGTTTATAGCAGCTCGATTAACGGTTTGTTACATCTTCAGAGACTTTTACTGAACCACAATCCACAAATTAAAACTTAATAAATTGTAGCCCACAAAAAGATTAAAGTAGCATAAATACCATGTATCAATAGCAAATTTGAAGGCGTGTCTTTTTGAAAGAAATAGTTTTGAAACACACCAAGTTAGTAATATATAACTTAACTTAACTAAGAATTGGGTAAATTTTGGATTGGGTACCTATCTATAACTTAACTAAGAATTAAACCATAAAAATGAAACTAATTAAGAATTGGTCCATTTGGTGACATCATTAAAAAAATTACCACGTCATCTAAAACAATTAAAAAATAAAAACTGAAACTTTCTATCTCTCTCTCCTCTCTCTCTCCGAAAAAACGTCTTTGGACTGTATTATGTCTTTAAACAGCCAACAAATCCCGCCATCAGACTGTATTCTCTCTCTTCGTTGATTTTAGAAAACAACATGGTGAAGGTAATATTATTCAGAAAATATTATTCAGACTGTCTGAAATATGATGTTTTTTTAAAATAGTCTGAATACAAGAAATATGAACTCTTGAATACAATAACTCAGACTGTTTTAAATTTAAAACAGTCTGAATACAAGAAAAAACAGTATGAACTCTTAAAATTTAATAATAAACGCAATTGATCTCTAAAAACCTAACAAAAACATGCATTGTGTTACAGAAAACAATTTGAGTTATTATATAACAAGAATACAATAACTCAGACTGTTTATAATAACTCAGGCTGCTTTCTGTAACTCTTGAATATAATAACTCAAACTGTTTTTTAAAACAGTCCGAATACAAGAAAAAACAGTATGAACTCTTGAATTTTAATAATACAAAATCATACATTGTGTTACAGAACAGTCTGATTTATTATAATAAAGACTGTTTTTTAAAACAGTCTGAATACAAGAAAAAACAGTATGAACTATTGAATTTTAATAATAAACGCAATTGATCTCTAAAAACCTAACAAAAACATGCATTGTGTTACAGAAAATAGTCCGAGTTATTATATAACAAGAATACAATAACTCAGGCTGTTTATAATAACTCAGACTGTTTTCTGTAACTCTTGAATACAATAGCTCAAACTGTTTTTTAAAACAGTATGAATACAAGAAAAAACAGTATGAACTCTTGAATTTTAATAATACAAAATCATACATTGTGTTACAGAACAGTCTGATTTATTATAATAAAGACTGTTTTAAACTGTTTTTTAAAACAGTCTGAATACAAGAAAAAACAGTATGAACTATTGAATTTTAATAATAAACGCAATTGATCTTTAAAAACCTAACAAAAACATGCATTGTGTTACAGAAAATAGTCCGAATTATTATATAACAAGAATACAATAGCTCAGACTGTTTATAATAACTCAGATTGTTTTCTGTAACTCTTGAATACAATAGCTCAAACTGTTTTTTAAAACAGTATGAATACAAGAAAAAACAGTATGAACTCTTGAATTTTAATAATACAAAATCATACATTGTGTTACAAAACAGTCTGATTTATTATAATAAATCTCTAAAACTTAAACTGAGTTAGCAATTTGAGCTAAACTCAGCAAGAAAAACGGAGCTAGCAATAAAAAATAGTCTAAAGGTTTTAGAGAGAGAGAGAACCTGTCCGTCGGATATAGATAGAGCAATTTAAAAAAATTCGTTCAGTGAGAGATGATTTAGAGAGAGATATACATCTGATAGTTTAGAGATATGGTTTAGAGAGATGGTTTAGAGAGAGATAACTGATAGTTTAAAAAAACAACATATATATATTATATATAGTGGACAAATTCTTAATTAGTTTTAGAAATAATGGACTAATTCTTAAATAAATTTTATAGTCAGACCAATCATTAAATACTTTTTTTTTGATGGTATAATCCTTAATTTTCTCAATGGGGGTATTGGAGGGGTATGACGGAAAATGTTAATATTAAAAATACAGTCCCTTGCAAACAAAGATGAATTCATATAGTGGCAAGGGGGTGCAAGCGCCCATATTTAGTTTGGTAGAAAAATATATAAAAAATTATTTTTTTATTAATATTAAATATTTATTTGTAAAAACAGTTAGTAAATAGATAAAACGAAATGCAAATTATAATAAACCAAGTTACTTGGTGTAGTGGAAAAATATACTTTTACCTACAAAGTAGTATCAAGTTGAAATCTTGTGTCACACTCAATTAATTTATTTTTTGATTATTATTAGTTTCTCCTCAAAGTGTTAGTATTATTTATACATTTTTTGAATTAAAAAAAATGAAAAATATTCGTTACTTTTAACTTGATAACTAGACTTTATTGCAATATTTTAAAATTTATTTTAACTTTAGTTTTTTTCTTATAAAAAAGTTCGAACATAATATATTTTTAATATAAAATACTAAGCATTGATTATTAGTTTTATAGGTATAGAGTATGTTTATGTTAATTTCTCCATAAAATAAAAGTTGCAGCATTACAATATTATTTATTACAACAACATCATTATTAACACATGATTGACCTAGTATACTTATCTAATTGCTTAATAAGTTTTCCCATGGTTCAATAATTTACTTTATTTGAAAAATTAAAACACAAGTATTTAGAATTTTATAAACTAATATTTTTTTTTGATATTTTATTGTTTTTACACATGAGTCTTGATATAAATTTTAAAAATAATACATCACGTATTTATATATATTGATACGCTTTGATAAAAAAAATTACATACGACTTGTGCTACTTAATTAAAATCGTGAATTCGTCCGTGATTGCAAATACTTTGCTATGTTTATGAGGTCGCAAGTGTAGTTTAGATATGGCCAAATTCACCACACGGAAATGGTATTGCCACACTTGGTGACTATATTTGTTTACTTCTAGTATCCGATTACGATCAAAAGACATTTTTATAACCTAAACTATATTTATTCTGCGATTTTGTAACAAAAACTACGAGTTTCTCTTTTTAACTACCCAAACTAAGTGTTTCTCTCTAAACTAGTACATTTCGTCCAAATTAACGGAAAAAGCTAATGTCATCAAACATTTTTCATCCAGATTCAGGGACAAAATGGTCATTTTACTTTTTTTTCGACCTAAACTGTTGGATGTGATCCAATGATTAAGAAAAAAGGAAAAAAATAAAATAAAAATTGTATTTACATACATATAGATACATATAGATATATATATATATATATATATCGAGAGATATAATTATAAATATATAAACATAAGGGAAAATTAGAGCTTTTTATTAGTAAGAAATTTGCTCGATTCCTTCGTAGGGTTTGGGTTCTTGCATGCTCCGGATTCAATGGTAGTGTTATTTTGGCCGATTGAAGTGTGTCAACGTGTGATGGGGTTAAAACAACGGTGAGGGTTGGGTTGTGGCGGTGGTGGACATGAACCTCTGTACGGAAGCGGATGTGATGGTTGTGGGCCCAAATGCAGCGGTGATGGTGTCTTTTTTGCCTATTTTTATTATGATCTGAGTACGATTTGCACAAAAATAAGAAATTTTATGGTTAATTACTTAATTCTGCCTATCAGGTGCTTTTTGGGAAATAAATATGGGTTTATTTGAGTATTTTTTTTAAATAATTTATTTATTTTGTTTCTTCCTTTTGTAATGGTTAATCGTGTGTCGTAGCTGCTTATTAGGGGAAACAATAGTCCAATGGATTAGTAGTATGTATGTATATTTACAAAGTTTTGGTCAGCAGAATAAAGTTGGTTTTTTTTCTATTTTAACTAATTTGCTTGCTTTGCCTTTTTTTGGTCTCACTACGAGTTTCGGGTATGTTATTAGTTATTACGTATTGTATCTTATATATATTATGTAATTCCAGAATATGAATAAGGGTATTTTGGTAAAACGCAATTTTCCATAAAAAAAAAAAACGGAATGTACTAATTTAGAGGGAAACACTTAGTTTGGGTAATTAAAAAAAGAAATTCGTAGTTTGGGTTAAAAAATCGCATAATGAATATAGTTTAGATTACAAAAAAAAAACCAATCAAAATCTAGGAAAATTGATTATTGAGCACATATTGTGAGATTTAATTATTAAAAATTGATGGTTATAATCTCTTTTAAGATTAGATACAAATGCTCAATGATTTTGCTTATTTTTAATAGTTGTTTTTACTTTGATGATCACACACGCTACATTGATATGTACGGATTCTTAAACAAAAGACACAAAATGAGGTTTTTGATAATCAAGTCCTAAAACATGAATTAACATTAACTTTCTATACAATCTACTGGTTACTTAATAACTTGTTAATAGATTGTATAGATTCCAAGAAGTAATGTTTTCAAAAAGCTTTTGTTGATTCTGTTTTTTCACTAGTTCTTGTACAGACATGACTATGTTCATTCCTGAAAGCTAACTCGGGCAAATACATCACATCCTACCTTATATTACAAATGTTGGGAACAACAAAAAAACCAATCATTACATTTTTGTAAAATACTTATCTACTTACATAGACACTTATAATATAACTTCAAAAACTTTTTACATTTGAAAAAAGTACTTCCTAAACACGATTTCAGATGAAATCAATTTTCTTCTTCTTCTTTTCCCTTAAGCCTCCTGATCTTAAGGCACATAATTGTAAGATTCAAGTCTACAACGTTTGAACGGTAAGCTTTGTGACATTTTTAGGATATTAGGGATTTTGCTTCCTTTATGGTTAAATAACAAACTGCGAAATTTATGTGTAGTTTTTGTGGGTGCTTCAAAAAGCGTTCATACGAAAGTTGGAAAAAGATAGAAAATGACAAATCTAACTAGTTATGCTTTGTTGTTAGCTGTGTATGGTAGTGGATCGGAATCGATTTCATGACCACCCCATTTTCGTAGTCTCTCTGATGCCTGTTCTACCTGCATTTGATAATTCAGAGTTAAAAAAATGAGTACTTATGTGAATGATTTTTTATTCAAATGTACCAAAAATAATTGCAACCTAAAAAGTTGCCCTCTTCTGTTAAGTTAGAGACAAAGAGAAGAAGATTTTGCATACCTCATCATTCCAATTTGTTTTCCATGTGATGAATAAAAGGATTAACGTTTGTAGGAATGTCCCACAAATCATGCCAATCCATATCCCCTATTTATCAAATGGAAGCTTTCAATAATGGTAGTTTGATAAAATAATGCACATTGTAAAGTTAGTGAAAAATGAAAATAAAGCAAGTTTTACCTCAACTCCTAAACTAGTCTTATAACCTAAAAGGAAGCCAAGAGGGAGACCAATTATATAATAGCAAAACAAGTTTATGTAAGCCACTAATGCTTGCCATCCTCCTCCTACTGCAACTCCTGAAAGAAAAATAAGTCCATCTATTAATTCATTGCATTTTGCATTCAACAAATAATAAATTCCTTAGCTCTTTAATCCCACTTTCTTATAGTTCTGGAAATTGCTCCTAGATACTGGAGAACAAATGTATCATAAGTAGTAAGATTTGGAAATTAATTTATCAAATTTAATTTTAGATAATCTTTTTAATTAATCACCCAAACTTGACTTTCTGTGTAGGTGCATAGGAACTTTTTGTGGTTGCGAAAATCAAATCTATACAAAATTAAAATGCAGTGATTTGAAGTTAAGATAAAACTAGTAAAAGAACACAATCATGAGCTCATAAGAACCAAAAAAGTGTTTTGGACATGGCAAACGAATAACTTTTCATAATGATCAATTTCATATAGTTCTGGAAGTAATGTTTTAAACGATGTCGTGACACCGCCACATAGAAGCTTTCTTCAAGTTATACGATTCTATTTTGATCAATTTGTGCTAATTTATCATCATCTGGCACCAACTAGTGTTTAGTACCTGAGATAACGGGTTGAACACTATTGAGAAGCATAGTAACAGCAAGAAGGCCAGCCAAATGAGTCACAGCTTTTTGCATCTCTTTGTTACTTGTGAATATTACCGAAAACTCGTTCCTTGTGAGCATTATAACAACAGAACAAATAATTCCAAGACACAAAGATTGAGCTACAGTAACAAACACAGAGTACTTCGCAGCCCTAGGATGTTTCGATCCGAGTTCATTTGATACTCGAACACTGTCATTTTTAAATCCAAAATAAATAGATTGAGATGACATTCCCGACGGAGAAGCTAATGTGATACAAACTTAATTTCGTAGATAAGTGTTTTATTAAGAAATATAAAGTGCATTTTGTAGATTTTAGGAGTAAGTGTATACCTTATCGCTGCATTGATTCCAATAAACAACATGCCTTCCCAACCATTAATGTTCATGCTGCATTTATAAACAAACATAAGATTTACTGTTATACTAGTAATATACATGGGCTTGTTATAATGAAACCTTTAAGCTCAAATTTATTCCTTTTCTTATATAAATAGCTTTTAATCTGTCCAAAAAGTTAAACAAAACGTCTGAATCCAGATTCATAAAAGTAATTTATGAGTACTAAACTTCTCTTTTTTGTTATACATTGTTTGGTTGCATTTTTTTAGGAAATGAGGTGGAACCTTCGAGGTTCAGAGAAAAACTAGGTTCATCAGGCTTAAAGCCTCTATCAGTTCAGCCAAAAAAAATCAGAAAACTATAGGTTTTAAGCTGATCATCCAAATGCAAATCAATTTAAACTTTAAAGAGAAACTAAAATTTATAAGCTATACTCAAGCCTAATTTTTTGTTAAGAAATAATCAATATTGTACGTACCATATCGATAAGGACCCAACTGCAATTATCGGATCCTCAAGGTGCCCCGTGAGTATAATTATACTCATGAAATACCAAATCTCCAAACAAATCATCACAGCCGAAGCAACACTTAATTTCACAAAAGGCCACAACTCTTTAAAAGCTAACACAGACAACCCCTTCCATCCATCTTTACACCACCCTACTATGTACGCCACCTGCGCAAGCACCACACCCCATGCAGACACATCAAACGCGATGGCTGCCCCCGTCGTTCCCCACCCTAACACAACGATGAATAGATAACACATTACTACATGTATAATCAGTGCCACAAATCCGATCCAGGCCAGTACCCCGACCTTACTCTGTGCCTGGAGAAACTTTTGGGTCGGAAAATTTATGGCGAGAGAGAACATTTGAGGGATGACTTGAATGGAAAATTTTCCAGCTAGTTCTGCTATATCTTCGCGTTGGCCGAGGAGTTTTAAAAGTGGGGTGGAATAGATGTATAGTGGTAAAATGAAGAAACAAGTTGAAGTTAGGATTATCCATGATCTTTGCATGTATACACCAAGCATGTCTAGTTGCCCTGCTCCAAATGCTTGGCCACATAGAGTCTCCAGTGCACTACCCATTCCAAGCTACAAATTAATGATACTGGTTAAGGGAGGAACCTCATGGAGTAACTAGTTGTTGGCTAAAAGGGGATGAATTTTTTCCTTATATTTTGTTATAGGCTTTCAGCACCCTATAATTACAAAAAATATAAGCATGCATAACAGCCCCACCCACATTCAAATTCTGGTTCCGCCACTGAGGAACCAAGAGAAGTAAATATGTTTTTACCATTGTTGTAAAACAATAGTGTTGATATCAACTTTCTAGTGGAGTAAATGTTTATGTCCCTGTACTTAAACTAGTCTATAATATGTGATATTTCAGAGTCGTACTGGTATGTAAAAATGAACTATCATTAACTATTTAAGAGAACATACCAAGAATCCAAATGAGAAATTTGAAAGGACTGAGAGGGAAATTGCCACAGCAGAGAGCTCAACATTGCCAATATGACCAACATATATATTTGTGAAGGAATTGACTCCGTAGTTGCACAAAATGTTAAATGCTATTGGTCCTGCAATAGCCCATAACTTTGCGGACTCATTAAAAAGTACATATTTCGCATCCTGAACATTATTGATCGGAGGGTAATCTCCCTTTTCGCCTGAAGTGCCTGAAGTTAGCATAGTCGACGGAGCATCATGAAGATCCGCCTCTCCTATTAGCGACACCTCATTCTTGTGTTTAATGAGAAACAAGTGTATTAGAAAACATTATGTTGCCTGTACTTATTCGATTATGAGACACTCAGAAAATTCTTATTACAAACCTAAAGTGTAAAAAAGAAAAAAAAAACTTTTTTTAAATATGTTTATCTTTAAAGTAGTAAGAAAAACTCTCCATCATGATTCATGAGTTATATTACAGAGTAAGGACACAATACATAATTTAGCTATATTTCATATAAAGCAAAATCAGCTACGACAATATAATCATTAAATTTCTAGTCAATTCTCTTCATCAAATTTAACATGATTAAGATAAAATTACCATAATTAGCGGTGCCTCCATATCGAAAACCTCTATTTTTCTTGGTGTGGATCCTGCAGAGGAAGAACAGCTCTTCCTTGCATTATCTTTATTTCTCACCATTTTTACAAAAAAATTATCACCCTTTTTTCATAATCTGTACATAAATTTGATCACAAGATAGACCATTTTTTTTAATTTTTTTTTTGGGTTTTATTATTCGAAACAGATTTTTGGTGCATGAGTCTGAATATGTTTTGCATGGGTCAAGCTATGAAATAGGGATTAGTGCCAAATGGTGACCTTTTAACTGCATACTAATTAGAGGAGAGATAAGAGATGGCTTTGTACTTAAAACAGTTAAACTCCTATATTGTAGTTCAAAATAGTACGTAAAATGGTATCCTACGTAATCATTGACAATATGTTTAGGGACCATGACTTTGGTTGATCCAATCTTTCATTACAATTCATACTATTTTCAATTTACAATTAAAGCCAACCAAATGAGAAATTATTGTGTCTATTTTGAGTATATATAAATTGTATTTAATTTATTCCGTGTACATAAGTGGGCCCTGAAGATGTGCCGTAGCAAATTGTTTAAATTTTATGAGGTTTGAATAGTCAGTTTTTCGGTTTTTCATAAATTTTATTCGTAATTTTTTTTCAATTTTTTTTAAATCAACTTACTATTTTTTTAAAGATGTTTGTTTAAAAAAATCTGTAAAATTTGATTTTTATATATTTATTTTTATATTTAATTGTTTGTTTGACAATTTATAAGGTAGTAATATTAATAAATACCAAAAAAATATATAAAATGTCAAATTTTACAAACACTTTAGAAATGAAATAATATGTTTATTTACAAAAAGAAATCAAATTTTTTTTACGAATAGATATGAAAAAACCAAAAATCTGACAATTCTAATCTGATAAAATTTGAACCCGGTAACAAAGGGTTGGGACTTGGGAGCAATATGCACAGCCTAGTTGGCAAAATCACTATGCTTATAAGTCAAATTTTTACGAAATTAACACTTTTTTTTTTGTAGCTGAAAATGGTAATCACAGCGAATCTGGCTTATGATTGCTGTTCTATAGTACAATGTTGAATGTTCATGAATACGATCAGTAATGAGTTATTTCTAAATAATAATCAACCTTTGATCTAAAATGAGATATGTCCTATCGTAAAGATCTTCTCTTAATATGTTGGTACTTCAATTTGTAACGTAACGAGAAGACGCTAAATGCCTAATAAATTGCCACCATCTATTTCTGAATAGAATGATCAGATCACTAATTGTGGTTTAAAAATCAACAAAATGGGGTCGAAGCTCTTCAGAGGCTGGCCAGGAAATATATCGCTTATTTGAACGTTTTCAACAGGCAGCAACTAACTGTTATGGCAAGCACTATTAATTATTCTGTAAATAATTGTTATACATGTTAACTTGTGACAGAAAATGAATGCAGATTTACTAATCCCTAGGCGAAAACTATTGAGGAGGCGAGTTCTTGCTGAAAACACTTGTTCGAGTTCTTCTTTATCAGACTTTAGTGGAACACGCGTTTTCCAAACCCAATGTTTCCAGCTCATTAGTCATTAGCCTGGGAGGTTTTGTTTGCCATGGACCTGCGCTTTCTGCAATCCCGACAGCACATTATTGAATCCGAGAGAATAAAAAAAAAAAACCCTCAAGAGTCTCTAACATGCGTTATCCCGTGCAGTAAGATACTAAACGCCAATTCTAGTCGAGAAAAAGAAATGCTTGTTTATCTTGGCAGGGTTCAAACTTCAAAGTGTATGTTTAAAGTGTAGTCTTGATGATCGTCTCCTTACAAGAAGCAGTTCCATGAGATGTGGAAAATGGTATGAAATACATTTCCTATATAATTGCCCAGTTATAACATTCAAACTCTTCTTCCATCTACATGTGTTATCATATTTTTACTGATTATAGATCCCTGTTTTGAAACATCTGGATATAATTCGAAATTGAAATAATGAACAGATAGCCACATCAAGAGAGTAATACTAAAAGCAAATTATGTTGATATGCTATTAATATCTGCCCTCTGTAATTATAATAACCATTCACTATGAAAGCATTGCCCATCCATAACTATTCATAACCAGAAAACCTAACATCTAAAATTTGAAACTTTTAGTACTCTCAATATTCATTGGTTAAGATGATATGATAAGAACAAAAAATACCATTTCATTGTTAAGAGATCAGAAGGAAAAAGAGCAAACCAGTGCTTGACATTTATCAGACTTTAAACAAACTAAAAAAAAACGTTTATGCAACATAGCGCACTTTGTCGAAAATCTGACCAGGAAGAACGTAACGCGAAATAAAATCTTCATATTAGCTTACAAAATATACATACACACAAAAGGAAAATTTTACTTTCCTCATTTCCTATTACAAAGCCTACCACCAAAGTATTCCGAGAAACAAACAAACTTTTCTCCCCAAACTAACAGGTACATGAGGCCGTACATGAGACGTACAAAGTGGCATACAACACTTCTTAACATAGGACAATCATAACTTACAACAACCCTTCTTTGAGTATCATGAATTTCATTTTCTTATGGACAAATATACACCTGATTTCAAATCAATCTCAGCAACAGGCAAAGGCGTCCACGCAACCGAGTCCTTGATCCTATCCCATTTTCTATGCATCATAAGAGACGCAATTACCAACAAACACAACACCGCAACTAAAGGGACCATAGCACTATTACCACTTCCCCTTCGCCCCATCATCGAAATTGACCCTGCGCAAACCCCTCCATCAAAACTACCCATCGAATTGTTCATTTTCATAATCTCAATACCATTCAAAATCCCGTCGATACCATTCACCATACTCCTATTCGAAGGTCCAACACTCACACTCAGAAGACCTTTTATTTGTGTACCATCAACAACAAAATCAGCATAATAAGGAGAAGCCAATATCCAATTAGTGATTTCCGAAAGGTCTACATTTTCATAGACCATATTCCCGTTTACATACACATTGAAATAAATCATACCAAGAGAAGCGCTAGCAATATCACAAAAATGTAATCGGATTAAATACTTATATTCCACTTTCACGGGGAATTCCCATGAAATATTTGCTTTCGGAATAGAATCTTTCGAACTACTTATCACTCTAGCAGAGTTATACACATTATCGGGCCCTACTTCTCTGCTAGCTCCTCCATTTTGATACTTAATTCTCCCACCAAAGTGAACGATTTTCGACCCATCATTTTCCTTTATAAACTCATCATCGGTAACCCAAGTTCTCCACAAGGAATCGTTAAAAGGAGTCACCTTTGGCCCCCCTACATTAACCCTATATACAGTCTCATATGCATACTTCGCCAACCCATCAATATTATTTTTACCAACTTTACTAAAATCCGTAACAAGGGTCGCCACGTCAGCAACTAAGTCCTTCGGGGCAGAGATCACCTCGATCGCGTTGATAAACGCAAACTTTGACCCCTCCGATGGCGTAAATGTAATTTCTAACTCATCGTCGTCGACCCATACCATATAATCATGAACACTAGGCGTCTGTGAAAACTTTCCAATGAAGAAATTATACAAAAGCACAAACCCATTTGCCGTGACATGGAACCGAGTGTTCACTAAATCGTATTTCCCATCGAATATCCGAAAATGAAGACGGATCAAGTGGGTACCTTTTGTGAAATAATGGATATAATTAGTAAAAATTAGCTCAGCGTATAAACGATAGCTGTAAAAATTAGCAATAGAAAAAAGGCGACAACAAACTAATAAGTAAATAAAACACTTCTGAGCAAGGTACAATAAAATATTCTTCCAATTATAAGAAATAAATCCTCCAAATCTCTTATAGTGTTTGTTTGGCAACTCCTTTTTTTCTAAGAAGCTTTCGCTTTTATGCTAAAAAAAAGCTATGTGCGTTTGGTTTGTTGGCTTTTAAAAGCTAAATTTGGGTCAAAAAAGCCGAAAAACTCAAAAGAAGAAACTAGGACCTTGGTCCTTGGTGCTTTTGTAGCCTTTTCACCGAAAAAAAATATACCAAATATATGTTTGAATAAATTTTGATTGCATATTTACAGGTTTAACTATAAATAAAAACTGACTTAACAAAATTTACAAAACACACACAAGTTAAAAAAAAATTGAGGTCCAGTTTTTTACCATTACATATTTTAAGCAGACTTTTGAACAAACAAAAAAAGGAAAAATGAACATTTAGTACAAATTTTGAGAGTTAATTATAAAAACCCATGGTTGAAATCTGTTTAATTTATATTCCATTAGATACACTTGTTTTTATTCTTTGTTTTTTAACGTAGTAATTGTTTATTGATGATATGTACCAAATCTTTAACAAAAACCTACAACTCATATTTATGATAATTAATTCGGAGAGTATGTATGTATTAAACAATAACTCTACTAAAAAACACGGAAAAATAAAAAGTTGACCAATTATCTTAATAATACTCTATAAGCAATAAATACCTTTTTGGGCAATTTTGAAAGAGTAAGTTCCGGGTCGGGTAAAGACCCGAACCGAATTATAAACCGGTGATGATCCTGGTATCGGGTTCGGATCGGCGAGTCGGGTGGATCGAGACGAGGAAATTAAAGCGGAGTTATCGCCAGAGAAGAGACGGTGGTCGGAGTGGATGTTTACGGAGTCGGAGCCGCAGGTGATGAGGTGGTTATCGACCGGAGAGAAGGCGGAGACGGCGGCGATGAGGAGAGAGAAAGTGAGGAGGAGAGAGAGTGGGTTCATTTTTAGAGAGAGATTATTGTTTTGTGAGTTTTGTGGGATTTATTAGTTATTAGTATTAACAGAGGGAAATAGAGTTTGTTTGGTTTTGATGAATTGAAGACTGGGTATTATGCGTGTGGGTCCTAATTGTGCTGTAAGTGCGTCTAATATTAACGTATCTCTACCAAAATATTAGACTATCTCCTCCTAATTTTAACCGCTAAATAAATACGTCGTGTTTAAATTATTCAAATTTAAATTTTTAAAATTTATTTATATAGTTTAAAATTTAAACTATATTATTAAGTTTTAAAAAATTTGATTTTAATAATTTATATATAAATTATTTATCGGTCAAAATTACATATAAAATAGATAAAAAAACTAATATTTTGATACAGATGGATTAGTAATTATTGCTCATTTCTTTGTGTATGGTTGAGATAAAAATTCCGAAATTCCAAACTGACACGTGTCCTGATCCGTACCTGACCCGAAAACATTGGGTTTTGTCCCGACAAACTTCGGGATCGGAACCGATTTTTTAATTAATTTATAATTTATATTATATAATATGATTTTTTTTTTATTTCAACACTAAAATGTAAATTAATTTATATCAAATGTAAGTAATGAGAATCGAATATTATACATCTAACATGTAATGTAATCACTCTACCATATGAGATAAAATCTTTTTGTTTCATATATTATTTATAATTAAATAAGTATAATATAAATTTGTAGTTTTGAATATATGAAACTATTAAAATAAAAAATATACTTAAATTAAAAAGTTATATTGTTAATTCAAAAAAGATAAATAATCATTATTTTTCGATTATAAAAATTATAATGTTAATATATCTCATTTAGTATGATAATTGTT
This sequence comes from Primula vulgaris, assembly GCA_963920805.1. NCBI lineage: Eukaryota > Viridiplantae > Streptophyta > Magnoliopsida > Ericales > Primulaceae > Primula > Primula vulgaris. Next base: position 7,404,181 of record OY987216.1, on the reverse strand, counting down.
GCTTGTGTGAATAAAACTAAATACTAAAAGAATCTGATAAAAAACGTATCAATTTTTTTATCTACTCCATTATTTGTATTTTCACACTATTTTTCTACTACATGTTAATTTCTTTTTTGATTTATTAAGAATGTTATTTTTAAAGTAGCATTATGTTTCGTGTTAATGATGTGTTTAGATTTATCAAATGAAAATTGTTAATAAAAAATGACGTTGTCGTAAAATAAAAAAATTTATCGAGAGATAAACCTATCCCGACCCTACGGGATCCTGACTTTTGTCGGGTCGGGGTCGGATTTTTTTTTTCATTTTTAAAAATAATCGACTCGAGATACGAGTTAGTATTTACAGGCAGTGTACCGACACTAAACCACAGCTGCTTTTATGTGTGTAGATATTATTTTTATTAACGCGCTTGGGGATTCAACTTGACCCGTATGACATGGTATGGGAATTGTGGACTCACTAATGCTACAGAAAAAAATATGTTTACCCCACCGAACTGTGTACTATTTTAATTACTTACATAATATAGTATCAATTTTAATCAACGTATCGTTTAACAAAATCATGAATTGGACTATCATACGGTAAGTGTAATTTTTTTAATATCCGTAAAAAATAGATCCCAAACTGTAATTTCGTCGATTTATACCGTTAGTCCCTTAATTAGACGAAATTTTGTTATTCGGTACCTCAATTAATGTTAAAAGTGATAGTCCAATATTTAAATCGTTAACCACTGATAGTACGTTAACCACTGATAGTACAGTATACTAAACGTATTTCCCCCCTAATATTACCGAGGCTTCCGGTATAGTCTCCGGCTTTTAATGATTGTTTCCTTATTTATTTATAAAAAAAATGTCCAAATTTATTACACATGATGTTAAAACATGAATTTAATTAAGGTTAGTTTAAGAGTAGTGGAATTTATTTTTGACAAACGGCTAAAATACCTGTTAAATCTTACATTTTACGTCGTAATAAAATTATTAGTAACATGACAGCCCTTATACAATTTACAAAAAATAATAGACCGAACCAACAAATATTGCTAAAGTGAGGTCCTATTAAAATATATGGCCCAAAGCAATTGCTTTGCTTGTTTATATGGTAGAGCCGTCCAGGCTTATGTTTTTTTCGAGCGATTTTTGAATTGGTGCCTCGTCATTATTTACTAAGCGATACTTAAATAGACTGGTTGAATAATAGTACCTTATATCGATCATCAACAAAACATACTATGATAGAGCCAGAGATAAAACGATGGCGAGGACACATAAAAGGACACATAAAACTCGGACGAATACTCACCACTCACCAGAGGTGAATAGAACTTGTCATAGATGATGTGGAGTCGTTTAAGACGCCAAAGTCGACGTCGTCTGCTCCGTTATTTTTTGATTGTGACGATATCAGTTGTTAATAATGACGGTGATGGTGTCAAAACTTCGGGCATGTGTTTGGTTTTATAGGATTTGGATACTGTATAACTTGGGTTTTTAAGTGCAATTATCCTATAGTTTTTAAGTGCACTTTCTTAATGTTTTTTTGAAATTGGAATATAAATATTGGACTTCATCTATTTGTGTTTACAATCAAATTGGATTTTTTTATATCATTTATTATAGAAAAAGAAGAAGAGGAGGTCGATTTAAGAATCACATAGATGGCCTTGCACGAATATACGATAGAGTGAACAAGGCATGATTAAAGCAAAGTTGTAATAGCCGATATGCGAGTTGAATCTTACCATGGTTAACATATTAAGGACAAATCACAAAGGTCCATGGAATATACGACATGTAATTAACGAGATTAAATAACTTATATGTGTTAGATATTTAGGGTATGATAATCCTGGATAACTTCGAAGAATCGTGTTCGTACACTTTCCGAACAAAGTATTTCGACCCTATTATTGCCTGGGTTCACGAAATCTTTGTGGGGATAATTCTTGAAGAACAATCTGTTTCTGGCAAGGAGAATAGATTAGGAAATGTAGAGAGAATTTTCTTATATGTTTCTGTATCCAAAACCGAGGCCAAATGACTTCTTATATAGGAGATCAATAACCGAAACTGAAAGCAAGCAACTGTTCGGAAAAACCGGTTATGTCGGTTGGGAAAGGGTCCAACTATTCAAAATTTTCCGGAAAGGGGCTCTCGCCCCTTGGACCCCGCCAGGGGCTCTGCCCCTTGGAACCCCGTTTCAATTATTCATATTCAATTATACGTTGGCTCGACGAGCGTGCACTCCGCACTTCCCTAACTCGTTTCCGAGTTTAACGCATTATTGCATCGCCCTATAATAAATCACATTACTACTAAAATACATTGATGATACTAAAATCACCAACAATATATGCAAATTCGTGGTGCGAGAAGCCAATTCTGTTGCAGATATGCTAGCAAATCTCGGTTGCATGTTAGATTTGAAGGTCTATGATAATTTAAACGATTTCCTCCTCAACTGAAAAGCGTGGTGAATCTGGAGAGGAATGTGATCATCTATATTCGTTATAGAGAAGAGATTATGCAGATCGAGAGAGTTGATGATGACTTTCTCTCTCTATCTCTGTATTTGTGGTCAAGAAATGGGTTGTTTGAGCAATGTGAAGAGGCGGGCTGGATTTACGCTGCAATTTGCATAAATGGTCCCCAAGTTCGACAGATAGTTCAAAAAGATAGAAGAATTTTAATTTTAACAGTTCAAGTTTCTATTTAAGCCTTGTAATTTCTTTTTCAGCACTCCCGATGCTTGTTTTTCATTTTATGGGGTTTTTCCCCGCTTTCTATTTTTATTTTTCCTCAATATAAATAAATAAAAAAGTAGGTTTTTACCACCATTAATATAAAAAACTAAAGATATACGAGTTGAGCTCATCAGAACTAAAAGTTGACTGGCACAATCCCTTTAGATTGTTTGGGTTTTATACTCCCATTTCTTCGATTCCGATTGGAATAGAAGCAATGATGAAATTATCGACATCGTAGATGATGATTTTAGAAATGATAGAATATATATACAAATTCGGGTTTAGTTATTTCATCTTGTTTGAAATTTTTCCTGTTCTTTTCTATCTCAATACGATCGACTGGTCAGGTAATTGGATTATGTAGCTTGTTGCATTTTTTTTTACAACTATTGTATTGGAATATCGTTTCAGATCTCTCAAACTTGGTTGATTTAGAGAAAAGTAACTAGATATATATACGGTCTACCAAATGGAAATCATCTCATTGGTAACAACAATCATACATCGTTTTAGAAATGAGAACAATTCAATCAACATAAAATAAGGTCAATGCACACAAATATACAAAAATGTATTTATAGAGAAAAAATTAATCAAATACAACATATTTTCATGACCCATCAAAGAGTAGGAATTGATATACTAAATCTTGTCCCACAATATTTATCGTCGGGTTTGACAATACAATAATCTAGGTACGAAGAACCCACTTTGTTTGTGCACATATAGATCTCATGCAATATAATGACACTTTTGTCTAATATACATGTCATGTGAATGGGATTACTGACATCAAATCCACCAATTCAGAGTCCATTTTGAATTACTTTCCAAATAGTGTCTTTTGGGGTTAGAGTTTGGACCCGGGATGATTGTGTATTTGGCAAGAATAGACACCAAGTTCACTTTAGAAGATGGAACCCTTTTGTGAAATTTAATACATGATACGAGATCGATTGGGATGATCTATCTAATCATATTCTTAAAAGTCAAACTAAAGACCGCGATCCGTCACCTATAAAGAAGTGTGAACCTTGATATGGTTAGTTGATATGAAATCGCGACCCGTCACCTATATAGAGGTAGGAACCTTGGTATGTGAAGACGTCACAAATGGTTATGGACTATCGAATGATAAGTCGGGGGTGAACGCCACAAGTTAAGACCTTGATAAGTTCGAAAAGTTCAATGAAGAAGGAAAGAGAAAACTCTCAATTATATTAATCAAAATCTGAATTTACAAGGTAGGAAATGACTCTTATTTATACTTGGAAGAAGACTCCAAGCATGCGAAAAGACTTAGAAAGAATTAAATAAACATAGGTTTAATGTAGAATTGACCTATGACCTTCTAACTTATTCAACTACTAAAATTCCGCAACATAAAAGTAAATACAATGCATTTGAGTTATACAACTCAAGAATGAACTTAAAGCTTCAATTAATTAGTGACCCTTGAGTTGTATAGTCCATGAATCCATGCAAATGTATTAAAAAATCTGACACAATGCATTAATATCTTCAATATTCATCCCTTTTATGATCAAACATTAATAACCATGAAATTATCCTTCAAATTAGTGTCTTGAATGACTCCAATCAGATTCAACAAGTGCTGGGCTTCGTTTGTACTCGTCTCGAGCTTTGATTTCCCATAAATAGTACATATGTCTTGCATTAGCCCGTTAAGTGCTTCCTTAAATTTCTTGGCTCTTGATCTTGTTATTGGCCCAATAGAAACTTGTATTGAATGTCCAGGTATAGGAACCATGATTACATCATCTTCTCCCATTTTACAAGGATTTGTCCTCAAATAGTCACCTGCATCAAAAGGAGATAGATCAGAAACATTGAAACTTGCGCTAACATTATACTCAGCCGGAAGATCTAATTTATAAGCATTATCATTGATTCTTTCGACCACTTGAAAAGGACCATCTCAGGCAACAATTTTGATTTTCTTTGAGCGGAAAACCTTTCATTTCGTATGTGCACTCAAACCCAGTCACCCGGTTCAAACACAATTTTCTTACGAACCTTATTTGCTTGGGTAGCATATTGTTCAGTTCTCCTTTCGATGTTTTACCTCGTCTTTTCATGAATTTGTTTCACAAACTCAGCCTTCTTTTTTCCATCTAAGTTCGCACCCTCGACCATGGGTAATGGAATTAAATCCAATGGAGTTAAAGGATTAAAACCATAAAAAATTTCAAAAGGTGAAAACTTAGTAGCATAATGTATACTTCGATTATAAGCAAATTCAACATGTGTTAAACATTCTTCCCATGTTCTTAGGTTCTTTTGAATTATAGCACGTAACAAAGTTGATAAAATTCGATTAACTACTTCAGTTTGACTATCAGTTTGGGGGTGACAAGTAGTAGAAAATAAGAGTTTAGTTCCTAACTTACACCACAAAGTTTTCCAAAAGTAGCTTAATAACTTAGTATCTCTATCAGAAACAATAGTTCGAGGCATGCCATGCAATAAAGAAGAACAAATCAGCAATTCATGTGGCATCATTGATTTTATTACAAGGAATGAAATGAGCCATTTTTCAAAACCTATCAATCACCACAAAAACGGAATCCATGCCTCTTTTAGATCTTGATAAATCTAGCACAAAATTCATAGAAATGTCAATCCAAGGTTCACTAGGTATAGGCAAAGGAGTATATAAAACATGAGTCTTAACTTTAGATTTAGCTTGTTTACAAGTAATAAATCTCTCGCAAATACACTCAACATCCCGTTTTAAATGACGCCAAAAGAAATATTATTATAAAATATCACGTGTTTTAGTTACACCAAAATGCCCCATTAATCCTCCCCCATGGGTCTTCTTAACAAGCAATTCTCTCAAATAACAAATAGGCACACATAATTTATTTTCTCTAAACAAAAACCCATCATGCCTATAAAACTTTCCAAACACAATTTTCTCACATGCAACAAATATATTTTGAAAATCAGAATCATTGACATATAAACCCTTAATGTATTCAAAACCAAGTAATTTTGCATCTAAAGTTGAAAGTAATGTATACCTTCTCGAGAGCGCATCAGACACAACATTTTCCTTACCTTTCTTGTACTTGATCCCAAAAGGAAATGTTTCGATGAACTCTACCCACTTGGCGTGTCTCTTATTCAGCTTGTGTTGACTCTTTAAATGACTTCAACAATTCATGATCAGTGTGAATCACGAACTCCTTAAGCCAAAGATAGTGTTGCCAAGTCTCCAATGCCCTTATTAATGCATATAACTCCTTGTCGTATGTTGAATAGTTTAGGGCTTCCCTACTTAGTTTTTCGCAAAAATAAGCAACGAGACGTCCTCCTTGTATTAGAACACCTCCAATACCTATTCCTGAAGCATCACACTCAATTTCAAAAGTTTTAGTAAAGTCGGGCAGTGTAAGCAAAGGCGCATTAATCAGTTTATCCTTAATTAAGTTAAATGCCTTTTCTTGTTCATCACCCCATTTAAAACCAACATTCTATTTAATAACTTCAGTTAGAGGTGTGGATAAGCTACTAAAATTCTTAACAAATCTTCTATAAAACCTTGCCAAACCATGGAAACTTCTATGTTCAAAAACACTTTTAGGAATAGGCCAATCTCTAATTGGCTTTATCTTTTCTTCGTCTAATTTGATCCCTTTAACGCTGTTGGCCCGTGTAGCTAAACCTTAGAGGGGGGGGGGGGGGGTGAATAAGGTTTTAGGCGTTTTCGCGGAATTAAAATTATAAGCGCAACTAACAACCCAACTAACTCGATATCTATTTGCGACAATAAATATGCGATGATAATCTATGAATAAATTGAAACATGCGCACAATCACAAATAATATAAGTTGCGCAAAGTAAATAGTAAGGGAAGAGATTGACACCGCGATATATACAGGTTCGGAAAACCCGCCTACGTCCTCTCCTCGGTATTCACGCTACCGAGTATTTCACTATAATCTTCTTCCCAAGATTACAAATCCTACCGAGCTAATCAACCGATTTGCTCACCCTCTATCCGAGGATACAATCTTGATACAAGTGCAAGAGTACACAAAAGACGAGTCAACGACTCCCTCTCAATCTATGAGTACACAAGTGTTTAATCTAGAACTTTTAAACAACACTTTGGTTTAAAAGCTTCTACCCAAACACTCACTCACAAATGATCTTATAATTTGCTCTTTACAATTTTGTTACAACAATGTAACTACACTCACTATTTTATTGCTTCTAAATAAGCTAATTGGTGAGTTTTTGATATTGTTTGAGCTTGATCACTTTTCTCCTTATTTTTCTCTTTTTGAGCTTTTTGTTCAACAATGGAGTTTTTTGTGTTTTTGATAGAGACAGGTTAAGAGATGGTGATTGGTTGATGATGGATGTATTTTTGGAGATGGATTGGGGGGTTTTGTAGACCAAAAATGTCTGTTTTTTCTATTATGACCATTGATAGTGGTTAAAGCCACTTTTTGAAAAAGCTATTTTTTGTGATCTGCACTTTGACCCACCGGTGGGTGTCTTCTGACCCATTGGTGAGTGAAATTTTGCTTGGTTCTGGAACATTGACCCACTGGTGGGTGTCTTCTGACCCATTGGTGGGTGAAATCTTGCTTGGTTCTGGAACATTGACCCACTGGTGGGTTTTGTATACCCACTGGTGGGTGCATCTGGAGATTTATGTGTTGAACTATCGACTTTGAAACACTCGTAATTTGTTCGTTCGGATCCCGAATCGACTTTCGTTTGAACCGTTGGCTTAATTATTAAGTGCTCTATCATTTTAAGTCCTGAGTTATACATTTTCTATTTTTGGAAAAGATCAAACATTATATCATCGAATTATAAAATCAATAAATAATAATCACACTTATAATCAAAATCAATTATTGAACCTATGGTTCAACAATCTCCCCCATTTTGATTATGAAAAAATAATGATGATTTTACAAGTATAAAACATATCACCTCCATTTTAACAAATCGCATTTCTCTAAATATCATTTTTCTCCCCCTTTGGCATTATCAAAATGCAATTAACAACGTTAGCGATTTCTCTATTTAGCCCATTAAGAAACCTCGTCATAGTAGCCTCCCTATGTTCCTTTACATCAGCATGAATCATCGCTATCTCCATCTCTTTATGATAATCATCAACACTCTTGTACCCTTGGATGATGCCTTGCAAATGCTGATACAAGTCCCTATAATAATAACTAGGAACGAATCGCCTCCTCGTAATGGCTTTCATCTCCTCCCAAGTTTCGATGAGCCTCTCCCTATTTCTCCTCCTACTAGTAACCAACTGATCTCACCAAACAATAGCTTAATCGGTGAACTCAACGACTGCTAACTTTACTTTCTTTAAGTTTGAGTAGTTATGACAATCGAACATCATCTCCATTGTCTTCTCCCACTCCAAATATAACTCTGGATCATTTTTTCCTTGAAACGCTGGGATTTTCATCTTAATACTACCCATGTTGTTGTCGACCCTATCGCCATGTCTACCCCTCCTATCTCTATGTCGATATTCATCCCTAGATAAAGTAACATTCGATTCTCGATTGTTCTCCCCGTCCTCGTAACCTTCCTCTTCTACATCTTCATTTTCAGCTTCTCTCCTGTGTCGCTCTCTTTGCCTTCCATTTCCGTTAGGATCATTCCCTCGCTGCACATCTTGCACCTCAACAATTCGTGCAACACTAGATTAAATTTTAGACATGAGATAAGTTCATCATCACTAGATTAAATAACCGTACAACTCCGCATAGGTTATTGCATATGCACATTGACCAATTTGCCGTCGGGAATTGGGGGTAAGAAACTCAACCTTAACAACTTTGGATTTAGCAGTTGTATTTTATGGAATGCGCAAACACTAATGCTGACGCCGATTGATAAATAGTTCTTAGATTTTTTATCTAATTTCTCGGATACCAAATTGTTCGCTTCTCTAATTTGTATTGTGGCTTCACTTCTTGATTTGTTCCATTATAACCTCAACTAAAACCTGTCAACAACAAACACTACTTCACGCTTCATCTTTTACCGATCTTCGGCATCTTTTGAACCACTGACCTCCATGGTTTTAGACCCGTCATCTTCTTTTGCTACACTCACCACCAACTTCGTCAGACACTCGTTCTCCATAGATAATTTAATATGGAATCAAACAAGCAATAAAATGAAACATTCAAAGCATTCACATGTTTTTTTTTCAACCTCCAAAGAAACCATACATATTTGTTATTAATAATTTAGCATCATACAATAATAAATAAAGTCAGCTCCAAAATGCTCCAGTTTTACTCCAAAAAAACAAAAAAAGTAAGCCTTCATATTCCCATTCCAAGCTCCTGACCAACCTCTTCATAAAATCTATTTGCCGCTCCTTGTCGAAAAAAAATTGAATTCTCAAATATTAGATCAACAGGCAATCCTTTTATGCAAAAATTAATAATGAAACAAGAATTTTAGTTCTGCGATGAATGACAAGCTATAGAGGGAAAGAGAGAGAAAAAAAGAAGTAATTGTGGTTGTGGAATTGGTTTTGGCTGCCCTGGAAAATTCAAAACAGCTTGTCTTGAAAAATCAAGGCAGTAAAAACCAATCCAACACATTTAAAACAAATCCAAAATTACATATTTTTGCTACCTGAAACCAATCCAAAATATTAAAACAATAATGTAACATACAAAATTACACAATTTTGTTAACTGAAAAATTCAAGACAGGATACTTTGAATTTTTCAAGACAGCAAAAATGGATCCGTGTTGGACAATAGTGTCACGCCCCAAAATCCATAGAACAAGGATATCGAGGCATGACCTTTTTAAAAAAAAAGAAAAGAGAACCTGTTGGTACGAAATTAAATTTTTTAAAAGAAAACATTTGCAAGCTAAAGGAACAATTAACGGATAAATAAAAAGTTTGCCAAACGCGGCTACAAGACAAGATTTGTAAAAGCTAAAAGTTAACAAAGGAATGAATTTGCCCGTAGGCTACAACCTCAAAATGAACTAAATAAAAAGAAAGTGATTAAAGAAGCCCCGAACCCATGCGATACCGCGCTAATGCAACCTAGCCAACGCCTCAACCTAATTTGTACCTGAAAGACAAAAATTGTAACGGTGAGTCCCACGCACGTAACTAGACGGGACGGCACCACAAATACCGTCACTCCATCCCTTAAATGCAAGAGGTCACAAATTCTACAACTACGATAATCGACGTATAAAAAGAAATATAATAACATTCTATAACGGGATGAATTAAATAAATTAAATAACGTCAACACAAATCTATAACAAACATGGACCTCTCATGCCACCTACCCCAGTCCGTAAAGTAGGTCATTCTCTATCCCCACGGCCGTCTTCTGTCCCCGGAATTAGGAAGAGACAGAGACCATTGCAACATAAAAGTAGATTTATAGTACGCACTTGGACCTCTCATGCCACTCGTCCCAGTCCGTAAGACGAGTCATTCCCTATCCCCACGGCCGTCTACTGTCCCCGGAATTAGGAAGAGACAGAGACCATAGCTAACATAAAATAAATATAGTGCACACTAGGACCTCTCATGCCACTCGCCCCAGTCCGTAAGACGAGTCATTCCCTATCCCCACTGCCGTCTTCTGTCCCCGGAATTAGGAAGAGACAGAGACTATTGCTAATGTATCAATATTAAGGCCTCGGCCGATAATATTATACTATTCATATAACACATTCTCGTACATATAAATATTAAGGCCTCGGTCAATAAATAATAAACCAATCATTTATCACATTCTCTTACGTCATTCTAACGTAATTCAACGAAACCCAAAAGCATATGTGCTAGATTCGCAACTAGCTAAACAAGTCTAATCAACATGAAAACTCATTCAAGCATTCTAGCAAACACCTTGTATGCATAAACTACAATGCATCTATATTCAACAATAAATTACCCAATTTAACAACAATTATAATAACACAATATCAATACATAAAGACATGCAAACTCATCCATATTCTCGCTAATCCGAAATTAACACGACTAAATCCTCAATTAACAATTAAGTGAATTAAACATATAATCAACTAAACTCAATTAACAAATAAGTGAATTAAACATATAATCAACTAAACCCAATTAACAAATAAGTGAATTAAACATATAATCAACTAAACCCAATTAACAAATAAGTGAATTAAACATATAACAACTAAACCCAATTAACAAATAAGTGAATTAAACATATAATCAACTAAACCCAATTAACAATTTATAAAACTAATTAAGATAAAAGGCAAAAACCCCCAATTTATACTAAACGTAAAACATAATCCTAACATACACCCTCGTCTAGTCGCTATGGATAATCCCCGTTACCTTAGCGTGTAGAGGAGATGATTCCGGCAATAATCCGCTAACGTGATTTCTCTTCTTCTTCTTTTTCTTCTTCTCTTTTCTCTCTTTTTCTCTCTTGTTTTTAGGTTTAAAGAATGAAAGTGGCTGATTTTTAGGTTTAGAAAAACTGTTTTTAGATAGTTTGTGGAAGCGAACTATTTGGTCCCCAAAGTTCTAAAAGCTAACTCTTAATCCAAAAATATAGTTTTACTATTCAAAAATAACAAATCTTTAGAAACAAATCTATTGGGTCCTTTTTATTAGTAAAATTAGTAACATGTTTTTAAAATAAAGTTTTTCGGAAGAGTTTCGGTTTTTGGCTAAAAATTAGTTGAGTGACCGGTTTTTGGTAAAATTTGAATAAAACGTTTTTGGATAAATTACATCATAATTAAAAACACTTATAAAAATACGGGATGTTACAAATAACACTTCAACTTAAATTAGTTTAGCCCTCGGGCCTAAAACGTATGTTTGTTTAGATGGAGCTGTGGAGTCACTACTACATTTGTGCTACTGGTCACTATAGGTATACATAAAATAGATATTAATGAAGGCATATTTATCCCCTATAGTAAATCACTTCATGGATGTTGGTTGCAAGTTTTCAATGTTCATGGGGCTATGTTTACAAAACACACATATTTCTAGGGGGTTATTTGCAATTTACCTGGTACTTGCAATTGACTTCACATATAGGAATTTTACTAAAATAACCTAAAAATAGAGTTTAAAAAGTTTGTTCGACCTCCAAAGTTCAAACATTTCTGTGCTTTTTTACTAAAAGTTAGTATTAAAAAGTTTGCTCGAAAATCCAAGGAAAATCTTGAAATATGTAAGTTCACATATATGTTGATCTTATTATACGATTCATCGAACCTTGTCGTCTTTGTCAGCCTACCGCAGGTTCCTCCCTGGTCCATAGTTGAAGATAGTTTAGTCAGTGCCAAGTCACTCAGTCGAACCCGATAACGAGTTTAGGACAACAATTAATCTCTTTCTTGTAGAGCAAAAAAGAATTTATTCAAAACTCCAAGAACTAGAGTGTAGTTAATCCTTTTCTTGTAGAGCAAATAATCCCGAATTTCTTGTACAACAATTAAATTAAATTATCCCCACTCTAGTTTATAAATTAAAGTGATTATTAAAAATATAACTAAATGAAATCAAATCAAATCACTCCACTCTCTACTCTCTCTCTCTCTCTCTCTCTCTCTATAAGTTTACAAGGTCAGTCTACACTACAGTCTCTCAGATAATTAATCTAATTTAATAATATATTTTTTCACTTACTCTGCTCACATAATCAAGAGTGTAACTCTAATTACGAATTTAATGATTGATTAAGTGACTTTTTTTAATATATTTTCTTAATATCAGTAATCTGATAGTCGTGCAGTTATTTAATCTTTATTTTAATATTTATTGTTCCAGTTTGTTTGAAGATAGAATTCGCAGTTTAGGTTTTGCTATAAAAAGTTGATATTATCAGTATATCTGCAATTAGGGCTTTGATTCTGAAAAAAAATATTACTAAAATAAGTTTTTCTGTTTACCTTCTCGCTGTTCGATATGCCTGAAATTAGGGTTTTACTTATTTTTTTTCCAGTTTATTTGAAGATAGATGAATAACCATTATAGGTTTTGCTATATAAAGTTGATAAATATGCCTATTATTAGGTTTTTGAATCTGAAATCTCTATTTAACATTGTTTAAAAATATCGTTTATTGGACTTCGTTCGTCCCATAATAATAGTCCACTTTGGTTATTTACTACGTCTCAAAATAATAGTTCATTTTGCTTTTTAACCATAATTTTACTTAAGATAACATCATTTATTGTACTTCCTTCATCCCATAATAATAGTCCAATTTGGTTTTTTACTCAGTCGCAAAATAATAGTCGAGTTTGCAATTTAACCACATTTTTTTTCCTTTTATACCTTTATGAATTAATGTGAATTAATCAGCACACATTTATCATGGTCCATGGCCTATCTAAACCATTATTTAGTGTTTTTTTTTTATTATTCCTTATGCCATTTTCACACGCCTATCTAACTGCCCCATTGAGATGCAAGTTTTTAGTTATCAGTGAATACCAAAATCAGTCAATGTGCATCTATTTTTTTGCAAAAACTAAATATGGCCCTGGGGTAAATCTGGGATAACATCATTTTGTAACCACGTTAAAACCCTAATTAGACTATTGTTATTATGGTTTTTTTTTTTGGGGGGGTTACTATTTTTGTTAATTTTCAAAATTTTAATGAGTATCATGTTTCATATGATAATAGATTAAGTGATGCAACGGAACATGAAAAGAAATCATCGGAAGTATTAGGTTCATGATTCTTACTAATGCTATAGTACACACGCCAACGAGTATTGTAATTGTAAGTTATATATTTCAAACCTAAGTGAGTTTCCGGTCACAAATTTGGTTCCAGAACATTATCCAAGTTGTTTGTTTTATCATGTTGAACTTTTACAAATTGATATAATATGTTATAATTAATGCTAGTGTTTTAGTTGTTACACAATAGGGCTGCAATTAGGGTTTATATTTCTAACCCTATATCTTCTTCTGTCTGTTGGCACTGATTTGAGTAAAATTTTTACATTCAATCACTGTTTGTTCAATGGAATTTAATGTTGCTATCGGGTTCTGTGTCTTCTGTTTAATGTTTTCATGGTTAGAAATCAATTTTTTAAGTCTGACTACAAATATTTCAGTTTGCCAGTGAAAATTAAACCGATGCATATTCTTTTGTTTATTCAAGTTGCTTAGATTATATTGTTTTGGTTTTTGCAGATTGATGAAACCTTAAACAAGTAGTTATTCAAATATGGCTGCAATCAGAGCTTCAATTTGGAATTCCCTCTCTTCTACTAGTCAGTATACGATGATTAGAAGCTACGCCAACCCAATTCATACCAGACCCTCAATTACTCTTCTAAACCGCGATTATCACTCAAAAGAATCTGCTACTATTCAAAGTCACTTAAGAGATGGGTTTAATATGAAGAATATGGTCCACCTTGGAAATATGCAATACAATAGGGGAATATTGGCTGGTGCATTATCCCCCAAGTTCTCAAATCATTTTGTTTCACCTATTTCAATTAGTTCTGGACTGAGTTATAGATTTTATTCGTCCTCTATTGGCGAAAACGGAGATAAAGCTAAAGAAGCAGTAGCATCATCTGCTTCAGATTCAAATGTATGGGTCGATACAGCTAAGGATGCTTGGAAATCTACTATGGATGGGATTTCATATGCTGGTGAAAAGACTAAAGAGGCCTCTACGGAGTTAGCTCCTTATGTTGAAAGTTTTCTCGAGTCTCACCCTTATTTACGAGATGTTATTGTTCCTGTTAGTGGTACTTTGGCTGCTACTGTGATGGCTTGGGCGGTTATGCCTAGGATTTTAAGGAGGTTTCATAAATACTCAACTGAAGGCCCAGCTGCAGTGTTGTCGGGGACCAGTTTGTGGGGACCGGTTCCTTATGAAAAGAGCTTTTGGGGGGCTTTAGAGGTTCCTTTACGATATACAGTCACGTTCATGTCATTTTCTCAAATGTTAGTACAACCCTTCTCTTTTAATTATTTCTATCCACTATGCAGGGCTTTTAGAAATTGATAGGATGCTCCCTTTTGTTTGGTAGTTTCAGGAATTTTATTTGATAGAAATACGATTAGTGGTTAGAGTCCGTGAAATTACTAATCTTTGATGGCTTTAATTAATTTGAAAGGTAGAACTGGCACACTGTTCCTTTTTAGGGTGGCTTTAAAAACATGGATAGACATTTTGGAAATTTCTAACAGCCAATAAAGGACAAACAAGTGTAACGAAAGGAGTATCATATTAGGGATTGGAAAACCAAAACTCTGAAAGTTGTTCATGATTGAGATCTAGAGTAATCTGGTAGACTTCTAAACAAGTTCTACAATGAAATTGGGAATGGAAACTTCAAAACCGTGTTGCTTAATATGGCTTTTATTCCGAGTTTTGTTGCTGATAGCGACCTCTTCTGAAACCTATGCAGAGCCATGATGGTAGCACCAACGACTATATCCGCACAATATATTCAACCAGCTTGGAGAGGTGCCATAATCGTTTCTTTTGTTTGGTTTTTGCACCGTTGGAAAACGACTGTTTTATCACGTGCTTTGGCGAATTCAAGCATGACTCGGGTGGAAAGGAATAAGCTGTTAACTTTGGACAAGTTTTCTTCTGTTGGTCTATTTGCGCTTGGCTCAATGGCTTTCGCTGAGGCATGTGGGGTGGCTGTGCAATCTATACTCACTGTTGGTGGCATAGGAGGTAAATATTTTTACAGCAATATTAGCATTTGACCACATACTTCACTGTTGGTTTTCATTAGCTACCTGATTCATTCTTGATCTCATGTGTAAAGTCTGTTGCTTCTTCTTTGATAATTAAGGAATAATTTGGTTTGGAAGGGCAAAATCCATTTGGGTCTATTCAGAATTGATGCACTGTATTAATCGTCAATGATAGAACAAATGAGGATATAATTGCTTTAACTAGTTTGAGAATGGTTTACCTTGGCTGATGTTTATATCAAACTATTTGATCCAAGTAGAGAGTATTTATACATCCAAGATTTACATCCAATCGGTTGCTTTTCCTTTCAAAGTTCAACTTAATAATTTTTTACATACATTTCATATTGAAATTTCTCATACAAAATTACTTACTTATTGGGATTCAATTTTCTCTCTGTTTCTTTTCCGTAGGAGTTGCTACTGCTTTTGCGGCTAGAGATATTCTTGGGAATGTTCTCAGTGGGTTGTCTGTGCAGATGTCACAACCTTTTTCAATTGGTGACACAATAAAAGTACGTTAAGTGTGGTATTCATTCTTTCAGCCTGGAAGGTTTTAATTTCTGTTCCAGTTATATCATTTGCTTCGCTATAGCCTGTTAATATTTCCGTGACAAGAAAAATAATCAATAGAGGTAATCCCAAGTAACTACGTCCAATCAGATATTTCTCAGACATTATATACTTGCACATAGTAGGGATTTGTGGTTCTTTTCAAGTTTGACCTGTAGGGCAGGACTGTGATTTTATTTCTTTCATATAAAATAGTACAAAGCAACTAAACATAGTACAAGTATTGCCTCCATGCTGCTGCTACTGTGAGCACTTTAGAAAGAGAAGTAAGGTGTAATTTAAGTATAATAGTTACAGAAAGTATTAGTTTATAATATTTGCTAAAATATTGTGGACTCCATATTGTAACATGACTAGGCTCAGATAGGACTATAGGAGTAAACACTGTAGAGCAATTTTCACATCATTTAAGAAATTCTGGAGTATGCTGTTTGCAGTTTTTTGGTGTGTGTGTGTGTGTGTGTGTGTGTGTGTGTGGTTTAGTTGCGTGATTTATGGCTATTCTAGCCATGTATAATGTTTTTCATGATTTCTTTAAATATAACTACTATTGCAGGCTGGATCTGTAGAAGGTCAAGTTGTGGAAATGGGAATGACGTCAACATCATTACTCAGTGCAGAGAAATTTCCTGTGATTGTTCCAAACTCACTATTCTCTAGTCAGGTTATTATCTTTTTAATTTTTTTTTGAGTTATATATTCATGTTTCCTGGCTCTTGTGCACATTCTGCATTTGTAATTTCCCTTCATCATTTTGGTACCCTAGAATTGAAAGTCATTAGAATAAATGATGTTATATTTGTTCCTCTTTCCCCTTGCTAGCTACACTTTCATCTACTGTTTATCTCTTGAATAAATTTCCTATTGATGCTTGCCTATTACCCTGTGTTATTTGCCCTTGGTGTAGCCAGGGATTTCTGGTTGTCTACAATTGCCATGTACTACTTTTTGAACTATATGTCAATACTTAGCAAGCAGTTTGGACTCTCAGAAAATCCAAGTGTTCTTACTTTGATTTTCTCATCGTTTCCTGGTAGTTAAATTTTGTTTCCTATCCACTACAAAACTTAAAGTTTTGTACTTTTAACAGAGACTTTTCACGTAAGAGATAGAGAATTAGCATAAAGAGTTACAGGGACTGCTGAGAATTAGCAACCTTTAATTAGAACCTGGGCTGTTTTTCTTTATTATACTATTTGATATATCTTGTAGGTATGGAAAGAACCACCAGGAAGTACTATTTCAATACTGTATTGCTAAATGAGACCCTTGGATATTTTCAAGAGATCTGTGATCTTGTGAATACTGAATAATCATTAGGTTTACTCGTTTATTACATTGTTTTTGAAAGGTCCCTGATTGATCTCAATCCAATGACTAGACGAGTTCATATAGTAGACACTAAACAGCAATAAGGTGGCCTTTGCCCAAGTTTTATATGGCTTTTATCCTCTTTTGTATTAAATTTTTATACGGAATTTGCTCTTTTTATAATAGTCTTAAATGAATATGAACCAAATTTCTTAATAGTCATGCTCGGCACCACTCGAATACCAATAAGCTTGTCCTAATCTCAATGAAAATTCTTTGTTGACCAAATTGGTCTCTTTACCTTTTTTATTTATTTTTCCTTATAAGGTGATCATTCACTTGCCTTTTCTGAAGTTACATTCTCTGTGTAATTACCATCCTAGTTAAATATGTCAGATATTGAAATTTTCCTGTAGAATAATGATTTGACATTCATATTTTTCAGGTGATTGTGAATAAATCAAGGGCTCGATGGCGTGCCATGACTAACAAAATACCTTTACAAGTTGATGATACTTGTAAGATTCCATTAATCTCAGAAGCTATAAAGAGCATGCTCCGCTCAAATGAAAAGGTCTTCTTGGAAAAAGAGCAACCATATTGTTTCCTTTCTCGGGTAGATCGAATGTATTCTGAACTGACCCTGGGTTGCAATCTGAAACAAATGGTACGTATCTCTATCCTTTACATTGGTTACCTGATGCTACCTTATTTATGGAATTACAGTATGGTCTTATTATAAAATGGATTAAGATTTCAAACGACTTCACAGTATTTTAAATGTCCAATTTCTAATGCTTTTTTATTTTTGTTTGTTCTATTCTTCGAGTTACTCGACACATTGCTAATTTTTGTGTTTGAAAAACTAACCTGAGTTCTTTTGTTACGTGCATGCTTTCACTTTGCTATTTTTGTTGCTGATACAAACTTTGGAGAAAAAAAATCTCCACACCCTTTTTTATGACCACTCTGTCATGACTTGTATAGTTTGTGCACATATAGCATCTAACTTAAAATATCAGTTTACTCCTGTGCTCTAAAAAGCTTGATGTCTATCCTATCCAAACATCTACCCCGTGCATATTTGTTTGCTACAGTTCCGTCATGACTGGTCCATAATAACTTGATGTCTATCTAATTTAAACATCGATCCCATACATATTTGTTTGCATATCACTTATTAACATTTTAACTCTAGTTGTTGGTTGGGGTTGTTAAGTTTTAATGATGCCGTTTTATTTTGTAATTCCTGACATCGACTCTGGGACTGTATATATCTGATTGATGCTCACACATTCACCAATATCTTTTTCTACTTGTAAATGTAGAGCAAAGACGAGATGTTTGCAACACAGCAAGAAATCCTTTTGCAGTCGGTGAAGATAATTAAGGAGCATGGTGCTAACCTAGGTAGTATCGATGAAGGTAATAGTACCAGTGAGGCTGTATAAATTGGAATATATGTTCCCATCTAAATACTGCAGTACAACAAAGTTAAGGGGATTTTGAACTTGTGATCAGTGTAAATCTTTTGGGAATGTAGTGCACAAGCTGATGAGTGTTGATCTAATTCAGTTACACTTGGACAATGAGCAATCATGAGTCATGTGAAGCAAGGTTTGTTTTGACTGTCATAGTACAAGTTCATGACTTCTGATGTGAATTTGTTGCTGTTACATTTGGTATTTTTGGCCGGTTTGTCACATGTGAGGCCGGTTGGGTTTAGTTAAGCTCCTTGTCATGCATTTGATTTGTCAGTCGAAAATTGGAATGCCTATACCGATCTGAGCTCGTTTCTTGTCTTATCATAGTTATTTGTTCAAAAACTTCAATCTACAAACCTTATCTTTACAGCTGCTGGATATTTAAGAAAAACTAGTACTGATAAATCCTAGCTGCAGTAATTTGTGGAACGTCATCCCATAGACTATATAGGTGTCTGTGAGAAAATGAAACATGGTTGAATAGAAGCGGATTCATAAATTCATCTACATTACCGCATACGTGCATACCGTACATTACCGCATACGTGCATACACCAACACATGGGCCCCTTATTTTAATTGAAAAGCAACACTTGGATCAATCTGTAGATGGATATATAGATCAATCTGCTACCGTTTCTGATTCATAAATGCCAAGTGTTTTTGGTTGGCTGACATTTATCTGTTTCATTGGATTGGAAAATATTTCCCTTGGTGAAAGACGAAATCACTAAAAAAATCACCTGGGTAGTCTACACAATATTTCAATATAACTTGTGCTGATGGAATTTTTAGTATTCTTTTTCCTAAAACTCGTGTGCCTGGCGGAATTTTCAGTATTCTTTTTCTGTACTATAGTTTGGACTGGTACCGGAAGCAAAAAACAATATGGATCTCATCTAGGTGTATGCACAATTGCACATGACCATTAATCAGTCTCCTCTTACTCAAGTTATTGAGAAGTGTAGTGAGTATTTACAAGTTGTCAACCTAACATAACATGGCTAAAGATCAAATCCAGTTCCAAATTTTAAAATACACACATACACCTTTGAAACCAAAGACATTAACAAAATAACAATCTTTGCGCACCGTTTTAAACACTTCATATACACAATTGGCGTATAAGAAACACAACATACATTAGTCATATCTGTATCCATCCAAATTCTAACTTTAAAAATCACAAACTTACAGAATAACATATGCTATTAGCCATATAAGATAAAAGATACATGAAACATAAATCCAATTCCAGACACAATATGTAAATTTATCTTGCAACTTGACCTCCAATTTTGTTCTCCTTGAATAAATCAGGTAGAACACTCATCTCTGTAATATTACAAAGCAATGCATCACGTCCGATAAGAACAACTCGGAAAAACCCGTCAACTTGCTTCGCGAGAAGATCCAATCCATCCGAAAGCTTACCAGCCTTTACTTTCAAATCCAATATCGAATTTTCATAAAATTTGTTTTCAAAAGCTTTCTCCCCATTCTGCACCATGGGATAAATCTTTTCCAAGCTAATAACGACAGCCTCAAGATCCTTCAGCACCGTGACACTTCCACTTGACGATAGAATCTTAACTTCCACATTTACATATCCTTGTAAATCAGAAAAAGCTTTTGCCCACAAGCAAGTCTCTGGAACTTCTATATCGACTAACTTATTCACAGTGCCCGAAAAAGCAATAGCAATCATTCTACACACGAAAACAGTAAAAACCTTAACTCCATACATAACCCGCATCAGCACCTTCCCTTTTGCAGAATTTTTAACCTTGAGCAAGCTGAGTGTCTCAGAAAGACTATCCAAGATATTAAAAGCATTATTAATTCTAGGATTTTTCGACTTAATGTGCTGCCTCCAGCTATCAAGATTAGAACATGCCCTTACGTGGGGAGTTGAAGACGAGTCATCAAAGTAGTGTAAAGCACATTGAAGCAAAAGGTTTCCCTGGTTAAAACGGGATAATTCGGAACTAAATGCATTGCAAACATCAAGTAGTTTTACACTATTGTCCAGATATAAGTCTACCCATTTGTCATCCCAGTCACACACTGGTAAATCAAGGGCTGTGATGAGCGTTTTAATGTCGACATGAGTTTGGCAAAGCAATTCCATTGCAGATTTAGTCCACGATAAAGTTAAGACGTCTTCTTTTTGTTTTGGCATAAGTTTACAGAATTTCTCTGCTAAGGTTTCTTCAAATTCGTTTAGTAAAACGAGAAGTTTGGGGGAAAGATACGAGCCCTTCGGTAACATCATTTTAAAAGCATTTCCAAAATGGAAGAAAGTTTGATGAAGGTCCTGTGGACGACTCATTCTGACTGACGATCTGCAATTAATTTAATTTTAACACGTAAGAAGTACGTCGAAAATGTTAAAAGTACAAACAACTAAGCTTTCAAGCTCTGCACACATCCTCGTCCGTACTTTAATTTTTCTAAATTCAAAAAATATGAAACACAGACGCAACTTTATGAGCAACAATCACATCTTTAAAACGAATACTCCTTATATAGCACTACAAAGGCCTAATGGTTTGAAATTTCAAAAATCCTAATACAATTAGCAAAAAATTCGTCGAAAACGGCATATTTTATGCAACTGAAACACATAATAAACAGGACATACATTTATAAAGAAATAGAAAGTAGTTTCCACCATTTGCCTTAGAAATTAGAATCAATATATAAATGCCTAATCAACTAGATATCAAATTACATACTATAGTAAAAACTAAAACAATGAAAATGAGACAACCCACATAAAAATAGCACAATATTTTCAGTAATTTTCTGCAAAAACTTGTAATCCTACACCTAATCAAGTGAATATCACATTCTAATCAAGAGTAAAGAAAAAGACACGATCTTTATTCTTTAAATACAACATTTCTCAACAATTTGCTCCAAAACCTGTGATTCAAGACCTTACCATACCATTAAACAGCAAAAAATAAACCATAAACTAAAAAAATCATGCAATTAAGCTTACAATTAATACACCCTGAAACAAATGCTTATCAATGAGTTAAAATAATAAATTAAAAAAATTCTGCACCAGATTAGACAAACTTACCGATATATATATATATATATAGAGAGAGAGAGAGAGAGAGAGTCGAGATTCAATAATTAACGAGCTGGGTGTTAAAACTAGAGAGAGAAACTAAACCCTAATTTTATGAAGTTGAATTTTCCAATTTGGGATTCTGTTTTTTTGTTTGATAACAATTGGTGACAAGAAGAATATATAAATAGATAAATTGTATTGTGACCGTTGAAACAAATAAGAGCTTTCATGATTTTGACACGTGTTAATTGGAGTAATTAGGTTAAAATATCTCAAGAAAATATCTTAATCTGAATTCTTAAATAGTAGTAAACGAGTACAAATCTTCTATCATATTCTCTAACTTCTTTCGTGTTCTCTTTCTTATTTTCATTCAAATTTTAAATTTTCACAACTTATACCGTAACTTTATAAACTTTTATATTATATTGTATTCAAATTTTAAAACATTTGAACATAATATTGTTTTAGACAATTTTTTTAATATTCAATATTTAATTTACACTAATTTATACATTTATTTCAAAATAAATTTTGTGTGGATTTTCTTTTAAAAATAATTATTGAAATGTATTGGTACATGTATTATAGTAATTGTACAATTTTTTTAGAATTTTTTTTTGAATAAAATAAGCAAGAGGACTCGAAAGAAAGTAAAGAAATGAGATAGGAGATTTATACGTGTAGTAAACACACAAAAACTTTGCAATATTTGTTTCTAAAAAGATAAATGGCTTATGTACCGAAAAGTTGCACATAATTTGTGCACTTCATAATGTAACGAGTTTTTAGAGGGAATGAAAAAATGGACAAACATAAATGACATTTTTTCGCGAAATGCCCTTCTTTTATTAGAATGTAAGTTTTTGGTATATTTTGTAAGTGCATATATCGTAACTCTAGTAATGTGTTAACTGGTTTGTAGTTTGAATATTTGATTGATGATCGCATTATGAAAGAAGCTAATATTTTTTAATATTACAGAATGATGTTGTGACTTATGGTAAGTATTATCTATAATCTATTGTAGACCCGTTTATCTTTTTATTATCAATGCTAGAAATGGGGGAAACTGCATGAAAAATTAAGGAACGAAAGTTGGTTAAACATGCAAGACAGTGTGATTCTGATTGTCTTATTTTTCAGCTTTCGGGTTTGAAGTCAATGAGAGCTTTAGTTGCACCGCGTCAAGAAAGTTCTGAACATGTTTAGTGTCGAGTTGTCATCGATTAGGGGGAAGTTACAGGTTAAGTCTCTAAACTTTATTATATTGCATCAACTTGCTTTAACTATGCATACAACAATTACGTATGGTTTTGTAATGCATACTAGTAGAGGATACTAATGTACATAAATATGACATAAACGATGTTTTCCTACGTTCATTATATTTTCTATTTAATTTTAAAACATATCGTAACATTTATTTATCGATTATCATTGATTTTTTCATTACATATATATTGTTTCAATACCGCACTGATCAGTAATACCGATGCTATTGTCCATTATCTTTAAAGTTTTCGGAAACTGTTATCCTAACCGCCTTTAAATAGATAGTTGGCTAACTTGGGTCAAATTTATTTTGATAACATGTTAAATGATGGTCTATTTTCATGACAGCCTGGCCCCGTTCATAATCGTGAACGTTTTTTTTTGAACGGTCTGATGTGACACATTATTAGATGAACTAACAGAAAATGAATGTTATCTTGTATGAAAGATGTCGGGTCTAATATGAAATGATATTTATAGAATTATATGTGAATGTAGAAAACATTATCAACGTTGTTTTGTCGATTTCAGGGTGCTAATTTCTAATCTACTGGTTCTAGCTGTCTACAACATTCAACATTGTGAAAGTAATTTGTGATAATTTTAGGTCGAGTTTGGGTTTAGAATTCAACCGATCTCATGCATTGTCCTGACATATTTATTTTACTCAATTGCTCTTAAATTAGCATGATAATTGTCACTTAACATCTAATTACGAGAAACATCAACAATGCTTCATCTACGCTCGTTAGGGTGCCATGCCGTTGTCTTAATTTTATACAAGCAATACCGTATTTATTTTTGCAGGCTACCATTAGAACTAATATGAAACAGAACCAAGCTTCTAAATACAAGCAAAGGTAGTTGGATAATTAGTAATACGTGTGCTTATCAATTAAATCGAAGTTACTTATTAAACCACGCGTACTAGATGCAAACCTAACAAGTTTGGTTTTTAATTAATAAGTTGTAAGTACACGTTTTTAGTTATCACCCGGAATGGTCCAAGTCTCACACTAATATCTATGGAAAAGTGTTAAAGAAGTCCCACAAATTTCAGTGTTAAAGAAGCAAGTTAAATTTGCACCAAGATATTTTTAAACCAGTGATTACTTGAACAGTCTTAGCTAATGAAATGGAACAAAGTCGACAAAATAAGAAAAGCAATTGTCTGTTCGCTTTATTAAGTTAGCAAAACACGTGCCTAACTAACGACTCGCTAATAACTACAGTTCGTTTTCATGTCTCCGCTTCCATCTTCTTTGTCGTAAAACATGTTTTTCACATATTATCAATTCATCATCATTTATGCATTAGTGTACAAAAAACTACCTTGAATGAGATTATTCCACAAACTTGTCTTAATCCTTCATTGAACGAACAAATTTTACAATACAATACTTCCTAAGTTTGGTATAACTGCCATAATTCGACGTTTGTCTTATATAAAAACCTAATGTACAAAAAGAATACTCCATCCGTTCCCATTTAATTGTCCACTACGAAACCACGTGCAATTTTGATCGGCCAAGAACTTATATCAAAATTGTCAGAATGAAAATTTTCAAAAGTTAACCATATAGTTCAAATGTTAAATTTTATGATTAGATTTAAAAAAATCCATTTCGATAATTTTAATACAAGTTATAAGCCGGTCAAAATTGCATATAGTTTTGTAGTGAACAATTAAATAGGAACGGAGGAAGTAGCTTTCTTCCAATCTTTAAAACTTGAGGAGCCAGCATTAACAACTAACATGGACAAAACCTATCATTACTGGTTCTTAGGCACTATTGTGTAACCAAACCACATGCAAACATTATCTGTCCATAGTACTGGAAGATTGCTTCCTTTGCCATTGAACCAAATTAACTGGCAAGTTCTCTACTTAAAACTCTCCCTCTCTACAATGTACATCCGAGGAGGTTGTTGAGCAATGGCAATCTCAGCATGCTTTCGACACTGGCAGCTTATGTCTAGCTGAGTAATACCTTGCATTTTTCAAGTAAAATTCTATGAAGCTTGGATTACCACTTTACCAGTTCATACAAGATACGCGGCACATGCCCACTTTCCTAACTCTAATATCACTGTGGAAAATGACAACCTAAACCACAAGATAACTAAAAAGTACCCGAAAGGGAATCTGTGCTTGAACAGTTATAGCAATGAAAGGGACAACCTTAACTTATCCTTCGTAAGTAATTTAAAAAGTAAAGAAACATAAAACTCGGTGATATGTGGGTGCATATATACCGAAAACAAAAATCACATGTAATCTAGCATGGATAATTGATTGATTGCTAAACTTACACTTACATTCCAAGGTAACTAGCCAAAAATCATTAAAATGACAAGCGACCAGTGACATAAGTGTAATCTTATTTGAGGCCATCACCATTTACTTAGCCCATCAGGTGCTATGCTGGTCATTACTTTCGATTCAGTAATTTAACTTATTTACGTTCTCTATTATAGTATTAATATCAGAAACCTCACCCCAATTTCCCCGACTCATACAACCCTACATAGAATCATACACAATTTCTTTGAGAAATCTACCATTTAAGCATTAGCCTCAAGTCATAGAGCACATGTCCACTTCCAACGAAGACATTAAAAAAATTCAAAATAACAACCTAAAAGGTGGGGAAAATCAGCTACAAGTACATCGGAGCTTTCTACGTTTAGTAAAAAAACCTGCAACGGAAATAGTACATAAAATCTAATAAATATTCAAGCTACTCTCGTTCCATGTTTTGCCATGTGTTCCTCAAAGATCCATCTCACTCTAGTCATGTATCATATAGGTCTGGAGCTGCAAATCTAATGTGGATAACTAACAAATAGAAAGTTGGGACCTCTCAATAAATTTTCAGAAAAGGAGAGTTGAGTTCATTTACGTTAAAAATCCCATCTTCGGTTCATTGATCCTTCTTATCAGGTTCATCAATAGCAGCTAATCTTTCAACAAGTGGTGGGTGAGAGTGGTGATATGCAGAATACCATGGATCTGTATTCATTGCTGACAGGTTCTGTTCCTGAAAAATCAGTAAAATTTATGGTCAGTGCTATAAGTGCTTGCAAAATAATAGTACAACATACTAAGTATCCGTAATGGTTAGTTGAATTGTAACCATGGAACTTAATGAAATACAAGTCAAAACAGCCTTTCTCACTTTTACATAGCTAAAACGGAAGATAATTCAATATTTACTCATTACTAGTAAAACCAGTAGGATGGCTTAGATTTAAGAAAACATTCTGCCGCAGCCATGGATCACATATTTAAACCCCAAACAAGCCAATAAGTCTACTAAGGAACCTGGTACCCTTGCTTTGCCTATTTATATAGTATTAATTAGCAGATGTAGCTGCTACTCAACATCTATCTTTTTATGTAGTAATACCTAAAAGTGTCTATTAGTGAGTCCGGATCTTCTGCCCTTCATTTGGGCTCCCTTCTATGCCACCTTGTCTAGTACGCACAAATTTTGAATTTTTACAACTTGATTCGTATATTTATAAACTTTTGAAATACTTAATTATTTGACATAATTTCGATCAAAACGGCAGTTTTAAGGATTTAGAGTTAATTTTATATTTATTATATTTGCTCCAAGTTAAATAATACATGCATGAGTTTCTTCTAAGAATAATTATCGTAAAGTGTCGATAATTGTTTAATCATGACTGTAGGATATTTTTCAACTTTTTGATATATATTTCAAGCTATAAAGTCAAGGGAGTATAAAAGGGGGCAAATGAAGGGGTAGAATATCCTGATTCTCTAAAAGTTGATGTAAATGTTCAATATGTACCCATAA
Organism: Primula vulgaris; assembly: GCA_963920805.1. NCBI lineage: Eukaryota > Viridiplantae > Streptophyta > Magnoliopsida > Ericales > Primulaceae > Primula > Primula vulgaris. Next base: position 7,377,105 of record OY987216.1, on the reverse strand, counting down.
AGAACACTTTTCAGTATTTTAGATAGAGATCATATATATGTCCAAGAACATGGATGAAAATATTAATAGATCACTACGATCATTCTAATTGATCGCATCTTTGATTCTCATTGTTTCCTATATAGACAGATACATACTAGAAGGGAACACACCTGCAGTTTTACAAGGCCTGCTCGAAGTGGTATCGAATAGCCCAATTTCTTAGCGAACGCATCAGCCTACAATAAAAGCATTTTTTTTACAAATCTACAAAAGAACGAGAAATGTGGGGAAGGCGCATAATTAGGATCTCCATAACTAACGGTTACCTGAAACTCAAAAGCCCGGCTCACGAGGTTAAGACTAAAGCTTACAAGATGCTGGAGAGGTATTACTGTGTGCTGTAGTACCAAAAATATATATACACTTTTAAAAAGCAGTAGAGTAAACACTCCTTGGTAAAATAGCACAAGAGGAACAAAATATAATCACACATTCAATTCTACTAAGGAAAAAAGTAAAAACACTCCTTGCTTTTTTAACGGCCGTCCATCAAACGGCCAGGCATCCAAAGGCCGTCCATCAAACGGCTTTTCATCAAACCGCGGTCCATCAAACGGCCGCGCATCCAATTTGTATACGATATGCATCAAACCAAGTTCATCAGACAACGTCCATCGAACCAAGTCCATAGACAACGTCCATCGAACCAAGTCCATAGACAACGTCCATCAGTGATACAAAAATTTCATTAACCAGAGTTTCTAGCTACTTGTTTGACTAGAAAATAGACTGAATGAAAATATTTACAACGTCTTTTGAGTTACTTTATCTTCTGAGAAGTAAATCTTGCTAATATATTGTAAAGAGAAGTAAACACAAAATTATCTTTTGAGTTGCTTTACAACATCTAATCATAGAGGACAAAAAGACACAGAATACCACAATATTGCTGAAAAAAGCGAAAGTTTTTTTATTTTTTACACTACAATTACAGAAACGGAACAAGTCACACACAACGGGCACACAAAGTACATTAAACGTCAACGGAATATGCATGATATCATTCATGAAGAAAAGTTCCCAACTTATTTTTAAAACAATACCGCTTACGCATACAAGGGATCCCGAGAAATATAAGTGTATCAAATGATGAACATCTTTGAAGTAAATAGGAAGTAAAAGAAGTCTGAATAACTTTATGAGTATAAAAAAAATCAGGGTTCAGTTCATAATTGAACAAATTTAACAGTTTGTCCTCCTGAATCTATTATACAAACAAGTAAACAATACCAATTTACTGTGGCATACTATGGCTATCTCATGTGCATCTATAAGTAACTTTTAAATTTTCTTGAATGTATATACCTGGAATAAGATGAGTCCAATAAGGACTGGCTGCGTATCAAAACCAAAACTCTGGAACAATTCTTTCGAGTTCCTCACAAGAGTGTATCCGCCAAATTGCAAAAGCGTGAGGATCTGCAAAGCAAAACAAATATAGATAATTTAATAGGCCAAAATCTTTTGTAAAATATTTTTTTTTGTAGGTAGATCCTCTTACAGTTATTAAAGATTAAACGTTTGCAACTTTGTGTAAGACAAGCACCAAGATCCAGAAAGAGCACTGATATTTATTCAAAGAAATACAAACCAATGTCTTAAAATGACAATAATCACTAGGGCTGGGTCCGGTCCGGTCCGGTTTTTGGCAAAACCGAAACAGAGCATATTTTTTGGTTCGGTTTTTTTCGGTTTTGTTTTTGATTTTTCGGTCTTTTTCGGTTTTTCGGTTTCGGTCTTTTTCGGTTTTTTTCGGTTCGGTTTTTCCGGTTTTTCGCCCAGCCTTAATAATCACCCTCAAATATCCAAATTTGCATATATATAGTACAATTTTTGTGAATAAGTATGAATAGAAAGAAAAAAATTAGGACAAGAAAACATTTTTGCTTTTGTTAAAAGCAAGATATCAAAAAGAGAAACATGTACAGGATTCGAAAATACTAAAGAACTAGAAGTCACTTGGATAAGAAACAATTGGCTGGCCTTTTTTTATCTTTACAATTTTAATTAACAAAACATAGTTCGCCAACTTAAGTTATTTGTTCAATTTAAAAAAAAGAGATATTCAGTTCAGTGATTCAGCCAATCATTTGTATACTTGTGGATTTTGACAAACATCTTTTACTTTTCGTAAATTTTTGACAACCATCGGCTATAACGACTGTCTTGCCATAACCTCGTCAAGATTTATAGATAGGGAAAAGGTGTAATTACATCAGCAACTAAATCACATAGTAGATTTCAACATCAAAGGTGCATTTCCAGAAGTGCATATATGAATAATACCAGTTTACAGCATATAATCATGATTACTAATTGCAAGGTTCAGGTTGTTGCATTCCAATAAACTTTTCTTTTTAGCATTTCTATTTTAAGGTGAATACACAAGGAGTTAGCCAGTTAGGTAAACACATTTTCTAGCGTAGTAAGATATGACCGACCTGAACGGCGATAAAAGAATACATTGTGTGATTGAGTTTCCAATGACCCAGCTCATGTGCAATCACTGCAACAACTTCCTCCTCGTTTTGGCACTGCAAAAAATCGAACACTTCAGTGAAGTTAAAGAACAAAGAGTAAATTACAGGGAATTTAATTGGCTCAAAACTCGGATAGAGACATTAAGATTGGTTTAGTCAGCCTGGATGGATGGTACCTCGCATTTTAAACTACTAACAAATGAATATGACAAAACCAAAGCAGAAACAACAGGACCTTTCTACAATATCTACACACGTGTTTCAAGTGTCAAAGACCATATTATGCATATTCTATATGTTGAATTAACTTGATGGCCAAATATTAGGGTTAAAAGATATAACGGGTTAAAGGTAAGTAAAGGAATGACTACAATCTAATGCAAAGAAAAAAATACAACATGCCACATTTATGACTCACTAATCGTTTTTGTATCTTTTAAAAGGTCATTTTAAATTCTAGCACATATAGTCTGACAGATGCTTTTCGTCAAAATAGAAAGCATATAAGGTGAGATAGTTCTAGGAACTCCGTTTATACCCCTCAACATGAATATTCGTATAATGATATACCTCATTGTTTTCTTCCAAATGATAATGAGCAAAAAGTCATATGATAAATTATAACAAGTATGCATCCAACCTGTTCAATCAAAGTGTCGTATAGGACAATGCGCTTGTTCTTGAAGAAACCATACATATAGGCCTGCATAAATTTAAAAGGCACAAAAAGTCAGTCCATCTTAAAAAAAATTAAAAAATCCCTAAGGCTCCAAACATCTCCATGAAGACACGAGATTTTTTGTTTAAAATGGTTTAAAGATTCCAAATTTCCACGATTTTTTGTCTTCACTAATCCCTTAAGAGCTTGATGAAGATGGGAAATTTATTATGGATCAAACTCTCCAACACTTTCCGAGAACAAATAATCTTTTTCACCTAAGAACTTGAGCTTCAAATTCCCCTATAACCTACAAGGCTATAACCAAAGAAAAACAATTACATACAAGAGAAGAATTCTCACATTACTATGGGCCGACCTCGTAGAGCCGTCAACAACAAACAACTTTTTCAATGGGAAATTAAGAGAAGAAGCAAGTTGCTCGATTTTAAATCGAAGATCGCCGTCTTGAAGCTGTTTGTCACAACGTACCATAATCACTATGTTAAAGTAATAAGAAGGATAATTCTTAATGTGGAAGATAAAAATACGGGTAACTTACCGGAGTATATTTGTTAAAAAGAGGTGCGATTAAAATTGGGTAAAGGGTCATCATCACAAGAGACAGGACAAGCATAAAACCCCAAAGATAGAGAGCCAAATAAGGACCTCCTTTCTGCACACGAGGTTAATGAAAATTGTTAACCAAAAGCAACATTAAATAGTGTGCCTAAAGTCCCTAAACTCTATGAAAAGGACATTTGATCGCCCGCGCAAGTGAACAATTTAACAGGCAAATATAACCGAAAATGCAATAAATCAGGAGTATAAACAACTAGACAGCACCAATACTTACTTGTACTATCACAATAATAGCAGCAACAATAGGTGGCCCAATTACCACTGCTAGTATAATACCTTTGATTATGTCTCTAATAAATAACCACATGGTTTGCTGCATCACAGTAAAAATACACCTTTAGTGTGAAAGCAAAAGTTGAGTGAAGGAAAGAGAACATTGTACAAAAATCAGAAAGCTGTCTGATAAAAATTACAAACTTTGTTGAAACCATGACGGGACTCAATGACGAACGTGTGGTAGAGAGAGAAGGGTAATTCAGTTATCTGCAAGGAATTTTAAGAAGTGATAGTATCAGTACAGTATAGAACAAAGGATGCAAAATCTACAGAACTTGTAAGGGTGGACACCGTATTTTGCATTTAATGATACTACACGTCAAACATCATTGAATGCCCAAAACCAGATGTACATATTAACAAAAGCTGGACAGGAGAATAATGGTATACATATTAACAACTTCAGCCTAGACCAACTAACTAAGGACAGTGTAAACTCATGCATGTATGTTGTTAAGCTATTATAGATTATCTTTCAATATTCGAAGAATTAATATAGTTGAGCACAAATCAGTAGATAGCAATCAGTACAACTAAGTCAATAACTGCCTTTTTCAATGAACAATAGCACAAATCAATAGATAGCAATCTATACAACTTAGTCCATTACGGCCTTTTTCAATGAACAATACAACAGAACTATTTCCTCGTATGTCTCCTAAGTCCTAACAAGTGTTAGCTCTCACTTCCGTGTTTTCTTCTCAAAAGCGGATAGCCGAGGGAACCAATTTGTTATGGGATTATAGCAATTTACTACTTTATGATCACAAGAGAAATAACAGAAAGTTTCTATCATTGTAACAACCTCTTGTTTAAGAAACGTGGAACCTCACTAGTTAATGACTTCATCATTTCACTCATTTCCATCCCATAACGAGAAGGGAATATACATTCTTCATTAATCTACTAAAATCCACCATCAATCAGTTTTCCCCCTCTCCAATCCCATATAGAAGCAAAATTTTAAGCTTAAATCCATCATTTCATCCCAGTAACCCAAATTTAATAACTTAACAAGGGGCAGGTGATAATTCCGTTCTGGACCATAATATCATAGGAAAATAATAGAATTTCTTCACAATTGTCTAAGTTGCCTTTTTATTGACAAAAGGGACAGTTTCACACCATGCAACCCATATAAAAAAATATATAAAAGAAAAGTACGCTGTCCATCAACTTCTGCAATTTAAAATTGGCTCTTAAAGAGTAATCGGCTTTGCAATTTGTATAAATCCAAATAACAATTTATCAATCCGTTAGCAAAGGACTATATTACCATCGAACAAAAAGTAGTCCAATTTTTTTTTTTTAAGTATCGAATTCCCAACTATATGGATACAGCCAAGTGATATGCCAATACACGTGTCGACACACAAAATGGGGAACTGTTGATTTTTTAAAAGGTTTGATTGGTCCTAGAAGGCTCCAACACATTTGTAGATACGGGGAGATCAAGAAGCGCACATATTTTTAAAAAAAACTAGAAGAAAAAAAATTAAAACTTACTTAAAGTGGGTCAAACGTTTATACCTTAGAAAGTATTCGATATTGTCCATAAGTACGTACTCACACAAAAATATTATGTATAACACATAAGTAATCGCCAAAGAGTTGTTTTAAGTTTTATCCCACTCCGACCCTCTCTCTGGTTAGCTAATCTTTTGAGAAAAGTATACTTTGTAGCTAGTACTTTCTGTAACTAGTAAGAACAATTTGTAGCTAGTTTTGGCTAAGTATATTTTGTAACTACTCTTTTTATTATATTTATATATATATGTATATCTCTCTCTGTGTATGTGTGTGTGTGTATTTTCCGTTTCCTAGCTTGGCCGTTTCGCATCCAATGTTTTCCGTCTCATATCCCAAATTTCCACACGTGGCCATCTCGCCATATCCATATTGGATAGAATACCCATACTCGTACTCGTATCCGTGCAATATTGCAAAAAGTGTTTTAATGAAACAGATCTATTTTACTAAGAAAAAAGTTGATATTCTCACCTGCGACCATAGCATTACACCAGCCAAAAACACAAGTGTGTGAAATATCTCATTCTCTGGGTTGAGGCCTACATTTGACAATGTGTCCCCTGATATCTGGATCAAGGAAACGATAAAAAATTACTCATAAGTAATTGCCTCGTAATTGACGATATCCAACAATTATATAATCCACCACTCACCTTCCAAAACCAAGGTAATATGCCAAACAACAAAATGGCAGAGTCCATTAATATCGTTACGAACTCATGAACAAAGTGGTAGTAGCTGAGAGTAAACAAACACACAGGGGTAAGCTTTAAAAGATATACTTAGGTAACGCTGAGAAAAGTATATATTTTAAGGATTAGTTGTACGTACTATAACTGTGATTGATAGAAAGTGAAGATTGATATTCATTTGTGTAGGGGATAGTGATAATTATTGGTGGTAGTGTAAAATAGAGAAAAGTATAAATTTGGTAACATCAACATTAAACTTGTAGAGAACATGTGTACTTTGAAGTAAAAAATGTAGTCTTGTGGGTGATTTCAAACAACCATTTATATTTCAAGATGATAGTACACAAGTCTAAGTAAGGCAGTACCTATGATAACTTATAAAAATTCTGGTAGTTGTTAACATATAAAGCAAAACATACATATAAAGTATGTAACCATTTATCAGATTCGATAAAAACCCTTGAGAATAAAAAAGTAATAAACTAAACCTTTTATCAAGAGTATAAGCTCGAGATTTTTCAAACTTCTCTTGGCTGATAACTCCTTCCAATGTTTTTGGAAGCGTTGGTAATTTCAGAGCAGCATGTTGCCGTATATCGAGATAAGTCTCAAAGATGTATACTAATATCATAAAACCTGATAAAAACAGGGAACTGCATCAACTGAGAGAAGTGACATAGCACACATAACAACCATATCCAAGAATCATTGATAAAAGATATAGGATATCCAAAACAAAGAAGGCGAAGATTATATATAAACAACTTTTCATACATCTAAAAGCTCGCACTTTGGAGCAGGATAAGGTGAACTAAATGTATAATACCATTGTTAAATTCTCCGACGAATACAAAAGAATCACCATGGTTACGATTTTAGTAAAGATACCATGTGCGTGTGAAGTCTCGAAATGATAAACTGCGTGTTCAGACCTTAAAACAATTAAAGTTTCTTATGTGGTAATGAGAGCAAAACTAAAGCGGAAGATCATGAACTTATGCTCACTTATTTCAGTTTATTAAAAAAAAAACTCGTGAATCTCTAATGCCTCATTTCTCCTCAAATTCCTATCAATTCCCACAAGCCTCCGAATGCTACGACAAAAATTAAATCTTTCTAGTTTATAGTTATTAAAAAAAAAAACTTTACCAATTATAAGAATCGTGACCAAAGCTCAATTTAAAGACCTTTCTCCAACTGCTTCTTATAAAACCGAACAAGCTCTCTTATTTGAGCAGTGAGAAAAAAAAGGATAATTGAGCTAAAAAGTTTTAACCTTTTAAAGCCCAAAATGCAAAATATTTCAGCTTTTAAGCAAACCAAACATAAAATTGAACAAAAACAGGCTTAAAAACTGCAACCAAACAATCCCTCAACGGCATCTACAAAAAATCTGACTTTAAAGTTTTAACTTCCAAAAGGGTAAATCAGAAAAATGGTTTTAAAAAATAAACAAATTCAGTAGTTGATTAAACCTATGTAAATAGAGAAAACCCCTAATGTTTTTATACATAAACCTAGATTTTTAACCACTGGTGTAAAAGCTCACTTTAATGACCTCTCTCCAACTGTTTCGTTTAGAACAGAACAAGCTCTCTTACTCGAGCTGCGAAAACAAGGAAAAAACGGATAATTGAAATAAAAAGTTTTAACCTTTTAGAGCCAGAAATGCAAAAGATTCCATCTTTTAAGCAAAACAAACAGAAGTATCAACAAAAACAGCGTAAAAGCTGCAACCAAACAATCCCTTAACGGCGTCTACAAAAAAGCAGAATTTAAAGTTGCAACTTCCAAAAGGGTAAAGCAGAAAAAACATTTACAAAAAAACAAGAGTAAATAAATCCACTATTTGATTAAAGCTATGTAAATAGAGAAAAACCCTAAAAGTGTTTATACATAAACCTAGATTTGTAACCACTGGTATTAACTAAACCCATGATATAAATACAAACCATAGTTAAAATTAAAAAGGAAACTGTAATAGAGCCCTAATCAGGATCAAGGAGTAACTGCATAATTAATAGTAGAATAATAAACAAACAAAGCAGATTAAATCAACAGAGTTAATATAAACAAATATATATATATATATATATATATATGTATATATATAGAGAGAGAAAGTTTACCAACTACGGCCTCCATGTAAGGGAAACCCATCGCTGTATTCACTGAGATATTTTTCTGCAAATAATCAGAGAAAGAGAGAGATAAAACGGCAAAAGAATGTGTTATCTATATATTTGTTTATTTATTTATTAAGTGTATCATTTATTTGTTTATTTTTATTAGTCAATACTGTACTGATTTTTCAAAGTGTAGCTTTTTATTTATTTTCATTAGTCAATACCATTGTTTTCCGTTTAAAAAAATCGAGTTTTGACCTATTTTATTGTTACTGTTTTACTATTATTGCCAGCTTAAATTTTAGAATATTATAAAAAAATAAAAAATCTCAAGTATTGGTTTTCCGTTTTGTTTTTTGATTTCTTTTACTTTTACAACTATGGTCAGTACCACTAATGTGATTAACAATATTACACACCGAATCTATTAAAAATGTGAGCATTAAAAACTCAATACATATGTGAGAATTAAAAAATAACTAGGCTAAATTTAATTTAAAATTCAAACTAAATTATTTTATTTGTTGTCAGACGCTTAAAAATTATAGACCAGGTTTGTAGAAGTGTGAAGTGTTTCTCGTTTCTTTATAAAGTGTATCTATTTATTTATCTTCATTAGAGCATGCACACCAGTTACCTTACACTTTTTCTCATATTTAACTTAATTTGCATCATTTTTATATTTTTAGGGTAACAGTTTAACTTTATACATTTTTCAGCTTCTCTATCAAATTTATTATTATAACTAAATATTACTATATTTTAATATACTTCTATCAATTTTTTTCAACCCAAATTAATTTACTACAACAATCACACTAAATAACTTACAAGTTTTATCGTATTTAAAGTAAAAAATATATTTTTACAACTTATAAGTAAACATTTTGGTTTATACAAATTATCAGTTTTTTTATCAATTTCTTTATCAAAACTATACAACTCATCTTTTTGTTATTTTATTAATTTATATGTGAAAAATACAAATAAATGATAGAGAATAAGAGAAAATTAAGAGAGAGAAATTATTATTTTAATTATATAAGGGAACATATTGATCACTTATATTTGAGTTCATGTAAATTTAAGTTAATGGATAAGTAAACTGATGCGTGTACAATTTTAGAACAATCTCCTCATATTCAAGATAAATGAGTCGTGTAAATTAACCTATGTGTTTGCTCTTAGACAATACTACTAATTTTTCTTTGGGGACATGAATTAAAAATATTTTTTAAAGTCTTTTTTTAAGGAGGAAGATAGTCTACCGTTTTATTGTATAAAGCTAAGTAAATGAAATTTCTTCTCACCTGGTCCTACTTTTGATGTTATGTTATATGGTACGTGTTAATGAACCGGTTTGGATCGACATGTTATTGATGAAAATACACTTTCATGAATAAATTAGGCGTAATTCCCTATAAGTCCCTTTTACCAAATTATATTCCTTCTAAGTCACCTTCATAATTTCACATTCCTCATAGGTAACACTTTTTATACTATATGAGTTTTATTAGTAATTGATTTTTTAAAAATATAAAAAAATCACAAAAAATTATAAAAATCATAAAAAATTATAAAAATCACAAAAAATTATTAAAAAATACAAAAATCACAAAAAAATTATAAAAATTACAAAAAAATTACAAAATTATAAAAAATCATAAAAAATTACAAAAAATCACAAAAAATTACAAAAAATTACAAAAAATCACAAAAAATCACAAAAAATCACAAAAAATTACAAAAAATCACAAAAAATCACAAAAAATTATTAAAAAAATACAAAAATCACAAAAAAATTATAAAAATTACAAAAAAATTACAAAATTACAAAAAATCGTAAAAAATTACAAAAAATCACAAAAAATTACAAAAAATTACAAAACATCACAAAAAATCACAAAAAATTACAAAATCACAAAAAATCACAAAAAATCACAAAAAATCACAAAATTCACAAAAAATCACAGAACATTATAAAAAAATAACAAAAATCACAAAAAATTATAAAAATTATAAAAAATACAAAAATTTTACAAAAAAATTAAAAAATCATAAACTTTTTAAAAAATTACAAAAAATATTTTTTTTGTCAATATAACACTTTTTATACTGAAAAGTGATTTTTTTATACAAAAAAATGGGTTTTCCATGATAAATGTGCCTTTTTTAATCTAAATGAGCTGAAAGTGCATCTAGTTCAGTCAAAAATACATATAATTCAGTCAAAAGCATATATAGTTCAATAAAAGTGCATATAGTTCAGTCGAAAGTGTATATAGTTAGTCAAAAATGCATAAAATTAAGTCGAAATTGCATTCAATTCAGCTGAAAGTACATCTAGTTCCGTTGAAAGTGCATACAATTCAGTCGAAAGTAAATATAGTTCAATAAAAGTGAGTATGCATATAGTTCAGCTAAAAGTGCATCTGGTTCAACTGAAAGTGCATCTGGTTCAGCTGAAAGTGCATCTGGTTCAGCTGAAAGTGCATCTGGTTCAGTTTAAAGTGCATCTAATTTAGTGGAAAGTACATATAGTTAAGTCAAAAATGCATAGTGTAGTCAAAAATGAATATAGTACAGTCGAAAATGCATATAGTTCTGTTAAAAATGCATCTGATTCAACTAAAAGTGCATCTGGTACAACTGAAAGTGCATATGGTTCAGCTACAAGTGTATCTGGTTCAGCTAAAAGTGCATATGGTTCAGACAAAAGTGCATCTAGTTCAATAAAAGTGCATATCGTTCTGTAAAACCTGCATCTGGTTCACCTAAAAGTGCATATGGTTCAGCTGAAAGTGCATATGGTTCAGCTAAAAGTGCATATGGTTCAGCTGAAAGTGCATATGGTTCAGTTGAAAGTGCATCTGGTTCAGCTGAAAGTGCATATGGTTCAGCTGAAAGTGCATATGGTTCAGCTAAAAGTGCATCTCGTTCAATAAAAGTGCATATGGTTCAGTTGAAAGTGCATCTAGTTCAATAAAAGTGCATATGGTTCAGCTGAAAGTGCATCTAGTTCAATAAAAGTGCATATGGTTCAATAAAAGTGCATATGGTTCAGCTGAAAGTGCATCTAGTTCAATAAAAGTGCATATGGTTCAGCTGAAAGTGCATCTGGTTCAGCTGAAAGTGCATCTGGTTCAGCTAAAAATGCATCTGGTTCAGCTAAAAGTGCATATAGTTCAGCTGAAAGTGCATCTACTACAGTCGAAAGTGCATAAAGTTCAATAAATGTGATTTTTTTTAATGATTTTTTGTGTGATTTTTTTCATTTTTTTTTATATAATTTTGTGATTTTTTTCATTTTTTTCATTTTTTTTTATAATTTCTTGTGATTTTTTTCATTTTTTATAAATTTTTTATTTATTTTTATATTTTTATAATTTTTTGTGATTTTTTTTTTTTTTGTAATTTTTTTAAATTTTTTTGATTTTTTTGTGATTTTGTGATTTTTTTTAATTTTTTTATGATTTTTTTTTTCTTTGTTATTTTTTTTTTTTTTTTTTTTTTTTCATTTTTTGTGATTTTTTTTATAAGGAGTAACCGTGCATGACCTTTGTCTTTATAGAATAGAGTTTGCTCCTTGAGCATTATCTCTTACTTTGTGACAACGTGCCATATTGTTCCTTTCAATTACTGTCTTGGAGCCACAGGTTTTCGATTTTGACGATTGTCTAAAATCTCGCTTGGCTAGGCGATTCATCGGGATCGCGACAATTCGAGACAAATAACACTTGTCTCGGTTCTCGATTCGTGGAAAAAAAATATACACGAAGAACATTAATATCAGGCAAACAATTCGCCATTGACCCAATAAGATTAAAACTACTCACCGGGGTAATTTTCTTATCCAATAACAGATGGGCGATAAAGGAACATGGTGAATATAAATTCACGATACTGCTTATGGAATACAATTTCCAAGCTAGTATTTTGGTGAAGGATTGCTCCAATATGTCAATTTCAGACATTTGTTCACCATAGACGTCATCACGTCTCAAATATGGCGGCGGAATAAAATCAACGCCTTAGCATTCATCCTGATGTTAACAACAAACTCGTGTTTTACTCATCAAAGATGGCATCCAAAAAAAATTTGAGCATCACATTTTCACACATCAGGGTGACTAACATGTGGTGACGGAATAACATCAACGTTTAAACAGTCATTTCGCAAGTATGTTTTATGATTTTTCTCATCATAGATGGCATCCAACATGTGTTGGGAGTTCTAGATTATTTATCATATAAAACGACTGGTTTATATGTTTATGGTTTGCACAAGCACAAACTTTATTTCGAAACGACAGGTTCGAAAATAGTTTTGCTTTTAATGTGAATTGGTTTTCATTGATCGAACGACGGGTCGATACTGACACACCAATTCGGCGAATACATATCTATATAGACACATTCGGGAAAATTATTATTTACTCAACCCCTTTCGGTAGCTCTATTTGAACACAACCAGGAAAGACGGTGAGGGGGGTGGGCACGAATGCCTCTTAAAAACCGACCTCATTAGGAGAACGACTTCCGCCTTTATCTTTCCTAGACATCGTATCCAAATAGGTGAGTCTATTTCGGGAAGATTCATAATTTTTCCAACTTAAATGTGAATATATACGATTTTCGCTTTTTATATATGGCAATAATATTAACAATATAGACAATATCTATCTAGATTAACCACATATATATATAAACAGACAGTAAATATATTTTAGGATCTATCTAATCATGCAGTAGATTTGGTGTTATAAACAAATCAATTTAAGATTATCAATCAATCCATAAACATTCTAGCATATCAAATCAAATCAATTTAAGATTATCAATTAGATCTAATCCAATAATTTACTGGCATATGTGATATTTATATATATGATAATATCAAAAAGATATGATTATACTAACAAGATATCAATCAATTATCTATGTTTATCGCTATATTAATAATTCTATACATGGTAGTTTTAACATGCAAGCAAACAATATATTTTTAATTACCAATCAATCCTATATATGGTAAAAAATATATTTTAACATGCAAAAGGGTTAAATTTACATGGAAACATATCAATTTATTCAATTAACATGCAATTTTTATTCGCTTGCCTTTTAATAAAAAAAATTATATGCATGCGTGTGTATATTTACCAAAAAATATAAATTATCAACCATATGTACTGTTTTCGTATAAGTATTATACTACAGGACCATGCGTGTAATTACAGCAAACTATATATCTATTTACAACATTATTACATATACAGTCCAGAATTTCAGACAAGTTTCAGTTTAGTCCTTGAGTAATTTACAGAATAGTTTACAGCTTTCAGAGAATTACAAATCAGTACATACGTTTCAGTTTGTTGCATATTTAATCCGACAGATTAATACATGTTTTACATACCATACCAAGACATATATGTTCACATAAAAAACAGCAAACACGTCGTTTGTTAATATACATGCGACATACTAATTTGAGATACTATCTACAAATATATATAACATGCAAGCAGTCAAGCACACCAAAGCAAAAAAACTAATCATTTGTCTGGGCTAGTATATGTATTATGTACTATTTCATATATATAGTTTGTTACCAAAACAAACTATTTAATACATATAACATGCAAACAGTCAACCAGAGCAAAACAAACAATCAAGCAGCCGCATGTACTATGCATGTACAATTTTCTACATAGCACTATTCATGGTGTGTATAAAAGAATCATTAGTTTACAATCAACGTGTTACCAAACAATTTATAATTCTAGTAATCTATTCAATGGTTATCCTGCAGCTGACTTTTCACATAGTATTACAAATTTAGTTGTCAAACCGGGATTAAGAATTATTTACCTTATGCACGGTATGTTGGTGAAGGTCGATATAGCAAAATCCTAATAAAATCCGGATAAACCTCAAGGTTTATTGAATCTATAATCCGTACTTCGATCTCCGAGAGTCGTGCTGATAACGTGTTGTAATACAATTATTAGCTAGGTATTTATGGAGACAGAAGTAGAGAGAGAAGAGAACAGTATGATCTTTATTAATCAGAATGTATATGAATGGATGATAAAATACAAGACCCCTAGCCCTCTTTATATAGATATAGGGTTAGGGTTACAAGTCCACTTGAGCCCATAAAGTAAAAGCCCAAGAGTACAATAATCTTACAACACATTGTTTTTTTTAATTTTTACAATTTTTTATGATTTTTTTTCATTTATGTTGAGATTTTTTGCATTTTAAATAATTTTATGTGTTTTTTTTTTCATTTTTTATGAAATGTGTATGGCGTTTTGGTAAATAAATTAAATAATTAAAAAGTGGTACCTATAGGGAATGTGAAATTATGGAGGTACCTAGGAGGAATATAATTTCAAAAGTGGTACCTACGGGGCATTAGTTGAATAAATTAAAACTGACTGTCATGTTATTCAATGAAATTGAATTTATTTTTTGTTGTTCAATTTGCTTTATGAACAGATTTTAATTCTTTAACACAGAATCTATGAGAATGAAGACTCTTAAAAGTTAGAACAAGATAAGCAACTCTGAAGGAGACCTCCCCTACATCTTGATCTTCTAAACTGGTACCCAGAAAAAATAAATTAGATATGCAGTTTCTGTAAGCAGCCTAACCATCAATTGAGCTTAGAATACCATCAAACTAAAGAAATGACTAAAACAACTGATATTTCCAAAATAAGCTCATAAATCCAGTTAGCCAGTTATTATGCTATAACCGATGGCCCGCATAGTCTCTCTTCTACTTCATCTCTCGTCCGTGAACGCTATTATTCCCGAAGCCAAATGCAAAAGAATTGCATTTTTTTAAGAGAATTTAAGCTCCGATATAGTTATTCTCCTTCACGTTCTCCCAGGCTAACGTCAATGTATCATCTCGATAGCAGCTGGTAAAATGGAAAACTTTCTAGGGAGGAACCCTAAAAATTCACCATCAGATTGCACGTATATACTGCTTTCATCTCCGATTGCCTCAACTTCAATAGACCGTACGCTGAAAACAGGAAACAGGCAAGTCTGAGAGATTAAAACCATCTGTCATCTTTTCAAATTATTACTGATTTCTAAAACTAAGACCACTTCAAAAGGCAGCGTTGTATTAAGCATCCGAGAGCTTAGAAATGATACAATTGCATATTTGAAACCAACTTTGTCTTTAATACTATGTCAAATGGGAAACAAGTGAATCTACATGCAGTTTACCGGATAACATGGCAAACTCACAATAATCTACCAAGCTGTGTCCATAGCAAAACCTGTGGTGCAAAGCGTTTTCACGGAAAAACCACTGGGGGGAAATTATCATTCTTCTACAACTATAAAAGAGATGCACACTAGAAAGAATTTTATTCATTGAATCTTTGTAAATCAACCAGATCATTGAAGCTCACATATAGGCAACAGGCTTATATTGACAACCATATGCCTTATCTGAAACAAGACAACTTATAAAAGATAAATAAAACAAGAAGTATAGCTTCTTATCAAGGAATAATGAACATACCTTCTTGAATGAACATTTTTAACGGACAAATGGGTCCCATCATAAAGTTTATGCAGCTTCAAAACAAAATCGTACCATCTGAAGTCCTGTAGAATCACCACCTGTGCAAGATTTAAGGAACCACCCCCAAAAGAGCAGAACCGCAATATAAGTAATATCATAATGTGAACACAGATTTTGAAAGTATAGAAGGAAGCTTTCTCCACCTCAAAACTCCCATTTGAAGGGTCAGCATTCGGCGTGATTTTCATGCCACCCCCAAAATATTTCGCATTTCCAATGCATAGTGCGGTCATTTTAGGATAAAGCTCCCACTCACCATCATCAACCTATATAATTATCACACTTTAAGACTATAATCAACAAAAGCAATATGATATACATGACGAAGGAAAAAATCTAGTATCACTATCAACTATCAAGAAGCTTTGAATTTTACGATTTTAATCAAAAATTCAATTACATAGTACTTTGTTAGGGTTTCCATGAAAATTAAAATATACAGTGTGGGTCTAATAGAGAACCCATCTACCTTTTCACCCCAGAGATAGTTGACTAAAAATTACTATGTTTTATAAAAGCATCACAAATAAACTATAGGCGATTTAAACGAACAATCGCAGCAGTGCCTAAAACCTAGCAATAACAAACTTTTTGACTTTTCCCTTAGATTTTCATGGCATATAAAAGTAAAGAGAATAGAGTTTAACGATATGCACGAACTTTGATCTTAATATCTTGGTTGTTATGCCCAGAAAAGCCTTGCAAAGCCCCAATCACATAGCACAAGTTTCCAAATTTCTTGTATTTAGATGCAAAATAACCGGCTTTTGCACTCCTGTAAAGTAGCATTAGCCATGATTATTAATTTCTATATAAGAACAAATCTGTAAGCTCAGCTTAAAATTTAGCCTTGAAAGAGTCTTACAAATGAATATCCGCAACGTTTATGAAGTAATGAGGTTCTCCGCTTACACCAGTAATTGCCCCAACATCTATCGGAGACCTCAGCCCTAAAAAACACCTCAATTAACAAAGAAGAAAAATGATTAAAGAAAATAATGTAAAATTTAAAGGCAACTTTTAGTAGCAATTCAAAGACTGGGTGGATGGGAGAGAGAGATGATCAAGGCTGACTGACCTTTAGCAATGCGCTCAATGGCTTCATGAGGATCATTTTTCCTGTTTAAACAAATAATGGGGAGATTTTCCATTATAATAAACCTCAAAAAATTGAATTATATTTGCGAATAAAAATATTAAACGATTGAAAGAAGCAATAACCTACCAGCCATATGTCCTTGCAAAATCAGATCCAGTCCCTAAAGGAATAAGCTGTAAAAGTACACGGCACCGGAAGCTTAAATTAAAAAATTCTCAGACCAGAGATGCAGGTACTTTCTAATGAAAAAAGGAAGGTATAAATGAATGTCAAAAGAGCTAATAATGACTTACACCTAGTGCAGTTGTATGGCAAGCATTTGAATCCTTCTTCAGAACTGATTCTCCACCTGAAAAGAATCCATTGATAACCTACAGATGATAAGGTGAAGCAGTTAATGCTAGATCGCCCAGTTGAATAAAATGTTTGTTCAAATATACCGTAAAGTTCAAAGTTTAAACCACATGAAACTCAAGTATAGAAAATTTTATTCATTTATATCAGGATAATAATTGTCTTTCAAATAGTTGTAAGGATAAAGTAAATAAGAGTACTAACTTAGTAAGTTTTAATCTACAACAACTGGAAGGTAGTTAACCAATTGAATACACTCCAGGGATTAATCTAGAGATGTCCTAAAGAAACATTGAAACTTTTAACTCAATTTTATAAATGCTTGCTTGTATAAAACTATTGTAAGAAATGCTTCAGGAGACTTCTAAGTAGATTATTTGTGGAGGTGACACCAACATAAAATGTTTTTTTCAACTGAAAAAATTTATGCTGTCAATTAAAGAGGCAGAAATGTCCATAAGTTTGCACTTACGGCAGTTCCGATAAACAGAAATTAAATAAAAGAGGATAAATAAAGATAACATCTACATCACATGACGATAAAAGCTGCACCTCATGAAGTGTTCCGTCACCTCCGACTGCAATCACTGCATCAGCACCTTCATGTATCGCCTGCAAAAAAAGAATGTAGTTAACTTAAGTAATTCTGCAGTTAGTTTATTCTCAATCTATTGAAGTGGAAAATCAACCTCTCGTGTTATATCAGTTGCATGAGAGGGGCCTGAAGTCAAAGATTCACATATCTGGTTAAAGAAATAAAAAAAAGTTTTAGACAACAAACAATCTGAATATTGATCATTTGAACATAATCATAAATAACAGAAATAGCACAAGTAACAGATGAAATTACAATAGACAAGTTACATGAGACTATAAAGAGAAATCTACTTCTAGATTAAAATGGCAAAACAACTATTTGCAAGGAACACTATTTCCAAGTGCATTCTAAAACAACTGTATTTGAAAAGAAGTCTCCTATCTAGCAAAATTATAATTTCAGGTGAACTTAATCACAAGGCATCAATTTATAAAAGCATGGGTTCACAGTAAGCACATCCATTTTCAGAAGAAAAGTGCATTAAATTTAAAGAAGAAAAAAGCTACATATACTCAATTACAGTAGTATGTTAAAGAAGCAATTTGACTTTCTTAATCTATCTCAATATTTGACAATTTTCTAGATCACACTATCAACTCCACTAATGAATACTATTTCAAGCATCCATGCATTTGGCTAGCCTAGACAGAATAGTATCACGTCAATGTGTACTCAGAGAATGACTGAGGAGGTGACACAAGGAACTCTACTTACAAAATCAACTGCTTACTGCAAATTAATCAGATTAATGAGTTTAAGTCCATAAAACAGATAAGGTATCAAAATCAATATCCAATTAACTGAAGGAAATGAAAGTAATCTATAAACTCAAAATTAATCTGCATATGCACACGCCACACACACATACACACAATTGCTTACATATGAATGAAAGGAAACAATTTTAATTTGATGAAAAGAAATTCAAAAGCACACACTCACAAAATCAATTGCTTGTTCAATCTTAAGTAATTAGTGCATGATACACATAACTAAATTGTTGTTCTGCCACTGCAAACATACATTCAATTGCAGTAGATTCAGTGAAATGGTTTTTATTTGACAAACACAGCTTGAGGTTTGTCTGGTTGCATCTTTAAATCTCAGTTTTTTTTTTTATTTTACCTATAAGCTGCAATGCATTCGACTGATCAGCTGAAAAACCAAGCTTTTTTATTCTATCGCCTAAAACCGGATTTTTTTTAAAAAACTAAATCAGTTTACTATTATTCTCACTCTCCAAATTATATATTGCAATGCAAACTCGCACATTCAACTGCACACTAGTTCAAACAAATTGAGCTTAATTTAGAAAATAAAATGCAAAACTCACATTCCAATCGGAACCAAGGCGAGACCTGAGATAGGGCAGTATCGTCTTCCATTGCTTACCAGTCTTGCCATTAGCTCCTGCAAAATCTCAAATCAAAATTAAGAATAAACAGATAATTTCTGTTAAGTAAAAGATGAAAACTTGTTAGCAAAAAACCGCGTTGCCGGTCTTTCTTTCACATAGAAACAAATATTTTCAAATTATTTTAGGTTTCAAATTATATTTCACATTATACAATCCCTATACAATCCCTAAATCTAGTGTATTTCACACAAACGCTAACAATTAACTTCTGACTTCTGAGTATTATTTGGACAAAATAATTTCACACTACTTGTCACTTGAGCATAATTCGACAACTGAGTGAAAGAAAGATTAAGTGTATGTTTGGCAACTGTTTTTTTTTCTAAGCTTTTTTATTATAAGAAGATATGGGTGTTTAGTACGTCAGCTCTTTTAGCTTTTAAAAAGCCAGTTTTGGGGTCAAAAGGTTAAACAAAACTCAAAAGCAAATAAGCTAGGAATTTACGGATTTTTTTATCGACTTCACATTAAAATTTCCAAAAAAAAACAAACTTTCCGATAGAATGTGTTTGTATATTTCCAACTCACTTATAAGTTAAAATAGGTGACCAATGACTTATCATAAAAATAAATTATAAGTCATGTATAAGTATTGTGGTGCCAAACACTACAATCCGGTTTTTGTAAACAAACTTTTTTTTCATTACTTTTAAAAAAAAAAAACTTTTTGATCAAAAAAATTGATACCAACGGGCCCTAAGTACACGTGTTTTACTTTTGCCTAAATAAGTTAACTAAATTGTACACTTTCAAACTTTTTTTAGCTTCAAATACACATTAAACATGATAGTGTGACACTGTGATACACTACCTATTAACAATGTATATCACGCAAAAACACAACCAAAGTTATTGTGGAGCATTATTTGGGCAGATTAATTAGACACAAATAATATGACAAAAATAAGTTACTCATAGTAAAAAAAAGCTATCGTGTTACCAAACACTACAATGCAGCTTTTTTAAAAGCAAACTTTTATCTCATTGCTTTTTATAAAAAAGCTGGTTGACCAAAAAAACCGATGCAAACCGAGTCCTAAGTACACGTGTTTTACTTTCCTCTAAATAAGTTAACTAAATTATACAAACACAATCAAATTATTTTTAGCTTCAAAACTACATTAAACATGATACGCTCGCTACAACAGTATATATCACGCAAAAACACTACCAAAGTTATTATGGAGCATTATTTATAAGTCACTTATAAGTAAAAAAAGCTAAAATGCAGCTTTTTTTAAGAAAACTTTTATCTCATCGCTTTTTCTAAAAAGCTTTTTGACCCAAAAAAAAATGTGATGCCCTGCCCTAAGTACATGTGTTTTACTTTTCCCTAAATAAGTTAACCAAATTGTACAAACTCTCTCAAACAAATTTTTTAGCTTCAAAACTACATTAAACATGATAGTGTGATACACTACCTATAAATAATACTATATATCACGCAAAAACACTAATAAAGCTACTGCGGACATTATTTGGGCAGTTTAATTAGACACGAATAATATGACAAAAATAAGTTAAAAGTCACTTATAAGTAAAAAGCTATAGCACTGCCTAACACTACAATACAATTATTTAAGCAAACTCTTTTTTCGTTACTTTAGTTTCTTTAAAAAGCTTTCTGACCAAAAAAAATCGATGGCAAACGGGCTTTTCCCTAAATAAAGTAAACCAAATTGTACAAACACTTTCAAACTTTTTTTAGCTTCAAAACGACATTAAACATGAACACTACCAATAAACAGTATATATCACACAAAAACACTACCAAAGTTATTGTGGACCATTATTTGGGCAGATTAATTAAACACAAATAATATAACAAAACTAAGTTATAAGTCACTTATAAGTCAAATAGTTATCGTAATGCCAAACACTGCAATGCATCTTTTTTTTAAGCAAACTTTTTTCTCATACAAAAAGTTATTTCACCAAAAAACTATTATGCCAAACGGGCCCTAAGTAGATGCGTTTTACTTCTCCCTAAATAAAATAAGCAAATAGTACAAATCCTCTCAAACTTTTTTTTAGCTTCAAAACTACATTAAACGTAATAAACTACCTATAAACAAATATATAATGTAAATCACCATAAAAACACTACCACAGTTATTGTGGAGCATTATTGTGTAGATTAAATAATGACAGAAACAATTGAAATAAAGATGAATAAATTTGTTTTCAAATAATAATTAGCGGAGATTGAAACAACCTTGTGGATTGACGACGAAGACGAGATCACGGCGACGAGATGCGGAGGAGGAGGTTTTCCGATCGGCGGAGGTAGAAATCGGGAACGAGGGTTTCGACATCGCCGTCGTAACGCCGTTAAATAACATTAGTCTGAAATTATCTACATGTACATTATCTATATATGTGAGCTCTGTGTTTGTCTTTTGGATTAGCCGCTTAATATTTTTTTTATCAGTTTGGTCATTAAAACTGGAGATTAAATATTACTTTACTTAACGTGCCCGCGAGGTATAATATTATTAAAATATATTTATTCCGTTTATAATTAATTATCATTTATAAAATTACGTGTAATTTCATCGGTTTATAACATTTATTAAAGTTGTTGAAATAAAATTTTTTAAAAACAAATCATATAATTTAATGTTGAACTATTATTAACTTTTAAAAAATTTTATTTCGATAATTTTAATACAAGTTATTGGTCGGTCAAAATTGCATGTACTTTCGTAATTGATAATTAATTGTAAGGGAGAGGGTGGTAAATAAGTATAGTTCTGATATAAATACGTGGATAATAAAAAAATATATAGAATGGGAGAATAATTCAAATAATTTTGAATTGTTAAAAGATCGATAAAGAGTGTTAATTAGTTTTTTTATTTTCTATTATTTATGAGAGTGGCATTACGGTAATTAATAAAAAAAATGTAACCGTAATTTAAAAAAAAAGGATAAAATTTGACATACTTAACAAATCTTATCTTCATTTATTATAGTTGAATGATAATCATAGGTTTGGCTAATAAAATTTTAAATGGAGTATTTCAATACAAAATGGATAAGT
This sequence comes from Primula vulgaris, assembly GCA_963920805.1. Lineage (NCBI taxonomy): Eukaryota > Viridiplantae > Streptophyta > Magnoliopsida > Ericales > Primulaceae > Primula > Primula vulgaris. Next base: position 7,354,533 of record OY987216.1, on the reverse strand, counting down.
AATTATTTTTTAAAACCGAGCTGTTTTTTCAAGTTACATGGACCTGTCAGCCTTATCCGTCTTGGGATTAATTCCAAATACAGTTTTTTTTTAAGGGCAAGTTTGACAAACAAGTGTTGGTATGCATTTCATTGTTATCCGAGTATACCATGCTCATTGTCAGGCTTTGAATCAGGTGGTCTGCGAAGTTTCGCACGTTTTACCTCCAAAAGACGGATAAAAAATAAAAAAAATAAAGTTTAACTAAAATGTTTTTTTTAATCAAAGTAACTAAAATGTTACTTCAAGTATGATTTTCTCATTTTAATTTCTCAAAAAGTAATACTAAAAAAGTAATATTTTTTTAGTCACAAACCGAACATATTTTACTTTATAAAAATAAAAGTATTGAAAAGTAAGATTTTCATGGTCTACCTAACAACCTCTGTAGTTTCGATATAAATTATTAAGTGTTGAAAATTTAAGAAAAGTCAACATATATTTGATAGTTGGATGCAAATGCAACCCGTCTATACCGGAACTTTTGCCCAACTTCATTCCTGACTGACCCATGTATGGATAAATGAATTTATTTTAGTGTTTTCCCATATTCCTTTATCGTGTTTTTTTATTTAATAATTGAAGTTCCTTTTTAAGTATCGAAACCTTGTTTTTTGTTTTCCGTTTTCCTCTATTTCACTGTTTGTACAGGAAATAACTCGTTTGTGGTTGACCGTGTTCATGTTTCCCATATCCAACTGTTTAAATGAAATATGTATTCCTATCAGTCTCGTAATTCCGGGTATTTCATTTACCAACATACGAACATTTCATTAACAATAAATAAACTAGTCGAGTCTAGTTTACATCTCTGCGTACCAAAATAAACCGTCTTTTGGTAGTGGACAAATTAGAATAAAAGAGCAATCTAGATTATGATGACTTTCCAATTTTAGCCGCTAAAATATCGAAAGTTATGATATTGTGTCATGTGAACTCAACATGTAAGTGATAGCAATGAAGGCATTTGAGAGGGAAAAAGAATGTTTATTGACGAGTGTAGCTTGAAAAAATTATATCTAAAATAGTGATTTCTAGAAAATCACTCTAGCAAAAATATGATATTTGGTGTATAAATAATTTCGATTTCTATAAGTATTATGCGGTGTTTGGTGAATAAGTCAGATTTCACTTGTAGTTACAGTATCTCCTTTAATAAACATTATCATGCTTTCAATATCAAAAAGTATAACAAAAGTAGTAATTTAAAAAACTAATCGCAATGAATTTTAATGATCTCGATGTACTTCCAACTTCCTTTCTGGCAATTGAGACATTATCAACGTACTATAGCGACTTTTCCAATTTGGAGTAAGAGGAAAATGCAAAATGAGACTTAAACCACTTCGTAACAATACATGTGTGTTTTGTTGGTTGATGGTTATATAAAAATATTATATTAGGTCTAAAAAGTAATATTTTCAAAAGTTTGGGGTGAAAATTAAATTTCTAGAAAATTTGTGTGTGAAACATAGTATGTTTTGATATATTACCAGAATTGTAATAATTGTTTTAATAGAATTTTATTTTGGTCTATGGACTGAATTGGTATTAAGGATTTTAAATTAATACCGTTGGTCCGTAAGTGTCTAAACCTTAGAGGGGTGAATAAGTTTTACGTACGATTTTCGCGGAATAAAAACTTAGAGCTATTAACTAAGTTAATTAGTAGAATTTTATAAATAAACACTTGTGTTAACTATTAAAGCTATTTTAAGCTATCCAACCAAGCAAAATAAGCAATAAATAAGTGCGGAAAGTAAAAGTTCAAGGGAAAAGAAATAACACAAGAGTTATAGAGGTTCGGCAAAACTCGCCTACTCCTCTCCTCGGTATTCACACTACCGAGTGTTTCACTAGAATCTTCTTTCCAAGATTACACCCTAACGAGCTAATCGACCGATTAAGCTCCCCCTCACTCTATGAGTATCCCGAATGAAAATACCTAGAGCTTTTAAGCTACACTTGCTTAAAAAGCCTCTACCAGATCACTCGCTCACAAATGAGTTTATAAATCACTCTTACAAGTTTGAATTTGAAATGAATCACTCACTAACAAATAATATCTTGGTGTTTATGATTACAATTATAATACACTCAGGAATTTATATGAATACAAGTGATAAATATGTAGTATAAGCTTGATGAATTTCTTGTAGGAATAGCTTGAATTTGTGTGTGAATTGGGGTGGTTTCCACAAATGAATTTGGGGTCTATTTGAAGGATTTTGGGCTTGTTACCGTTGCATGACGTGTTATCCTTTTATCCACTGCTTTTCAGCAGTTATCCAAGTTTCCAGAATAAGTCAAAAAGCACTTTTTGAAATTCGCAGAAAACGATCGGTCGTTTATGAAAAACGATCGGTCGTTTTTATCATGGACTTTCTGGAAGAAATTTGACCAAAAACGATCGGTCGTTTTGGCCATTTCGATCGGTCGTTTTTCAGACGACCTCACTGGAAGAAATTTGACCAAAAACGATCGGTCGTTTTTCCAAAACGGTCGGTCGTTTTTCCTGGCAGTTTCTCGGTTTTCTCGTTATTCTTCAAAGGCTCGTAACTTGTTCGTTTTGAGTCCGATTGAGGTTCCGCTTCAACCGATGGCTTCGTATTTACGTAATCTATCATTTCAAACCTTTAACACGCTAGATAAATGATTAGTACGCAAAACGAGCTTTTATTATGTTTTACAAATTTTGTTATCACTAAAATAATCGATTAGAAGAACATCGTTTAACAATCTCTCCCTTTTTGATGATGACAAAATATTGACTTTAAACATACTATAAGCTCTTTTTGCTTAAACGCAAGTATAACCGAGATGTCACAACATACTAGAGTAAAAGTTTTAGTTAAAAACAAGTAAATGTAACAACATCCGATAAAACGAAGTTTCAATACTTAAAAGAATTTGAAGGATAATGTAAGAACAAATGTAAGCGAAAAATTGGCCATAGTTTTGCCTAAAAATGTTCAATCGCCACAAATGAAAAACAACAAATGCAACCCAAACAACAATATATTATGCGCACAATTATCAATAACATCAAATAAGATAAAAACGCATATTCTAGAATAATGAACTTCAATCTCACAAAGTCATAGAATTCGACAAGCAATGATAAAAACGCTTCATAACATAAATGTAAAAACGTTTGCTACTTATTACATCAAAAATAACGTTGTTCGAAGAAAATGGAAACACATAAGAAATACAACGAAAAACAAAAGAAGGTATTTCTCCCCCTTTGACATCATTAAAAACATAAAAAAAATAACCGCCTAGTAGCGGTGGGAGGTCGCGTCGTCGTCCTCGTCTTCGTCGTTGTCATCTTCGCCATTTGGACCGGCAAGGTTGGGAAAATACCCGTTGAACTCCGCCCTTTGCTCGACGCTTAAACGATCAATTTCGTCGAGCTCTTCTTGTCCCGGATTTAAGAATCGAAACATACGACGGGTCATTTGCGCATTTCGATATTGGTTGACGTAGAGAGCGTTATAGAATTGTTCGGTACGTGGGGGAGGGTTGGAGGATCCACTTTGGCTTTTCCTCGACTTCGAGAGGGTCGAGAAGAGGAAGGGATGTGGGGTGGGGGAAGGGACTCGGAGGAAATTGACACATCCTCACGAGGAGCAACTTGTGGTGTGGCCTTGGGGCCGACATACTCTTCCTCTTCGCGGGAAAGAGGGGTATAGTCGGGGCCGGACACCCGTCTACCGGATCAAGTTATGGTCTTGGTGGTAGTGTTGAATTTGATGTACATTTGGGAGAGATATGCGGTGTCCCACATGTGTTTTTCCTTATTCTTAAAGAGAGTTCCACCGGGAGCGAGGTGGAGATCTTTTAAGATTGCGGAAATCAAGGCACCGTAAGGTAGCCCATTTTTGGATTTCGTTTTTAGCGAATCCATTTTAAAGAAGATGAGCGTCGCAAAGTCAATTTTGACGCGACGATGAATACAACCTAATAGGAAGATGTCCTCGTTGGTAACATCCGTGAAATTAGAGGAGTGAGGGAGGACAATGTGGGAGAGGATATGGTAGGCCATTTTATTGTGAAAGAGAAGGCCGTGGGCTTTATTCGAGAGGTTGCGATGGTCGGGATGAAAAAGCTCATCTTTGAGATCGTTAAAACTATCGATCTCGAGCATTTCGTAAAGTTCTTCACTTTGCTCGTACACCCCGTCGTCATCGAGGTGTAGAAGTGTTTGTAAACGGTCTAGACCGTAAACAAAAGGTTGGCCATGGAAAGATGAACGCAAACGGAGTGCGTCACCTTGACCCTTATCAATGACTAGGTTATGGTAAAATTCATAAACATTTTCAGTGAAGAAAGGCTCTTTGAGGGTAAGAATTGTGTCGAGTTTTTGTAAGCTAAGATTTTGCATAAGAATAGGAAAGTGTTCACTAAAGAGAGGCATGTCAATTGTAAAGTTTGACAAGATACCTCGTTTGGCGATGGTGGGTGGATACGGAGGAGGAAAAGAGGCCGAAGAGGCACCGAGGCCCGATCGTGGAGCGGTGGAGGAGCCGGTGTGCGGAGCGCGAGGAACACGCGTTGGGCGAGGGGACGGAGGCACGTAGTCGTCCTCATGTTCATCGACGAGGGAGGGTTGCGTTTTCTTAGTGCGAACCATTCTTGGATTGAAAAAATTTGGGAAAAATTAGGGGTTTTGAGAAATTAGGGTTGTCTAAAAAAAATCACTCGATTGGTGATTATAAGGATGAATAATGGAATTGGTTTATTTATTTATAGATATTTGGAAGAATTGTGGAGAAAGGGGCGAATTTTTTTGATATAGAGAGAGAGAGGAGTTTGAGATAATGAAAAAAAAATTAGGGTTTAAAAGAATTAAAAGGCTGAAAAACAGAAAAACGATCGGTTGTTTTGGAATTTCGACCGGTCGTTTTGGGAAAAATTCTTCCAGAGACCACATTGAAAAAAACGATCGGTCGTTTTTTTCAGAACGATCGGTCGTCTGAAACAAACGATCAGTCGTTTTGTACAGTGGACCGGTCGACTGTAACAATTATACAGAACAAGAATTTTTGCACTTTTCGACACTGAATTGGAAAAATATATATATATATAATCAATAAAATATATATAGAATCAATCAAATATATATATATATATATATATATATATATATATATATATGTACAAGTCACACATCAAACATGCCTAACTCTCGGCGAATAAAACAAAATTGTTCTTCGTTAAGGGATTTTGTAAAAATATTGGCTAATTACCTATCAGTACTTATATATTCAAGTATAATATCCCCTTTTTGAACATGATCCCTTAGAAAATGATGTCGCAAATTTATATGTTTAGTACGAGAGTGTTGGATCGGATTTTTCGAAAGATTTATAGCACTGGTATTATCACACAAAATGGGCACACTATCAAACGATAATTCAAAGTCGTTTAATTGTTGACGCATCCAAAGGATTTGCGCACAACAACTACCCGCGGCAACGTATTCCGCCTCCGCCGTAGAAAGCGCAACCAAGTTTTGTTTCTTGCTATGCCAAGAAACTAAAGCGTTTCCTAAAAAATGGCAAGTGCCACTAGTACTTTTTCTATCTAAGCGACAACCGGCAAAGTCGGCGTCGGAATAGCCAAGCAAGTCAAAAGTAGTATCATGTGGATAAAACAATCCTAAATTACATGTACCTACAAGATATCTAAATATGCGCTTAACGGCTATAACATGCGATTCCTTAGGACAAGATTGATAGCTAGCACACAACCAAACACTAAACATGATATCGGGTCTACTTGCGGTTAAATATATAAGAGAGATCCAATCATACCTCTATATAGCTTTTGGTCCACGCTTTTACCCGATTCATCCTTGTCTAGTTTTGTTGTCGGACTCATTGGAGTTCCTAGCGGCTTTGCATCGCTCATGTTGAACCTTTTGAGCAAGTCCCTTGTATATTTGACTTGATTTACGAAAATTACGTCCTTAGTTTGTTTAATTTGCAATCCAAGGAAGTAGGTAAGTTCGCCCATCATGCTCATCTCGAATTCGGCTTGCATACAATTAGAAAACTCCTCGCACATGCGAGAATTAGTAGCACCGAAAATGATATCATCAACATATATTTGAATTAAAAGCATGTCTTTACCATCTTTTTTAATAAAAAGCGTAGTATCCAAAGTACCACGAGAAAAACCTTTTTCCATCAGAAATTTACTAAGTCTTTCATACCAAACCCGGGGTGCTTGTTTTAAACCATAAAGTGCTTTTTGAAGTTTGTAAACATGATCGGGAAATTCGTGATTTTCAAAACCGGGTGGTTGTTTTAGATAAACTTCCTCATTTATAAAGCCGTTTAAAAATACACTTTTAACATCCATTTGAAACAATTTAAAGCGTTTAAAGGAAGCATAAGCAAGCAACATCCTAATGGCTTCTAGTCTAGCTACGGGTGCGTAAGTTTCATCGAAATCGATGCCTTCTTCTTGGTTATACCCTTGAGCCACTAGTCTAGCCTTATTTCTAATAACTACCCCGGATTCATCCATCTTATTACGGAATATCCATTTCGTACCTATGATGGTTTTCTCACGCGGTCTAGGAACTAAAGTCCATACGTTACTACGCTCGGATTGATTTAATTCGTCATGCATAGCTAATACCCAACTCTCATCGAGTTCCGCTTCATGAATGTTCTTAGGCTCTAATTGAGACAAGAATGCAAAATGATTAACTAAATTTCTTAATGAAGAACGTGTATGCACTCTTTCTCCCGGGTTACCCAAGATTAAATCTTGCGGATGGTGATTGGCAAACCTCCATTCTTGAGGCAAATCCTCATGAATGTGTACACTAGATTCTAAGTCCGTTTGAAGTCTCTCTATAGTGACTTCTTCAACAATGGGTTCAACCTCTATATTAGGCGTAATCTGTAAGCTAGATGTAACATGATTAGAAGAAGATGCATTATGAAAAATATCATCATTAATATTATGAACAATTAATGGCTTATCAATCGTCGGTAAATTCTCATCAAAGGAAAAATGTACCGATTCTTCCACCAATAAAGTTCTTTTATTAAAAATTCTATACGCTTTACTCGATATAGCATATCCGATGAAAATTCCTTCATCGGACTTAGCATCGAATTTTCCTAAATTATCCTTACCATTATTATGAACATAACATTTACAACCAAATGCACGTAAATGAGAAATATTGGGCTTTCGCTCATTCCATAATTCGTAAGGTGTCTTTTTCAATATGGCCCTAATTAAGGCTCTATTTAAAATATAACAAGCGGAATTTACGGCTTCGGCCCAAAAATACTTTGGCAAATTATTTTCATAAAGCATGGTCCGTGCCATTTCCTCTAGGGTTCTATTCTTCCTCTCTACTACCCCATTTTGTTGGGGCGTACGAGGGGCCGAAAAATTATGATCAATACCATTTTCATCACAATAAGTTTGAAATGGAGTATTTTCAAATTCCTTACCATGATCGGTTCAGATACTTTTGATCATATAACCCTTTCGTGTTTGGAGCTTTTTGCAAATAATAGAGAATTCTCTAAATGCTTCATGCTTATGAGTTAAAAACAACACTCAAGTAAAACGACTAAAGTCGTCAACCATGACGAATGCATATGCACGTCCTCCAAGACTAAGTGTCCGGGAGGGATCAACTAAGTCCATATGAATGAGCTCCAAACAACGAGTAGTAGAAATAATATTTTTAGATTTAAAAGAAATCTTCGTTTGTTTGCCTAATTGGCAAGCGTGACAAAGTTTGTCCTTTTTATAAGGAACTTTTGGTAAACCGATTACCAAATCTTTTCTAGAAAGTTTAGCAAGTAAATCAAGACTTTCATGACCAAGTCGTCTATGCCACAACCAACCATTGTCGTTGATAGTAACAAGACACTTCACCTCATTATCCACCGAACTATTCAAATCGATCATATAGACATTATTTTGTCTTTGACCCATGAGAATAGTTTTATTTTCCGAAATACAATGAATGATGCAATGCGATTTTTCAAAAATGACTTTGTGACCCAAGTCGCAAAGTTGACTTATACTAAGCAAGTTATGTTTAAAACCAACAACAAGCAATACATTATCAATAATAACATTTGATGGTTTAGAAATACTACCAATACCGATGATTTTACCCTTGCTATTATCCCCGAAGGTCACAAAGCCTCCGTCTTTAGGTGCAAGAGTAGTGAATTTTGTTTTGTCTCCCGTCATATGTCTTGAGCATCCACTATCCAAGAACCACTTGTCCTCGCTAATTTTTGATCTCAAGTATACCTACAAGACAAAATGATCATTGGTACCCTAATCCACTTTTGGGTCCTTGAGGGTTAGTGTCTCGGCCCTTTGGAATCCAAACCAAGTCATTTCTATTTAATTTAGATCTATAAGGGCAATAGACATAATCCTCAAAGTGATCACTACAGTTGCAAGTAATACATTTAACATGCATGCTTGGTTTAACAAAACGATTATAAACTAAGTTATTTTTAAACAAGTTGTTCTTACGAGAGTAACTTGGTTGTCTATTTTCATTTTTCGTCATTTGTTTGGTGAATAGATTTTTATGCTTTGCTGTTAAGAGTGGGTTGTACCCTACACCGGTTTTATCATATGCGCCTTGTTGAGAAGCTAATATAGTACTTAGCATTTTACTTCCCTTAGTGAACTTAGCGAGAGTAAGTTCGGCGCTATCCGCCTTAAGTTTACATGAACTAAGGTCATTAACTAACTTATCATTTTCCATGGTAAGTTCGGCATTTTTAGAGGTGAGTGAGTCATTTTTTATAGCTAAGTTTTCAAGTTCGTCTTGTAGAGTAATTAGCATTTTTCTAAATGATTTGTTTTTACCTCTAACTTTTTCTAAAGAAGCTAACACATCATTTATATCATAACACTCATCACTAGAAAGAGAAGAGTTAGAAGAGTGGAAGCTTACATCCTCGGTATCGTCGTCTCTAGCCATGAGACATAGGTTTGCGACTTCTTCATTGTCGCTATCGGAGCTATCATCATCGCTCCCTCATGCGGCCATGGATGCCTTCTTGTATTCCTTTTTCTTTTCGAACTTGTCCTTTTTTTTCAAGGGACATTCGTTTTGCATATGGCCGGGTTTGTGACATTTATAGCAAATGATTTCGTCCTTCTTGTTCGATTTATCGGAAGGCTCTCCCTTATTCTCCTTTTTCCGAAATCGTGTCTGCCCTTCTTTTTCCAACTTAGGAACTTGTTGTAGCGTTTGGCGAAGAGTGCCATTTCATCATCCTCACTAGAGGAATCGTTGTCGCTACCATTGTTTGTTGTGCATTTGAAGGCGATGCCTTTCTTCTTTTTCGAATCATCCTCATGTTTTCGAGTTGTCATGTCGAGTTCATGAGTGCTTAAGGATCCTATGAGGTTGTCGAGAGAGAGGGTGTTCATGTCCTTGGCTTCTTGTCTAGCCGTCACTTTTGATTCCCATTTTCTCGGAAGGCTTCTTAGGATCTTCGTCACCATTTCCTTGCTAGAATACACTTTTTCCAATCTTTTAAGATCGTTAGTAATTTTAGTAAAATGAGTGTACATAGAAGCAATAGACTCGTCATCATCAACTTTAAAAAGTTCATAATCATGAATAAGCATGTTAATTTTAGAGTCCTTAACTTGACTAGTTCCCTCATGCATAATAGCTAGCTTATCCCACATTTGCTTAGCGGTATCACAACCGGAAATCTTATCATACTCACTAGGCGAGAGCGCACAAGTTATGGAAGTCATAGCTCTACAATTTAGAGAAAAAGCATGGCGTTCATCCGTGTCAAGTTCTTTTACAAGTTTATCTAAGCCATTTCTCCTAGGCATTTTATAGCATTTACTAATGCTAATCCATTGGTCTATTTCATAACCACAAAGAAAAAATTTCATGAGATCTCTCCAATAGGGATAGTTTGTACCGTCAAAGAACGGGGGCCTAGTTATGGATTTTGAGTCGGCGTACGAAGACATGTCGGATCTTTAAACTAAAAATCGTTAGATTTTATAAATAGAAGAGCTAGGCTCTGATACCAATTGTTGGTCCGTAAGTGTCTAAACCTTAGAGGGGGGTGAATAAGGTTTACGTACGATTTTCGCGGAATAAAAACTTAGAGCTATTAACTAAGTTAATTAGTAGAATTTTATAAATAAACACTTGTGTTAACTATTAAAGCTATTTTAAGCTATCCAAGCAAACAAAATAAGCAATAAATAAGTGCGGAAAGTAAAAGTTCAAGGGAAAAGAAATAACACAAGAGTTATAGAGGTTCGGCAAAACCCGCCTACTCCTCTCCTCGGTATTCACACTACCGAGTGTTTCACTAGAATCTTCTTCCCAAGATTAAACCCTAACGACCTAATCGACCGATTAAGCTCCCTCTCACTCTAAGAGTATCCCGAATGAAAAGACTTAGAGCTTTTAAGCTACACTTGCTTACAAAGCCTCTACCCGATCACTCGCTCACAAATGAGTTTATAAATCACTCTTACAAGTTTGAATTTGAAATGAATCACTCACTAACAAATAATATCTTGGTGTTTATGATTACAATTATAATACATTCAAGAATTTATATGAATACAAGTGAGAAATATGTAGTATAAGCTTGATGAATTTCTTGTAGAAATAGCTTGAATTTGTGTGTGAATTGGGGTGGTTTCCACAAATGAATTTGGGGGCTATTTGAAGGATTTTGGGCTTGTTACCGTGGCATGACGTGTTATCCTTTTATCCACTGGTTTTCAGCAGTTATCCAAGTTTCCAGAATAAGTCAAAAAGCACTTTTTGAAATTCGCAGAAAACGATCGGTCGTTTATGAAAAACGATCGGTAGTTTTTATCATGGACTTTCTGGAAGAAATTTGACCAAAAACGATCGGTCGTTTTGGCCATTTTGATCGGTCGTTTTTCAGACGACCTCACTGGAAGAAATTTGACCAAAAACGATCGGTCGTTTTTCCAAAACGGTCGGTCTTTTTTCCTCGCAGTTTCTCGGTTTTCTCGTTATTCTTCGAAGGCTCGTAACTTGTTCGTTTTGAGTCCGATTGAGGTTCTGGTTGAACCGATGGCTTCGTATTTTCGTAATCTATCATTTCAAACCTTTAACATGCTAGATAAATGATTAGTATGCAAAACAAGCTTTTATTATGTTTTACAAATTTTGTTATCATTAAAATAATCGATTAGAAGAACATCGTTCAACAAATACGTTTAAAACACTTTCTTAAAGTATTAATTGTTGAAATTTTGTTTTGTTTAGTATTGAGAAAATAAATATTTTGTGAGTTTATTTTTCTACGTTCAACTGCTTCCAAATAAGATTCTTTTTTTCCGCTTGAAAATGGAGCAACTCATCTATTCTAATCATCTATTCTAATGTCGTATGTGACATAAACCATTACATAGAATTCAACAGTGTTATACTACAACTAGTCTACTTGGTAAAATATGTCTGTTATCAAGCACCAAAACAAAGTTGAAGATATATGTTAGAATAAACTCTTACACGATTGGCGTAATTCTGGAATTAAACCTTACGTTTTAATCCAGGGACTTGTCTACGCAGTTCCATTAGGTAAGACAAAGTGAACAATTTTAATGTGGAAAAATCACTCAATAAAAATGTACATTCGTAAATGCTCTTGGTGACGGGATTTATCGAAGTTTTAAAAAATTATAAGAAGTAGTCGGTTGTTTTGAATTGCAAAGTTACTCTGTTTAGAAAAGCATACCATGTATGGCATGAAGTGATTTACATGAAACTCATATGAGCTTTTGTTTCGGGTCTCGACCAAAGACACTAATACAACATCTTTAAAATGATCTGATTCATTTGTTGACATTCAATTGTCTATGTGTTGCCTCATTAAAGAATGGAATTGTCGACACTATTTTGAAAGCAAAACAAAAGTTCGATAAAGTTGTACATATGAAATTTAGTAAAAAAAATGAGAGATTAGAGAGGCAAAAGCAAGAATCTGAAATGAAGTTACAACGTCAGATAAGCATTTCGTCGCTTACTACGCCCTTCCTCGTCTCTGGGTGCCTAGGTATCCACCGTAAGCCTTTCCTCGTTTGAACCTCGCCCTTCACTTTGAACTTTAAAGGCTATGCCATCCTAAGGTGCTGCTAAATGGAAGGATCTTATCAAAGTCCATAAATGATAAATCATAGATCGAACTGCCGAATCTGAAAAACGGGTTGCTATCATCTAGCTTTGTATCGGCTAAGTTCACGAGTTGGAGATAAGCGGACTCGAACCGCTGACATCCGCCGCAGGGTAAACCACCGCCTCTCAGGTCCCCCGATTTATTCTACCATAGAGGCCAACGATAGACAATAACTCCCCCCCGAACACAGCTTACAACTTTCATCGTACTGTGCTCTCCAAAGAGCAACATAGAGATGTTGCCCGACTTGCCCTACAATAGATGGTGAACCATGTTGATATATCAAACAACCATATACGATTGTGAAAGATCTCGAGTTGTTGAGTGGATGTTCTCTTTCCGACCAATACAGTTGCAAGAGTAGTCTAAAGTGGACTCATGGTGGAGAGATATCGCTTTTCTAAATCTTGGAAAAGGTTGGGTTTGTTTATATGCACACACTCTGTGCACTCCCGACCACAGTCATACAGTCACCAGACTGATGTGGCAAGGACCTCTCTGCAATTAACATAAACTTTAAAACTACAGTAGTATTTTCTCAAAAAAAAACCAAAAATACAGTCTCTTTCTCTATCTCTCTCTTCTCTGTATCTCTCTTATGACTATATCTATATTATTCCAAAACGAGTCAATACCCTCTCTCTCTCTCTCCTCTCGACTAATGTAAGGATGCGATTGTCTGGTATTATTCTAATTCTTAAATATTATTCTTATTTTTTTTTACTTATTGTTCTAAAAGCTGCACCTAAACAAGCCCTAACTAAGCCTGTTACTTTGGTAGTAATTTATATATATATATATATATCTATGCATCGAAATTCGATTGCTGATTTTGAAAATTTATATATCTTATAATACGAGTTTCTAACTTAAGGTTTTGATTTGGGGTTCTTATAATTTAGGGTTCTTATGATTCAGTTTTTACCTGGTTTATCATTCGTGTTGCATATAAGTGATTGTTATAAGAAGAAGAAAATGGCATATAGTTGTATTTTAGGATTCTTATAATTCGGGTTTTTTTATTTAGGGTTTATTTAGGGTTTTTTTGTACAAATTTGTGTAAAGATTCTCATAAAACATATTGTCTTTTATTCAATTTAGTTGTATATTGCCTTATACACTTGAAATTGGGACTTTTGATGTATATGCAGTTGGGGATTTCAATTGCCCTGCATTGTTTTATTGGAAGGAAGAAGCTGTTATACTAAAGTTGTTTTTTTAGTACTTTGAATTCCCATATTTTTTAGGATTCTCACTTGATGTTTACCAATAATTATCTTTTCCAACATAGTAATTTACAGTTACTGATGGTAATTGAAATTTCCACATGACTGGTAAATAATTGCTTCAGTGTATAATAAACAAGTATGGCCTATCAATTGTTCAAAGCCAGTTCATTTTCCCCCAACATTCTAAGCTCTACTTTATGATAGTCCATATGATTAACAATCTTCGGGGATTATTAGCTAAAATCCAGAGTTTTTTGTGAAACTACGACTTTTTCTAATGTCTTGGATGCTTTGTGGCTTTTCTATGTAAAGGCTTTTTGTTTTGTTTCGTTGGTATGCCATCACTCAGTAGTTGCTTCTGATTGTTACTAACAGCTCATACTTTGTATTCTAATATGATCACAAATTTTCTTCAAGATGCTCTGTGGCTTTGTCCCTTTAGGTTTAATTTGGGTAAGCTGTCACTAATAATTTGCCTTGGATTATTTCTAATAGTATGTGTGCATTATAATATGATCAGAAAATTATCAATGGGACAAGTTTTAGGTTGCATTCAAGTAGATCAATCCACTGTGGCTATTAGAGAAACTTTTGGGAAATTTGACAAAGTGCTCGAGCCAGGATGCCATGTCATGCCTTGGTGTATTGGCCAGCAATTAGCCGGTCTGCTTTCCTTGCGTGTTCAGCAACTAGACGTTCGTTGTGAAACTAAGACCAAGGTACATACATCCTTTTAGCAATAAGTTCATGCTAGTACTATGTAATGAACTGTGGTGGTTTGGGGATTTGATATGTTTGGGTTTTCTCCATCTAGTTTGAATATTAGTCTTGGATTTTAGTTTCAAAAGCTCACAGAGTACTTGGAAATAACTCCTTCAAGTTTTTGGCTTTTGTTTGCTTTTTAGCTATATTGATAGGTAATATTTAACTAGTCAGCTTTTAAACTCGTACAATTAGTGTTTTCGGCTTCAAAGCAACATTCTAACCTTGGTTTACTAAGTTTTTGGAATAATTTTGTTTTGTTTTGTTTTATAGGATCATGAAACAAAAGAACGACAATATTTGATATGATGCGAGGTGAAACATTAACGTGGTATAAGAACATACAGTTGCATCCTTATAAGATTCAATTGACAAAGCGTTTCAAAGTTGTAATTCTTACATCAGGTCACTCCGTTTAGGCTTTAAAAAAGCTCTAAAGAAAATATAAGAGGTAAGTGACATGTTCATTATGCTTGTCACAGTATGAAGAAACATCATCGATCACATGAGTAAATCCTATGAAACCCGGTCTACGACATCATTAACTGTGAAAAGCTCAATTGCCTATTTTTGAAAAATGTTATTATAGAATTCAGTTTTATTGTATAAATTTAGTTTTATCGCGAAGTTTATTAATTTGAGAAGGATTTGTAAGGATATTTTGACAGTGTTATTATAGAATTCAGTTTTATTGTATAAATTCAGTTTTATCGTGAAGTTTTTCTAGTTCTATAAGATATATGAATGCAATCATGTTGCAAATCGTATTGAGTTTTTTTTTTTTTTCATTTTTCCAACAGTCTGCAGCTTTATGTATGATTTCGTTCACCATCTATACTATGAATTGGAGAATTCGAGATATCATTCCCACAGTAAATTAAAATATAAGAATTTAGTGGCGAACTGTTTTCAATATTTAAAAATCGTTGCTTTCCAGAATAGTTGAGAAGCAAAAAAATTACAAAATCTCGGTACTCTCGAGATCCAAAAACAAAAAAGAAAGATAAAAACGGAATAGATACATGGCATATGCTTCACCAAGTAGTTTCCATAGCTACACCTTTGCTATTATCATGATTTCGGCTTCATCACTCCATAATTGTTTAAAATCTGCAGAAACAAGACTTATTAGAAACTCCATTTGCACTTAAAACATAGCTAAACCATATTTATTTAAAAGTTACAGCAAACAAGACCTGGAGCTATATTGATTGCTTAGGAATGTGTCGGTGATAAAATCTGGAGTGAAATCCGGCATCATGCTCATTTCCCATTGCTAAACAAAATAAAAGTAAAAAAGAAAATTTTATAATAATTGTTAACTCATAACAGGAAACAATAAAATATTAGGATATTTATACTTACATGATTCGAACTCTCTTGAGTTAAAATTGGACGATAGCATTCGGATATATCATTATCAACGTAATTTCCAGGTTTGCCACCTTTACTCCTCTTTTTACTCATTTTCTCACTAATTTTTTCGCTTTGTGGCTTAATTCTCTTTTCCCTCGGTTTTCCCGGACGAGGAGCTTTAGCCGGGTCTCCAACGACCTTATGACAACTAATTTCCTTACTAATAATCGGCCCACTACTTATGCATTCATCATCACTCATTTTATCAACCATTTCGGAGGCCTCTTTCAATTTGGCCAATACAATAGCAGTTTTCGCATCCGAATGCATAGTCTTTTCAGCAACCTCACGGTGAACACTTAACATTTTGTCAAATCGATGCCATTCGTCCTTTTTTTTCAAATTTGCATAGCTTATTTTCACGTTGGTGTGACTTCGCACTATGTTCTTTCTCCACCTCTTTAATATGTAAGCATCTGGTGTATTTACGAGCATTTTGTGAGCCCAAACACACATCATATGCCCACACACCAATCCTTTGCTCTCAAACAAACGGCAATTACACTTTGTTTCATAAGACTCTTCATTATAATGGGCAGTGTATATAAATTTTTTTTCTATCAGATGTTTGTTACCAACAAGCATCTCATGTGTGATAAAAAATACTGAAATTCCATCCACAATAGGCCCTACAGCCAAGTTACATCCAATCATTTGTTTGAATTGCTCTTGGATTTCAGCATATTTTAGAAGTGTATACGCTTCCCGAAATTGTTCTTCGAACCGATAAGGAGAGACTCTACCAAGTTGTACATTAGTGCAACGAAAGTCTTCATCTTGTTCTTTTTGTATCTTATCACCTAACGCATTCTCATATTGCTCCACAAACTCTTGTAAGCTAGTACTTTTTTTAACGTACTCCTTAAAAAATGCATTAATACTTTCGCTTCTTTGGGTTGTCGACATACCCGCCCAAAAAGTATCTTTCACCAAAGCCGGTACCCACCGGTTTCTTTCTTCATACATACCACTTAACCACTCATTCTCTTCTAATTTGTATTCTTTGATGATTTCTTCCCAAGTCTGTTCAAAATCAGTTGAACTCAATGCATCATATACTGCAACCTTAAGTTTGAATTTAATAGCTTTGTATACACCAATTTCATATCCCTTGAACTTCTCAGGAATTTTTCTCATGATATGCCATAAACACCAACGATGTCGAGCATTTGGAAACACTATCTGTATTGCATTTTGCATGGCCCTACATTGGTCTGTGATAATGGCTTTAGGTGGGATATCAAGCATACACTCCAACCATGCTTTAAACAACCATACAAAAGAATCTGTGTCCTCTCGTGTTATCAACCCACAACCGAACAAAACAGAAAATCCATGATGGTTGACTCCCACGAAAGGGGCGAATGGCATACTAAACTTATTCACAAGATAAGTTGTGTCAAAAGTAACTACATCACCAAACTCCTTGTATGCCGCTCTGCTTTGAGCATCGGCCCAAAAGACATTTTTTAATCTATCATTTTCATCAAGTTCGATCGAATAAAAGAAATCCCTATTTTCTTTTTGCATTTTTCTAAAATATTTCATCATTGCATCTGCGTCTCCTTCTTTTAGTTTGTGACGTTTCACTTTCTCCATAAGGTTTCTCATATCTCTTTCTGTATAAGAAAGATTATCTGGACCTCCAGCTTCGATGATGCATGATGTCATAGTTTTATTAAGTCGAATTCCAGCTGCCGCATTCAATTCGAATGTCCTTTTCGCATATATCGGGATTGATCTATTACAACTTAAATATTTGGTCTTCTCAGGTTCAAGCAATTTATGGTTGTGTTTGAGCTTAATTGAGTTTAACATCCACTTCCCATCTACTTTGAGAGATAGACACATCTGGACGTTAATTCCGTTTTCCCTGTTTGCATTGGATTAATCGGATGCGATCCTTTTGACCTAGGCTTTCCTGAACGATGACAAGCATAAACTACATGATATTTGACACCGTTTTCTGTCTTGGAGCTTTTTGTCACAACACCAAAACCCGTTGAATCGCCATAAGCACGAAAGCATTGCTTTGCCTCATCTAGCGAATTAAATAGTGTTCCAACCTCTGGTGGCAAATGTTCATCTTCCACTTGTTTCCCTGTTTCCATAATCTACGAGTACAAGATTTAAATATATTTCTCACAACCATACAAAAGATATTACTCACAAAAACAACTAAAAGTATTAGAAGTCACAAAGGAACAAACAACAGAATTGCCTAATTTAATTATACATAGGGCTTGATTTATCACATCTTTTAAACTCAGTTTGTTTGCCTAAAGCAGGAGACCATTTGGTTAATTAACTGGAACGCTTAAGCTTTATGAGATTTTTCGCCTGAAAATACTAGAAGCTTTAAGCAAGATGAACCCAGTCACCTACCATTTTTCTCGACTTCAAATGTTTCAGCTTATTTTCATAAAAGCTGCAACCAGACAAATCCGAAATTTGGTAATATAGCAAACAATCAACCCAATCAAAGATTTCTGAAACAACCTGATGCGTCCGATGTTTGTTTTCCTAATAACCAATACTGTGCTCATCTCTCTTTATTTGGGAACTTTTCTTAAAATGTTGTTTGCAAATAATATATTGTCAAAAGGCCCTGATTGTCACAGGTTTTAAACTCAGTCTGTTTGCCTATAAGCTGGAGAACATTTGGATGATCAGCGAAAATGCTCAAGCGTTCTGGGATTTTTCGCCTGAAAAGGCTAAAGGCTTAAAGCTAGATGAACCCAGTTACCCACCATTTTTCTCAACCTCAAAAGTTACAGTTTATTCTCATAAAAGCTGCAACAAGACAAATCCGTAATTTGGTAATCTAGCAAACAAACAACTCAATCAAAGAATTTTGAACAAACTGATGTGGCAGTATTTAAAACTGGTGAAACCATTGTTTGCCTAAAAACCAATACTGTGCTCAGATCACTTTGTTTGCAAATTTTGTTAAAATGTTGTTTGCAAATCATTACTATTCATATATTCATGGTCCTTCTACTTCAATCATACTACATGAAAACAGGTAACCAACAACATAAACCAAATATATTTGATCATGAGTCCATCTTATAAGCTCAAAAGTTGTATTAATAAAAAAGAACAAATTGTATTAGCTTCATCTTATAAGCTCAAAAGTTGTATTGACTTCAAATTGTATTGTATTATGAATAAACTAATGTAAAAATCCCCAACTGCATATACATCAAAAGTCCCAATTTCAAGTGTATAAGGCAATATACAACTAAATTGAATAAAAGACAATATGTTTTATGAGAATCTTTACACAAATTTGTACAAAAAAAACCCTAAATAAAACCTAAATAAAAAAACCCGAATTATAAGAATCCTAAAATACAACTATATGCCATTTTCTTCTTCTTATAACAATCACTTATATGCAACACGAATGATAAACCAGGTAAAAACTGAATCATAAGAACCCTAAATTATAAGAACCCCAAATCAAAACCTTAAGTTAGAAACTCGTATTATAAGATATATAAATTTTCAAAATCAGCAATCGAATTTCGATGCATAGAGATATATATATATATAAATTACTACCAAAGTAACAGGCTTAGTTAGGGCTTGTTTAGGTGCAGCTTTTAGAACAATAAGTAAAAAAAAATAAGAATAATATTTAAGAATTAGAATAATACCAGTCAGTCGGATCCTTACATTAGTCGAGAGGAGAGAGAGAGAGGGTATTGACTCGTTTTGGAATAATATAGATATAGTCATAAGAGAGAGATAGAGAAAGAGACTGTATTTTTGGTTTTTTTTTGAGAAAATACTACTGTAGTTTTAAAGTTTATGTTAATTGCAGAGAGGTCCTTGCCACATCAGTCTGGTGACTGTATGACTGTGGTCGGGAGTGCACAGAGTGTGTGCATATAATTGAATGGGGAAGAATATATAAAAGAGGGCGATATACTTTTATATAAATAGTATAACTATTTTGTATCGTAGTGTAAGGTGACATCCCTATATGTTGTGGTTATGAGTGTATTTTCCGTAGCATTACGTGTACAAGTTAGAATGAAATTCATATTTTTATGTAAAAATATAATATACTTGTTTTTATATTTTTATGAATGTCTTATCGATGAACATATTAAATGGTGATTTTTTAATATACTTCATTACATTTTTTTTTAATGTTTATTCAAACATTGTTACAACTTTGTCGACACAACAGAAGTAAGTGCTCAATTCCTGAACATGTATTATTTACGGTAAATTATGGAGGGATGATGAAATACCACTTATGCCCTCTTCTATTCCTCTCTCTTTGTAATTACATGAATTTTTTTTGTTAAAAAAAAAAACTGCATTTGAATTCCAAAAAAAATATTGGATATTTACACAATTGTTTCAACAGTTACATACAAAATGAGACGTGATGCATTAATTTAAGAGGGAAAAGAGGATGTGTGTATAAAGTAGCTACTAACTTGATTAAATTATGTCCATAATAAACGAATATAAAAAAAAAAGTCTATTTAATGACCACTACATAAAAAGGCTTCAATCCATCAAATAATATGTCACTAAGTGACATTATCTATCAATAAAACTTAAATCTGTCATTATCTATTTGTCGTGATATCATCCCTGATTAAGGTATTGGGAAACAAAATATGTCATTATTTCCGTATTCAATCTGACTTTTTTTTATAGTGACATAACAAGTAGGAAGTTAATCGATTGCTAAAAAAATGGTAATTTAGTCAATATGGAAGCCTATAAAAGGGAGAACGGATTTTCACTCTAATTTCAGGATGCAATTTAAGTCTATTTATCAGTAATTAAAGCTCGTATTATAATTGCCAAATACGTTGCTATTTTTTTTTTTAATATTATGAAGAATTATATATATAGTTCGCCCAAAAAGCTTCCAGATTTTTGCAAAATAAATCAAAGCAGTTTGTTGTTGTTGAATCTAGCTAACACGTTACAAGAGAATGTCCACTTTCACCAGTAAGTCAAATTTTAGTTGCTACCTTTTTTCTTATTTATAATTTAATTATCAATTCTTGAATTTGAGTCAAAAAGTCTACTTGTTCCCCACTAACGTGTTATAATCAAGAATTAAAGACTTGATATAAATAGGTCTCTTTTTTTCCTATCCCCTATACAATTGTTGATTTAAGTGTTGATGTATATCAATTCACTGATAATGAATTAAGGTTAAGACTGATTGATTATTGCACTAAAACAACAGCTATATAATATCGGTATTTATAGTTGTTGCACCCACAAAATACAAAATATCATCCTACATTTGTAAAAAATTAACCGCACCACTGGTATGCATAACATATGATAAAAATATACGATAAAAAATACGTTTTATGTACTCAGTTGGTTTAGGTGGTGAAGTAACACTTTTAACAATTGAGATATTAATCTATGAAATTTGTTACAATTAAAGATCTACCGTTAAACAAAATAATAAAATTGCACCCACGCTCCATTGTCTATCACAGGATGAGTGTAATCTTGTAAGCATCCGTCAAAAGTAGATCCGCAAATACGACATATAACGACTATAATTTCGTCGATTTATGTTGTTAGTCGCTTAGTTGGGCGACATTTTGTCGATTAGTACATCAATTGTTAAAATTAATTTTTAGCAGCTAAATCATTAATTACTAATAATACAATACATTAATCATATTTTTTCACCATAAAATATATTAATCAGTATTTATACCAAAAAACAGAGAGGGTAAAAATGATTTGATTCACATTATTAATTTTTTCCATTACATTTTCAATCACAGTGCAGTGTTAAATAATCCAGTCATCCTATGTGGAAAGTTGGCTAGCTTTTTAAATAAAATTGAGTGCAACTACCATCAGCAAGCCAGCAACAAACCCCACTAGTGTTTCTTAGCCGCCAATACTTTCTCAACTCGTACACGTAACAACTTTAGAAGTCTCCAATTGTGGGCAATTATTTTTTTAATGTACGTTTTTTTTTAATTTTTTAAATGATTGAAGATTTAAGGTAAATATAAAGCATCAATTAACATGTATATGACATATGGATTATAATTAATAAGATTTTAGAAGATAAAGAAAAAAAAATGTATTCCGCAAGTAGATTTTGGTTTTAGGCTAATTCCCCAGTATTGTATTCGGTTTGTTTTAAGATGTATAATTTGAGTTCCACAACGTGTATTGGTATTTATAGCGACTTTTTATGTGAATACAAACAAATTATAAGCGAAATATACTATAAGTTTGTTGCATTAGAACGGCACCTCGTCTAATTGGGATAGTAAAATTTATAGACGAATAAACAATACTGTTCCGATACATTTAAGAAGGACAGGTACAATGTATTGTCATGTCATCTCATGTATCCAAATGTAATGAGTTCAAAATAAAAAGAATTAAACATACTCATGTATCCGGTCTATTGGAACCTCTCTAGCAGTTTCTAGAATTTAATTTTCAATTGTACGTAATAGTTTTCTATTATTTCTTTTGGGTCTCGCCGTTTGATATTCTTTCTGTATTTCTACTCGGTTTCTTTCTGTGGGGTTTTTCACCCGCGTTTTTCTTTAATAAAATGTGGGTTTTTCCCACCAATTATTTTAAAAAATAAACATACTCATGATTGGGATTAATAGTTGTACATGTATTCTAAATTAGTACATGTTTAAACAAAAATACTCATATGCTTAACTCTCAGAACGAACTACGTAGTATTATCTCACATCGATTAGATAATAATTGAGCCTATGATTTATAAAGAGTTACCTAGGGGTGGACTTTTTGTACCGATTTGTACCAACCGACCGATTTTCGAACCGAACCAAACAAGTTGGTACCGAAAGTTCGGTATACCGACTTTTCGGTACGGTACAACCGAACCAAACTTTAAAAGTCGGTTCGGTTTCGGTATTCATTTCGTATGTTTGGTACAATACCGAACCGAACCAAACATTAAAATTATAAAATATATATAAATTTACGCATAATTATAACTTACAAATAAATTGTATTATAGTTTATTTTAATTTTTCTCACGACTTACTTTCCTATTTACGAAACCAAATACAATCGTTAAAGTAGCAAATATAAGAATAGTTGCACACATTTTAATTTTTACAAACTTTTTTGCTATTTTATTGTTATCAAGAATTATTTTTTAATAATAATAATGTTTCGGTATAAAACGGAAAACCGAACCGTACCCGAACCGTACCGAACCGAAAAAGTCGGTTACCGAACTTTCGGTAACCGACTTTTTCGGTTCGGTTATGGTATAATTTTTTTCATACCAAACAAGTTCGGTTCGGTATTGGTATATGATCAAAAAAGTCGGTACCGTACCGAAACCACCCCTAGAGTTACTCATTATTATCATTATGATGCCTTTTAATGGTAATATATATAAGTTTTAACATGATATCAGACTTATAATGGTAAAGATGTGTAATTTTTTTATAAATCGCGGACTCGATATTATTTAAAAATACATATAAGAAGGTAAACAATTACTTATTATACTACCAGACTCCTAGTAGTACATCTACCCCCACAGTTTACAAAGCTGTAAGTGTAACTTTCAAGGTAAAACTTGCATTTCTTTCTTGAATTTGGTATTTGAATCGACTTGTTGACCAAAATTATAAGTGGACAGTAATATGCATCATTTTCTATTTTTGTATTTTTTACTAAAATTTTCAATTCTCTTAAATTTTCCACCCTCGTGAATTATGACACTATTTTTGTTTCTTCTCTAGTCACTTTCCTTATTCAACATCATCATTATAACATTTTGCCTTCCCATCTTTCTCTCTACCTCTCTCTTTAAGTTTTCAATCTTCTTGATTGCATAGTGTCCTAGCCTCTTAGCTGGTTTTTTCCATATTCACCAAATGAAGGTTTGTTTATCTTTCTCTATTTTGGTTCTGTTCTTCTTGTCACTAATTATTTATTTCTTTTGCTTCTTGATAGTTTTGCTACAAAGTTTGAACACTTTTTTTTTTTTTACCTTAACAACTCCCTTTCTTTCGGTTGATTCAGATTCTAGAAAGAAAGTCGAATACTTGATTTCGAAGAATTATTTCCTAGACTTGTCATGTTTCAAATTTTAAAATTTATTTGTGTTTTTTGTAGAAATTTGTGATAAAATTGGATTTACATGATGACAAAGAGAAGAGAAAGGCTCTTAAGACGGTCACTACACTTCCAGGTATATAATTCTGAAGTTCCTTTAATTTCTGAAATTTGTGGTTTTCCTTTAGCCAAAAAAATAAGAAAATAAGTGAATAGAAATGATATGAATATGTTTCTAGGTATATCAATATATCATGATTTACTTGCTAGACAATTTGTAAAGGGGGTTAAATGGCCATTTGGTGCCATATAATGAAACAGAACAAAATTGCTTTGTTATAATACATTGACAAGTTCAATACATTAACTTTTGGGGAGAAAACAAACTTACTCCGAAGATTTATCATACTTTCTCCTTATGCGTATATAATTTCTTGTCTGCAGCTAATTCTCATAGATGTCTCAATCAATTGACCCCTTCAAAATGTCGCAAGTTTCAAAAAATTAGGAGAACTGATAAAAGACTAAAGTAAGGTGTGTCAGTTAGAATTTTCAGTGTCTTGATTACAATTTTTAATCGTATCTTGGTCATTGTTTAGGGGACAAAAGTGCTGATTTTGAAATCTTCGCTACTATGTCATTTGTGAAAACATTTTGAAGAGACAGAAGTGTCATAGAACTAGAAAAAAAATATTTTGGTGAATTACTGAGGAAATTATTAATTGTGTTGTAGAATATACAAGCTAATGCAGAACAGAAAAAAAATTTCAAAACGGAAAATGAGATCAGAAAATTAGTCTTGCGTATACATGGTTTGTCGAATGAAGCAGAGCTGATATTTTCTAAAATAGCAGCTTGATAATAATCATAAGTAAATGGTTCGAACTTAATATAACTGACTGTTAATTTCATTTCTCAGGAGTTGATTCTATCTCCATGGACATGAAGGGTCACAAACTAACTGTGATTGGATCCGTCGATCCTATAAACGTAGTGAGCAAATTACGTAAATTTTGGCCGGCAGAGATTATCTTAGTGGGTCCCGCTAAAGAACCCGAGAAGAAAGAGGAGGCTAAAAAAGAAGATGGCAAGAAGGACGACGGTAAAAAAGAGGATCCCAAAAAGGAGGATGGTAAGAAAGAAGACCCGAAAAAAGAAGATGGGAAAAAGGCAGATCAAGTGATTGTCATGCCAAACAGGCCATATTACCCGTATATGCACGGAATGCCTTATCCACCCGTAAATGCAATGCCTCATCATCCCATGAATGCAATGCCTTATCAGCCTGTAAATGCAATGCAGTATAGACCATATTACCCCCCGCCAAGTACGTACTATGCTAATCATAGCATTGAAGAAAATCCCAATGGTTGCGTTATATGTTAACTTGGTAAGATTGTATTTTTGCTTTCGAAATTGTGGTTCCACTTTTGTTTTCCCGGAAATATGGTACTCGTACTTAATTTTTTTCTGAATAGTGAAATGGAGGATGGCATTTCTGTGAGTGTAGCTCACCTACAATTGGTGGATAAAGGAAAGGGATTAATAATGTATAATGATGCAGTTACTAAAGCACAATCTAGAAAACAGAACATCTTTGTGTATAAATTCATCATGTTGTCAATGTCTTATGACGGTTAAGCTATATATGAAGAAAGAATCAATTTTGCTAATTGTTCTCAGTTCTGGCTATATCAATATGATATAATTTTATATCATTTTCCTTACCAATTGTAAATTTCTTTAACTTGTGATGCTATGGGAGACTTTAGTATTAAAAAAAGGGAGCAGCCAAGTTTATACAATCATAATCTTTGCAATTTTTTCCCCTCTATTACCTTAATCTTGAGTTATTTTTCACTTAAACTACTTGTTTAGTTCATTCTATGATAGTTTCCTATTCTTCTTGAATGACGTTGAACTCTTAATAGAGTTATAAGCAACAGAAAGGTTTTTTTTTTTTTTTTAAACCTTTTTAATGTAAAGTTGGTTTAGTAGTTGCAAAGAAAGTTCAACTACTTCTATTCATTTGCAGATGTTAAATACATATTGGGATGCAATAAAAAAATGATTAGTTGGGATTTCAACATTTTTACCCACCAAATAAGGTACATTCAGAGGGAGTCGCTTTATTTGAAAGATTTTAACTTTTTCAAAAGTACCTTTTACTCAAATTAAGTCAAAAGGCAACCCAATGGAGTAGTAAATTTTAGTCTAAATATGGTTTTCGGATAGTGTGGTTTTTGAATTCTAGATACATGAACCTGTACTATTTTCTTCAAACTCTTTATTTAACTTTGGGCTATGAGCCTATGATGAGTCACTGTTAATATTAAAGTGAGTTTGATGTTGATTTTTTCATCATTATTTCTATTTTTCCTCTTCCATCTACAAGTAGGCAGTGATTTTTTTTATTTTATTTTTGAAAATAAGGCAGTGATGTTTGATAACCAGTTTCATTAAATATTAATTTAAAAGGATTTTATTCCAAAACTTAGACTGAATATGTGGTTTTACCAATAAAAACGCTTTACCAGGATAAGATTATTTGTCAATTTCTGTCACTTTCATTTTCTAATAAAGAACATTATCATACAATAACACACTGTTTACTAAAAAACCCATCTCATTTTCAAAATCAATTTCGAATGTATTAAGAAAAGTAAAATAAAAACCAAAGGCAACAACATTAATTATCAAGTTGAGCCTTGGGACCAAATGGCATACTCCCAAACGGGCAAGAAGAGCACGGACTAGGGTTGTTTCAAGGAACATTTTCAATAAACTTTGTAAAGTAAATTAGCATAGCATGGAACAGATTAATGAATTTGATTAGATCTTTTATGTAATGTTGTAACACGATATATATAGCCTGTGAGTTTAAAGTAAAAAAAATCTTCTCATACTTTTATAAAACAGAAGTCCAACTCAATCTACTTGTTACAAAGTAACTGTTACGTAGACCTGCCTACCACGTCATGTTGACGTGTTGGTGTGCCTATGGCTGGATAAGTTCCCGATCCGACATCCGATCCGTTCCCGACCCGATATTGTCCCGATCCGAAGGATCGGATTTTTGTCCCTTGCCGAATTAATTCGGTTCGCGATCGAATTTTTATTTCCAATTCCGACAGATTTCTCAACCCGACCCGATAGAATTAATATACAAAAATTTTAAAAAATATATTATTATGAATAGTACTAGTTTATATTTATTAAAAAAAATAAACTTACTCTCACATTTACTCTATTTACTAAATAACACACTTTTATTTCCGTACGAGTTTATTGTTGCATATGTTGCGTATTCATCTGAATATTGAATAATTAAAATTATAACATTTGGTTTCTCTTTTAGTATGAATTATGTTATCGTTTATTTTTTTTAAAATAATTATAACTAGTTATCTTGTTTGATAATCAATCTTATAAACGAATACAATATCAACATAGTATTATCCCACTTTTTGATTTTGTTTAAATCTAACGAACTTTTTAACAAAATTTCTAGTTATGTTAAAACTTTTTAACTATTTTTTTAGCAGTATGAACTATCAGGAAATCCCGTCACAACCTTTCGGAATCCCTAATTATCGGGACCCGACAATTTTCGGGTCGGAATCAAAACTTTTAAATGACATCCGAAAACTATCGGATCGGGACACGAGTTTAATCTTTTCGGGTCTGATCCCGTTCCAAATCCACCCTAGGTGTGCCAACCCAATACTATTGAAACATATGTTTATGTAGGATGTACACGTTCTTAAAACTGAAACATCTAATTAATGAACGGGGCAATTAATATAAACATATCATACACCTATTATATTAACAAAAAAATACACTCAAAAATTAAATTATCAAAAACATACATTTCATTAATAAAAAAATAAAAAATAAAAAAAAACATTCATTATTTCTGATATATTTCCTCTCTCTCCTTATCTCACTCTCTCTCCAATCTATATTTTCTTCTCATTTTCTCTCTCTCCGACTCATTTTCCGTTTCTCCGATTTCTTATCATTTATCTCTCTTTTTGATTTCTCTCTCCTCCGTTTTCTCCCTCTCTCTAATCTTTATGTTCTTCTCTTTCTCTTTCTCTCCGATCTCTTATCATTCCGATTTCTCTCTCCTCCTCCCTCTCTCTTTTCGATTTTTCTCTCATCCTCCCTCTCTTTCTCTCCGATCTCTCTATTCGGTGGATATTGAAACGGAGACATCCGTCGGAGTGAACGACGAGGGTGTAGAGTATGTTCGAAAATTCAAGGTTGATGCCGACGGAGATGCGGTCGTCAAAGGAAATGTTCACGACGACGACGTGATAGTTCGAGATCGGAGGGCGGGCAAATGTTCAATTTGTTAACTAGTGTATAAGGTTGAAAAATAAGTGTATAAATTCCGTGAATTAATGGTATGAAGTTGAAAATTATGGATATAAATTATGTAAATAATGATATGAATTCTGTAAATTGGGGTATGAAATTTGAAAATAAGAGTGAACTCTACGAATTGGGTATGAACTTTTGAAATAATTGTATGAACTTTTGAAATAGCGGTATGAAAATATACAAATCAGGATATAAACTTTTGAAACAAGTGTATGAACTTTTGGAATAAATGTATGAAATATACAAATTAGGGTATGGACTTTTAAAATAAGGGTATGAACTTTTTGAATAATGATATAAAATATACAAATTATGGTATAAATTTTTGGGTATGTTTTTGTTAATTAAATTTTTTTAGATATTTTTTGTTAATTTAATTTTAACAGTAGTATGTTTTGTTAATTTATTATTACTGATACTCATTAAATTCATTAAATGACCCCACACTATAGCCACTATTTTAGACTCTCCGCCCCCACTATTTGAATTTTCAAATGACTTATACATGACATATATGATAATATATCAAGAAATATTATTAAATATTAACCTATTGATATTGAAACTTAATCTTATTATATAATTTTTTTAAAACGAAAATTTTAAAATCCAATACATATTAATGAATTCTAAAACAAATAACTTAAATTTAATTAAAACTAAAACTAAAAAAACTACCATATTAATGTTTCTCCCCAAAAATTAACCACCTTACCTATACAACTAATAATGAAAGATAAAATTATTTGTTGTAAAACCTAATGCATAAAGTCTCATAGATTTTTTTTTTTACAAAAGAAAAGAAACAATTATTTTTGCTATGGAGAATTCAAATTAAAAAAATTAATGGTCTCATCCTATAAGAAGCATAAAAATATAAGTTATTTAATAGTAGCAATTAAAAGAAAGATGAGTTGATAAATTTGGTGATTATTGTAAGTTACGGGGTTTTGTTATGAAAAACAGGGAGAGATAAGAATAATAGTGTATGGATTTAATGAAATTTAAACATTTAATTCAATGTAGGAGTTGTATTATATTTATATGCATCATTGAAATGACACATGTCTCTTAATTATTGGGTTGTCGTATTAAGTCGTTAATCTGATGTGATAGAACGGATGAATCTAAAAGTTTATCACTTCTTACAGACATCATGCCCATATAAATCTACGGTAGATGTTGCGGTTCAATGTTTATTCAAAATGAAGATGTTTCTTTTCAATAGTATAGGACCAAATGATCTGATTAGCTATGATGTTTGATGTTTTACCTAATAACAAAAATTAAAGTAAACCACTTAAATATGTTGACGTAATAGGGAGGGGCCGTTTTAAGCCCGTAGGAACCATGCCGAGCACCCGGACTTGAAAATTAAAGGGCCTGATATTTATTAGTAGCATATACTATATAGAAATATATTATATATTAGATAGTATTACATTATATTAGATCGATTATTATGAACAAGTAAGTGATTGTTTAGTTGAAACGGCAAACCATTGTCTTATGCGGTGTGACTTGGATCCTCCGCTGCCCTTTTTTATCACTATTAATCTCATTTTGTTTTATTTTATCAATTCACTCCATCAGTTTGCATTTGAGAGCACAATACATATTACATAGTATTAGTGTTGTACAAAAATATCTTGATGTAAAAAATTTAAAGTCTAAATGAAACTTCATTTCACTGCATATATTAGTGTTAGAAGTTGGGAAAGAACTTAATCGTTTTTTTTTTTCAAGTCAGTAGAATATTTTAGATAAAATATTGACAAAGTGTCGTTTTCAAGTCAGAACCGGCCATGGCAATAGGTGGCTGCCTCATTTAATTTAATAGCTATTTTTTTCGGGTGTTCTTCTCAGTCTAACAGTTATTTTAGTTTATTCATTAGTTTTTTTACAAACCTTAAAGGATTTGAGCTATTTTTTGATAAATCGGATAAGGTAATACTCCCCTGTTTCATTCTTATACACAGAGCTCTTGATTATTTTATTTCATTTCGGAACTCATAGCGCTTGCAAACGTAATTACACATTTTTAATCTTTCTATACACTGTAACAGTATAACCCGACTTCGCCAATGGTTATATACATTTATACCTTCGAGTAAACCTCAGAAGATGGCTTACTTTAATCCTCAATTCGTCTTGTTATACGTATTTTTACTTCATATATCACCACTTCAATGATGGTGTTATGAACAAGGAAATTTTGAATTCTTACAGAAGAGTATATTTTCAAAAAAGGTGGTAAAGTTAACAGAGGATTTTCATATTATGTGAATCCACGCTTTATTAACCAAGAACAACCATCTTGATTCTTGAATTTCAGTAATCTCACAAGATCGCAATCTTGATCACACCTATCACCTATGATTTAAGAGTTTTTTTTCTAGATAGGAAGAAATGTGAGCTGAAAAGCTTATTCGAATTGGAGTTTCACTTGTACTCTTATATGAATATAACTTGTACTTGACATGGCCATCTCAGAACTGATTCTACATATGTTAAAATATAATCTGGGCTTCTCCAGAAACTTGGGTTTCCATTCTGAAAACCATCGGTGTTACTAGTAAAATTACAAAATTATAAAATATATTCGGTATAAACAATAGTATCTATTTTCTTTGCAGTTTGGGTAGATTCTTGATCCATCGATTCCCGTTTGGTCTCTGTGACACTAATCAATTTGTCAAATATTTATTTGGAAATGACCGTTTCCTATTTACTTCATGATTTTTTTACTTATCTTCAAATTGATTAAAATTGTGTTTTTGGATTGGTTCGTTATATGAGTGGAATTGATTTGAACTAATTCTAGTTATGCTAATATTCTGAGCTCATGAAATATAAGGAGTGGCCGATGACAAGTTGGTTCTATAGCTTTTACCAGGATCAGTCCTGGCCGTGATCTGTATATATGAGTCACTCCCTGACTAAAAACTGGTAATAATTCTCTGCGAGTTATAACCGGAGTTCCCTTGAGTTAATTCAAGTTACTCTTTCATTTGCATTCTTGGACTACAATTAATCTTTCAATAGAATTTATAAACTTATTCACCAAAATTTGAACTAAACTTTCATTTGTTCATGTATTGCTACATCACGATTTAACTCGAATTTTCTTTCTGCCGAAACGAGTAACAAACTTGATCTAACAGTTATCTCTGCCTAATAACTCGAAAGTTAAGTATAAAATTTGAAGGCACAACGGTCGTTATGTATTTATGCATTTTTTATCTTCTCTCATTGTCAATTGTAGATAGGTCGAAATCATTTTAACAGAAAACCAGCATCTGAGATTCTAAAGTAGTCTGATTAAAGTCCAAGAGTTGAGATGTTAGATCTTTGACTTAAATAAAAATTGCTCCGCCCCATTCGAGCCTTTGAATTTTAGTCCAACGGACGAAAACTGAATTCCAGTGGCTAAAGTTCATTGAGAACTTCAGCAACTCGGTCTCCATTTTAACCAGCTTAAGCTCACTCAGAAGCACAGGAATATCCGAGCATAAGCAAGAGACCGGAAAAAATAGCAGATTTTCTTTCCCCTTACCTTAGCCAATCTAGAAAGCAGCTTTCACGTGTACCGAAAGGAGAATATCTGGATTTGACGACTCAATTTGTTTTTCATGTTAATGCCTATAAATGTCTTAATTGAAAATTGGGCTTTGGGTTGGGCTCAGTGTTACTCTGCACTTGGCTGGGCTCTTTGGTCCAAGACTAAAACCAAAAAATCTCAGCAATGTTGGTGTTCAAATTCAAACTTTTAACTTAAAAGTAGGAGTACAAGTATGTAAGCAATATAAGCTAGGGCTAATCTCCCGAAATCCCGACATCGGATGACCCAATTTTTTCCCGACCCGATATTGTCCCGATCCGAAAGATCGGATTTTTATTCCGTTCCGAAATAATTCGGTTCAAGATCGGATTTTTGTTCCGTTCCGAAATAATTCGGTTCAAAATCGGATTTTTATTTACAACCTCGATGGATTTTCCGACCCGACCCGATAGAATTAATATACATTAAAAAAACTTATTATGAATAGTACGAGTTTATATTTATTAAAATAATGAACTTACTCTCACATCTACTTTATTTACTAAATAATACACTTTTATTTCCGTATGAGTTTATTATTGCATATGTTGTGTATTCTTAATCTTTAATAATTAAAATTATAACATTGTTCCTGTTTTTAGTTTGAATTATGTTATTGTTTATTTTTTCTTACAAATAATTATAATTAGTTGTATTGTTTGATAATCAATCTTATAAACGAATACAATATCAACATAGTATTGTCCCACCTTTTGATTTTGTTTAAATCTAACGAACTTTTTAACAAAATTGCCAGTTATGTTGTAAGTTTTAACAATTTTTTTTTATAGAAGTATGAAATATCGAGAAATCTCGTCCCGACTTTTCGTGATCCCGAATTATCGGGAATCCATATTATCGAGATCCGATCATTTTCGGATCGGGATCAAGACTTTTAAATAACATCTAAAAACTATCGAATCGAAAGACAAGTTTAAGTTTTTCTGGTCCGATCACGATTTCACTAATATAAGCCACAAGCATATCAATCAATTCTTGTGCATATATAATGGTCAAGGACTACTGATGAGAAGCAACGAGACACGTGATGCTTCTAATAGTGGTGGGGATGTTTAATATATATTTTTTTGTTAGGCACATGGAGTGAACACACTTTCTTCTAGATCTCTTCTCAATCACTCTATGTCAACGATGGATAGCCCATAAAGTCAAAAAATAGAAAATTAACCTTCTAAACACCTTTAGAGTAATTATTTTCAAAAAAAGTAATTATATACTATGAGAATAATAATAAGAAAATATTACTCCTATAGTCCTATAGTATAATGTAAGTCCATCTTTGTTTATATTATTAGAAACGGTACGGTACTAATTATCAAATTGATCTCGTTAATACTTTGTTTGGCAGACAATTTATCAATTAATATTAAGAGAGGTATTAGACTATTACATGTATAATATAAGATATTAGATCACTTGCATCACAAACCCCAAACCTCTCAGTTTCCTAAATTTTAAGGTTTTGTATTAATAAAAATCCCATGCATCACATACCCTTAACGTTCCTTAAACTTAAGAGTCTTCAAAAATGTTCCTTGTAGTATCCGCATCTATTTTATCAAAACACATTTTTTCTTAAAATTTGATGATTATGGTATAAAAAGTGACATGTATCAGAAATCATATAAATTAACTAAATTTAAGTAAACACAAAATTCACCTCATATATGAGAAATGCATATTATTTCTTAGATTAATACTTCCTCCGTCTCTAAACAAATGTCCCCTACGAAAATACCTACAATTTTGACCGATAATTTTTTCATATTTAGATTGCCGGAAAAAATTATTTCAAAAGTTAATCACGTAGTTTTTGGTTAGAACTATATAATGAAATTTTTAATTTTTTCATTTCGGTAATTTTGATATGAAAATTTTGATGGTTAAAATTGCATGTATTTTCGTAGGTGATATTTGTTTAGGGACGGATGGAGTATAATAGTAATAAACTATCATGGAGTCCATATTTTTGTGGTTGTAATATTGTTATGATTATTAAAATATAATAAAAAAATAAAAATAAATGTAGGGTTATTATAAGAAAATTAATAAGAAAGCTGGAATTTTATGTAAATGTAAACGGTTTCTTAAAAGGTATAAATTGTGTTTAGTTTGATAAAATGGTTGAGTTAGCCGGTGGGAATGCTCTTTTTAAGGGAACATTCACCCCTCCCTTAGAAATAAAATATTAATTTTTTTAATATAAGTTATGTTAGTATGACCCATATGTTAGTTGAGATTTGGCTAAATGAAAATTAAAGTAAAAATAAATAATGTATATGATTAAGATAGGGAAAATAAAAGGGAAACTGGGAAATTGTACAACAATGCAAAATAGTTAGTTAAAATATGTAAAAATATTAATTTCGTTTTATATTTAGTCATTTTATATTTAGGGTAAAATAGAGAGAAACTGATACAGTTGCTATTAGTTATAACATCTTAGAGATGGTATTATTAATACATATGTTTAGACTATTTATATCATGCTACTAATAATACATGTTTATTATCCCATCATACAAACAAACATGGCTTAATGTTAGTGATTTTCTTTTATTTTCTAATACCTATTGTATATTCGGATGACCTCATATCATAGAGGAATGAGTGAATAATCTATGTATATGATGAAACCAAAAACAGTATGAATTTTACAGAGAAATAAAGGTTGAATAAAACGAGAAAGACGTAACCTAAAGTAAAGAAAGAGGGAGATTAAAGAAGCCTATGTTCATCTGTGAAATGGAATTTCTCGAACCTCGTTACGAGTGGCCCAATCACTTCCTACTCCGTATGGACAAACTGTATCCTTATAGTCGGATATAACTTACAAATAGGAAATACCTTATCGAGCATGTGCTCCCTACTTGATAAGGCATCACCTCAGGTGAGGAGGTAGGTGGAGTCTGGTAGCGGGTACAACCCCCATATATTACAAAAACAATTTTTTACTGTGTGAAAAGAAAAATTATCATGAAAATGGCTATTTACCGCTTTTCATATTGTTTTTTTAAAATACAGCCCTGCATTTACCAACCATGGCTCCGCTACTGCATCACCGCCATGTTCTTATTGTGGTGGTTGAATCCAAGCAACTTCACGATGCACTTCGCTTATTAAGGACTGATATTACATTGTGCAAAAAATCGGTTAAAGGGGTGAATCACCACAAAATATGTGTTTATAATCACTTCAAGGGCTGAATCACTTCTCTTATGTCTTTTTTCTCCAATGCACAAGATGGGTCCATCCTGGAATGACTATACCCAAAAAACAGTGAATATTATAGAGGGTACGCAAATAGAAACCAAATATTACGTCACATAATTATCTTAAGGAAGAAATGTAATTGGCTGGATGAGGCAAACACATTAAAATACGAGTTAAAATATTATACCCATATTATCTACTTACTTTCGTACCCCATTTCTTATTTTATTCAAAAACAAAATTTAAAAAACTGGAAAAAAATTTGTACAATTACTATAATACATGTATCAATACATTCTAATAATTATTTATAAAAAAAAAATCTACACGCAATTTATTTTGGAATAAATGTATAAATTAGTGTAAATTAAACATTAAATCTTAGAAAAATTGTCTAAAACAATATTATGTCCAAATGTTTTAAAATTTGAATACAATATAATATAAAAGCTTATAAATTTACGAAAAAAGTTGTGAAAATTTAAAATTTGAATGAAAATAAAGAGGAAAAGAATAGAACGTAGAAAATTTGGACTCTTAATTAAAATACATGTCGAAAACAGATTTTATAACCAAATATATCAAGCCACGCAAAATGCTATCCTTAATTAACTTTATATAGTTTGGGTATGAAAGATGCTAACAATTAATCAAGCAATGAAATATGCTAACATACCAGGTTTGATCGATAAGTCAAAGGGGTTGTATATAATAGGTTCCTTATTATCTTTACATTAGTTACACGGAAACCTAACTGCATGCCACTATATCCTCTATAATTCTAAATTGTATATATTTTTTTCAATCTTATCATGTATTTTTATTATATTTTGTTAAAAATGATATTTTGATAACCGCGTAATTTATGATTTCACTTATTATTAGTTTTTATATAAATTTGACACCCTCCATTTAAGGTTCATGTCTTCCCATATTAGTTGGTGTAAGTTATTGTGTTCATTCGTGTGGCTAATAAGTTTTTCTCCTTATCAGAATTTTAATTTTGGTCCATCCTCATATCATCTAATTACCTGTTAATTTCAGCTAATATGTTTTGGTTTTATATTTTTTCTTCTTGTATTTTATCTTTTGCAAGAGCCGGCTTGTACTCTGAAAATACTAGTAAAAGTTACCCACACGTTGCGTGTGAGACGTGTAATGACATAAATCTCGTAATATATTTTATTTTTAACATAATATTCAAATTTGATATCATTTATTGTAATTATGCAGGTTAAAACGAATTATTAATTAATTTAAGATGCATTCGTAATTAGTAAAATATAGTGAATACAAACTGTTAATTAATTAGATTATGTATATTGGTAATTATTAAAACATAATGAGGGTATTTTTGAAAAAATTTGGCAAAATTTGGCAGCCTCATTTCTCTTGAGTTGGCTTATTATAATAGAATGATTACTATACTAATAGCAGATGAAACTTAATTATGTAAGCTAACCCCAAATTTGATTCAATTGGTACTCTCAAACTTTATGCGTTTGCTTTCATCTCGGATTTTAAAATATTTCGTACTCTTTTGTTATGTGGAAATTTTGAACACAACCTAATCTTTTAATAAACAACTTTGCTAATGAAGCTTAGTAGTTTAATTTTTGTTTTTCGTTTTGA
Source organism: Primula vulgaris (assembly GCA_963920805.1). NCBI lineage: Eukaryota > Viridiplantae > Streptophyta > Magnoliopsida > Ericales > Primulaceae > Primula > Primula vulgaris. Next base: position 7,317,943 of record OY987216.1, on the reverse strand, counting down.
GGATGGTAGTTCACATAAATGTTGACACAACAATACTTTGGTTATTTCTTGTATTCATAACACATTTTTTTTTTGAAAAAGAGTAGACACGTATATAATGTATAAAAAATACAATTAAGATACAAAAAAAAAAATATACGGCATTCCCATCTTTGTACAGAATATATTTTGAGACTGCTTGTTTTTCAGCTAGTAAGCCCATAGCAAATCTGCCACACCAATTTGCCATCGCCGTGAACGGAGTGCAAAAATTAGGCATTTTTCCGACAAGTAGACGCAATATATTAGTTAGTTTTTAGAAAACCCCAACACCTTGTAACATTTTTAAAATTAGTACTAAAATGATCAACGTTCAATTTTTGTAAAACAAAACTGAATGGACGCTTATATGTGTTTTTTTCCCCTGTATTTAAGTAACATAGGAGTAATAGAATTCAAAGCTTAATATAAGCTAAGAGTATTCAAAACAGTCTATTTAATTTGGTTTTTTTAGTTAGATATATATAAATTTATGTGCAGAGTCAATCTAGAGATATGTATAATTTTTTTAATCAGTCAACTGCCAATCAAAAACGAATTCACGTTTTTTTTCTCTCTTTTTTATTTTTGTTTCTCTTCCCAGACATATACTCTATTTTTCTCTTATGAACTTGCTCTCTTTCTCTTTCATGTGATATCTTCTCTCCTCCAAAAAAGATCAAAAATATCGTCGACGCCAACATCTCATTCCTCTGAATAGCCATACCACGTACTGAGAATTCGTTTGATTAATTCGAAATTACTCCAAACAATGAAAATAAAATAAATCTTTTTTTGTGTGTGAGTTGTTTTCCTTTACATTTGCTGGGGATTCGTTTCTCATTAATTTTTTTTGATATTTATTTATTAATGATCAACTTGTTACACAATACTAATCCGTGTGCTTTTTTCAATGAGATCAAATTTGTTTTAATAAAGATTTCGATTTTCTTGTATTCAGATTAATGGTGATGAATTCTGAATTATTGTACTTAAAAAAAACTTGTTATTTGAATGTTTGGATAATAGAAAAAAAGGTTAAGAAAAGAAAAGGACCAAAAAAAAGTTTTCTTTTTTTATATACATAACAAATTTATATAGCACTGTTCTGTACTATTTTAAGACACATGCTATACAGAATATAGATTTTTATATATAGTCATATGTAGAGAGAAAAATTAGAGAGGCTCTTAAATGCTCTAAACACCCTCATTGAAGTAAATGTTAATCTATTAATAACATTGTTGAACATAGAGTTCAATAATGATTTTGATTATTACTTTGATTATGCGTTTAATGATTTTTACGATTTCGATGATATAACTCTTGTCTTGTCCAAAAATAGAAAACGTATATTTCAGGTCTTTAAATGATAGAGCATTCGATAACGAAGCCATAGGTTCAAGCGGAACCAAAATCGGAGCTAAAACGAAGGAGTTATGAGCATTCGAAGATTTACGGGACCAGGATTACAGTCGACCGATCGACTGGACAAAAACGACCGATCGTTTTTGATCCAATTTCTTCCAGTGAGTCCAGTATAAAAACGACCGATCGTTTTCAGAAAACGACCGATCGTCTGTCTGAAAACGACCGATCGTCTGTAGAAAACGACCGATCGTTTTCTGCAGTTTTCGAAAACAGCTTTTCAGCAATTTCTGGAAAATAGCTGTTAAAACCTTTCAACGGTCATAACCCAGAAAAACAGACTTTGCTGATATATTAACCAGCCCAATCATCTCTCCAAAGTCACCAAGCTTACCAATCAATCATCCAAATACCTCTTTCAATAAAAACCCAATTTATCACCATTTTGGTGAAAATATTCGAAAAAGAGGAAATCAAAGAAGAAAGCGACTCAAGCTCGATCAACAACCAAGACTCACCAATTAGCTTATTTAGAAGCAAATAGAATAGTGAGTGTAGTTACATTTTTGTAACAAAATTGTATCGAGTGTTTTATAAACTCATTTTTGTGAGCGAGTGATCGGGTAGAGGCTTTGTAAGCGAGTTGCTTAAAAGCTCTAGGTCTTTTCATTTCGGGACACTCATAAAGTGAGGGGGAGCTTAATCGGTCGATTAGCTCGTTAGGATTGTAATATCCGGGAAAATTATTTATAGTGAAATACTCGGTAGTACCGAGGAGAGGACGTAGGCCGTTTGCCGAACCTCTATAAACTACGGTGTCATTTTCTTTCCCTTTACTTTTACTTTCCGCAACCTTTACAATTGCTTATTTTCTTGCTTGCGTTTATGAATTATAGCTTGTCATTAATATTATCAAACGCCTAAGCTTAGAATAGCTAAAAAGTTGGGTTGCTAGTTGCACTTAGTTTAATTAGGCGAAAAGCGCCAAAACCTTATTCACCCCCCCCCCCCTCTAAGGTTAGCCGCACTCGGGCCAACAATTGGTATCAGAGCCGAGGCTCTTGATTATAGAAATCTAACGATTTAAGAGCTAAGATCCCGATGGCTAATATACTTAATTTCGCATCCGGCATGGCTTCATCACCCAATACACCTCCATATTTTGATGGAATAAATTTTTCATATTGGAAGGATAGGATGAGCATGTTTTTACAAAGCTATAACGTTAGACTTTGGATGACCATAAAAGTAGGATATTCCGCACCTACATCCGAGAATAGCGAGAACCAAATCCCCGTAGAGGACCTAGATAATGCTCAACTAGAAGCCTACTCTACCAACGCCAAAGCGATGTACGCTATTGTTTGTGCCGTTTCTCCTAACGAGTACAACAAAATTTCCGCTTGTAAAACCGCTAAGGCTATGTGGGATAAGTTAGTAGTTATGCACGAGGGAACTAACCAAGTTAAGGATTGCAAACTCCAACTTTTAGTTCATGACTACGAACTTTTTAAAATGAGCGAGGGTGAAACTATTTCCGACATGCTTGCTAGATTTACTACTATTACTAATGGATTAACATCTCTTGGTAAGTCTTTGTCTTGTAAGGAAATGGTTTCGAAGGTGATTCGGAGCTTGCCGAAGGAATGGGAACCAAAGGTCACCGCAATTCAAGAGGCGCACGACATGAACACCTACTCTCTTGATGCTTTGACGGGTTCACTCATTACACACGAGATCACCCTAAATAGTCACAAGCCAATCTCGAAAAAGAGGGAGATAGCTTTCAAAGGAACGACTTGTGACGAAAGCAATGAGCTATCCGAGGACGACGAAAATTCAATGGAAATCATTCGAATCATCAAGGAAGTCCTAAAGCTAAAGGACCAACACAAACATAAAGGTAAATCGTCAAATAATTCAATTTATTCTAACGATTTTGTTTGCTATACATGTGGCAAGGAAGGACACATGGCGAGAGATTGCGCCAAGAATCGCAAGAGCAAAGGCAAGAAGAAGAAATCCGCGTCAAGCTCTAGCGATAGCTCCGACCAAGATGAAGTCGCGCATCTTGGTTGCTATATGGCCTTGGAAGACAACAATGAGTCTAACCAATCGTCTTCAAGCGAATGTGACCACTCAAGCGAAAATGACAACGATGAGGTAAAAGAATTCTCTCATGATGAGCTTATTCATATGTGTGGAATTTATTCCGAAAAATTTCCTAAGCTTGTAGAGAAGGTCAAATCTCTTAAAAAGATAAATTCTTCTCTCAATGAAGAAATAAGATCTTTAAAAAGAGATAAAATTGAAAATGAGTCTATTCCGAAATCGTCATTTTCTTTAAGTGATATAGATGACGAAAAGGAAGACTTAAAAGATAAAAACAATGATCTCATTATTCAAAACGAGTCTTTACAAACCGAGATCAATTTTCTTAAGAATGAGATGTCTAGACTTGCTAAAACTCTTTCAAAACCATCTTCTTTAGATTGCGATTTATTAGAAAATTTTGAAGAGTTAAAAGATGCTTTCGATAAAGTTAAAAGCAAAAACAAGGTTTTAAGTTCTCATGCTTTTAACTTAAATGACAAGGTCAAGGTTTTAGAAACCGAGAATGAATCGTTGAAAACTAAAAACAATGATCTTGTCATTTCCATTGAAAAACTTAATTTAACAATTTCAAAGTTTTCTAAAGGTAAAACCGTTTTAGATAACATTTTGAGTTGTCAAAAAGATGTCAATGATAAGAGCGGTATAGGTTTTGATTGCATTAGCTCTACTTCTAACAAACCCCGCTTCGTTAAAGCCTCTAGTATTTCAAAAACTCCTATTCCACCTAAACAAGAGGTTGTTTTTCCTAAAAGGAGTACTTCCAAGATTTCTCAAAAATCTTTTAATGATAGGAAAGGTGTAGGTTTTCAAACCAAATCGGATGCTCCGAAAAACCTTTCCAAAACTACGTATAACTATCGTTATACTAAAAAGTCTAAGCATTGTGTGCATTGTAGTAGAAATGAGCATATTTCTTCTAGATGCCCTTATCGTTTCCATGTTAGTAGAAGCGATTTGAAATGGGTAGTTAAGACCCGAACCACTAACAATGTCGGACCCAAAAGAAATTGGGTACAAAAAGACAAATCTTGTGTTGTAGGTATCTCCATCCAAAAGGAGAAAATCAACAAGTGGTTGGCAACGCCGAAAAAAGCCGTGGAAGTCAAGAAGATCGACTCCACCATCAAGGATGAAGTGCCGTTAATCGACAAAGGTGGAAGGCATACCAACAAGTGGTACCACCTATTAGGAATCGGCAACGCTCAATGCAAATGCCATTAGCGAGCGGACTCGACTCCACATCACATATTCGGTATACTCTAATCTATAATATCTACATATATGTGATTAGTTGGGTCGGGTATATGCATCATAATTACATTTTTCATGTTTGGTTTTTTTTTCTTTAAAAACCCTTCACATAACCCCATTTTTTTTATTGATTGCATTTTGATAATGCCAAAGGGGGAGAAAAATGATATATTTTGGTGTAAATGCGTTTTGTTAAAATGGAGGAGATATTTTTCTTGTATCTTGTAAAATCATCATTAGTTTGTCATAATCAAAATGGGGGAGATTGTTGAACATAGAGTTCAATAATGATTTTGATTATTACTTTGATTATGCGTTTAATGATTTTTACGATTTCGATGATATAACTCTTGTCTTGTCCAAAAATAGAAAACGTATATTTCAGGTCTTTAAATGATAGAGCATTCGATAACGAAGCCATAGGTTCAAGCGGAACCAAAATCGGAGCTAAAACGAAGGAGTTATGAGCATTCGAAGATTTACGGGACCAGGATTACAGTCGACCGATCGACTGGACAAAAACGACCGATCGTTTTTTATCCAATTTCTTCCAGTGAGTCCAGTATAAAAACGACCGATCGTTTTCAGAAAACGACCGATCGTCTGTCTGAAAACGACCGATCGTCTGTAGAAAACGACCGATCGTTTTCTGCAGTTTTCGAAAACAGCTTTTCAGCAATTTCTGGAAAATAGCTGTTAAAACCTTTCAACGGTCATAACCCAGAAAAACAGACTTTGCTGATATATTAACCAGCCCAATCATCTCTCCAAAGTCACCAAGCTTACCAATCAATCATCCAAATACCTCTTTCAATAAAAACCCAATTTATCACCATTTTGGTGAAAATATTCGAAAAAGAGGAAATCAAAGAAGAAAGCGACTCAAGCTCGATCAACAACCAAGACTCACCAATTAGCTTATTTAGAAGCAAATAGAATAGTGAGTGTAGTTACATTTTTGTAACAAAATTGTATCGAGTGTTTTATAAACTCATTTTTGTGAGCGAGTGATCGGGTAGAGGCTTTGTAAGCGAGTTGCTTAAAAGCTCTAGGTCTTTTCATTTCGGGACACTCATAAAGTGAGGGGGAGCTTAATCGGTCGATTAGCTCGTTAGGATTGTAATATCCGGGAAAATTATTTATAGTGAAATACTCGGTAGTACCGAGGAGAGGACGTAGGCCGTTTGCCGAACCTCTATAAACTACGGTGTCATTTTCTTTCCCTTTACTTTTACTTTCCGCAACCTTTACAATTGCTTATTTTCTTGCTTGCGTTTATGAATTATAGCTTGTCATTAATATTATCAAACGCCTAAGCTTAGAATAGCTAAAAAGTTGGGTTGCTAGTTGCACTTAGTTTAATTAGGCGAAAAGCGCCAAAACCTTATTCACCCCCCCCCCCCTCTAAGGTTAGCCGCACTCGGGCCAACAAACATATTTGTAAGTGATGTTTTAAGTAGCTAATAGTATAATTGGTACTGAATTTAAAATATGTAACAAGAATTGCGGTGCACTCAGGGGCGAAGCCAAGATGTGTAAATGGGGGTGCCAAAATATACCAAAAAAAAAAAGCAACTTAAAATAATAATTTTTCATACTCACACATAATCTATATACCCCATTTAAGTGTTGTTGAACAAATACCAAAGCATAAACACAAAAATTATTGCAAATAACTAACATGATACCTGATAAAATCAAAAGAAATGAACCCGACGGCTGCTCGCATTCGCAAATGCATCAATGATAGTTTCCGTGCTAAATTTTGAAGCAATATCTTTCTCAATATACATCATCATACAATCTTCAAGATAATCGGCTTCCATTTTATTACGAATACTAGTTTTGATGATATTCATAGCTGAAAATGATCTTTCTGCGGTGGCGGTAGAAACGGAAAGAGTAAGCACGAGAACCACAATTCTATAAACAAGCTGATATGTTGTAGACCATTTTGTTTCTACCAACCATTGATAAACCTCGGAAATCGATGATAAATTCTTGTATTCAGGAAGAGAAATAACACAATTCTCGTAATGTCGAAGTTCCAATTTCAAGTTACTTTTCTCAAACTCCGTAAAGTCCTCCGGATAAAATTTGTCAACAAGTAGACAAATATCATCAATTTTGAATATTGAAGAGTGACAATTAGGATTCAAAGTAGAACTAAGAACTAACAATTCCATTACTTGCTCATCAAAGCGACGATTTAGTTCTTGAATTTGAGAATCTATACCATGATAGAAAATATCAACTCTATAGCGGTCAAGTACTGAAAAGTTATCACGAGTGAGATCATACCTCGAAGAATATTTTGCATTCAAGTTTGGGATATCAATGTTGCGTGATTCACAAAAGAGTTTGACGGTAGCAACCAAATCATCGAATTCATCATCTCTAAGATTTTGAAGAAGGCTTTTAGTAGATAAAACCATTGAAGTAGCCTTAAGAATGTCTTGAGTTTTAGATTGCAAAGCTAGACAAAGAGAATTCGTGATTCCTAACATTGACTTCATAAGATGAAGTATAAAGACAAATTCAAAGGAAGTTAATGCCTTATGTGTTGAACGAGCTTCTCCCTTTAGAGAAGTAGGTCCATATTCATAAATATTAAGTAAAACCATGCAAGCAGCACTATACATTTTTATCAAGCTAGAAACAGACTTTAGGTGAGAACTCCAGCGAGTATCACCAGGTCGTTGCAGATTACCAATTTGATTTAATCATCTTCCAGTCTCAAGCTCTTCAATGGAAATTAAGAAAGCAATATCATCGGCATGGGCAGCTTTCAACTCATCATTTCTCTTGCATAATGCACTAACAATATTCACGATCCGAAGCAATTTAGCAAAAAATCGGTCGACTGGAAGCACTTCTTTTGCTGATGCCACTAATGCTAATTGTAATCGATGTGCGAAGCAGTGAACATAATAAGCATATGGGCAATCACTTAATATCAAAGCTTGTAGTCCATGAAACTCACCCCGCATGTTACTTGCACCGTCAAATCCTTGTCCCCGAATATTCTGAATATCGAGATTGTGGTGATTGAGAACTGAGCATATGCTATCTTTTAGTGTCACTGCCATAGTGTTGGTAACATGAACAATACCAAAAAAACGCTCCCGTAAAATACCATTTTTATCAACAAATCTTATAACTACTGCCATCTGCTCCTTTTTTGACGCATCTCGAGCTTCGTCCACTATAATGCAGAATTTAGCATGTCCAATTTCTTCTCGAATCGCCTCTTTCACTTTTATAGAAAAGATATGTAAAATTTCTTTTTGAATATCAGACGACTTGTAAGTGCCATTCTTTGGAACATTTATCAATGCTTTGGTGGCTTCTTCATTATATGATGCTAATAAATCATAAAACTCAAGGAAATTACCACGGTTGTTTGATGTTGATTTCTCATCATGCCCTCTGAAAGGCATAGCTTGAAAGGCCAATCTTCGAACCAAGTCAATAGAAATTTTTAAGCGAATGCGATTGTTAAAAACTTGTTCGGCAGAAAATTTTACAATCACCCTTTCAATATTTTGAGTTGGGTTTTGTATTTCCTTCCATTTATGTTCAGCGGTTCGATGACAAGAATCGGAATTAACACCTTCATGCAAACGAAAAGAACAAGTTTTCCCGCTATTGACCTTCCTCCAACCATCAAAACCTTGAACAACAAATGCACTATGTCCTGCAAAACTAGACCCATCCGGAGGCGCAAAAAGGAAACAAGGAAAACAGAAAGCCTTGTTCTTGGCCACTGAATATTCCAACCACGAAAATAAAGCAAACCACGTAGCTTGAAATCTTCGAGGATGAGCCTTGGCGGATGCAAGAGTATACGGATATTTTTTTCCTAAATCGGGACGATTTGGACCATGTAGAGTTATGTACGTCCTACGAACTTCGTCACGCCTATTAACAGGATACTCCCAAATTTTTCTACGTAATCCAGGATCACGCTCTAGCGAATTAATATCAAATTCTACTGTGTCGATTCTTTGAATTTTTGTTGGAGGACTAGGCGTATCGATTGTCACGTGATCAACACTACTACCAACATTCTCTTCCGTCGGAGAAACATTAGCTCTCTTAAAGAACGAATTTATTTTAGGTGTCTTTCCCATTTTATACTCGATAAAAATATTAGCGATGCCAGATCTGCAGATTAAAACTCTAAGAGTTAATAGCTTTTTTTTTTCCCTTTGAGTACTTTAATCAAACACCTATGGTGCAACATAACATCAATACATATAATAAAAAGAAGCATATTAAAAGAAAAAATAAATAGAGGAGTATACCTTGCCGAGCCAGAAGGATAGAATTGTTGATGTTTTTTTAATTAAATCTAACTCAATCAATGCGGTGCACAGCAGCACAGAGGAGTGGAGTTTTTCTTTTTTCAACTTTGTTTTTTATTTTGATACACACGCTGACACGCACGAAGAGAAGTGTTGTTGATGTTATTTTTTTTTAAATTAAATCTTAAAGAGTCCAATATCAAAGAAAAATATAATTGGGTCTTTCGGCCCAAATTTAATTATTGTGTTTTGGGTTCAAACATTAGCTATAAATATATATACAAGTAACATATTTTTATGGGGGTGCCAAATCTACACCTAAAAAGAAATTGTACTAAAAAAAAATTACGTCACTTGGGATTTCTAAAATTATGGGTGGTGCCGTGACACCCGATCGTCCCCACTTAGCTTCCCCTGGGTGCACTATATAGAAGTGTTTAAAATTTAAATATATACTTAAGGTTTGGTAGCCTACAAAAGAATTCTTTATCACGTCTGCTTAATATTTATGTGATTAATTACATTCTTACATAGAGAAGTATCAGTAATATCACAATCAAAATGGAAAAAAAACATAATTTTGCTTTTGGCCTTTTCTTTTTGTCCTCAACTGGTGAGTAGTTCACAGCTAAAACACGGCTCACACGATGAGAGAAAGAGTATTAGCGCGTGGACTTATCTTCAATTTCCACCCCTTTGACAATTGTTTATTAGTCAAAAGTAAAATAAACCAAAATTGTACTAGCTCCTAAAGAAATTGCCAATTACATTATTACTCCCCATGTTTATCTAATGTTCATTAGATTCCTATATTTCAACCAAAATGTTTGTACTCAACTAGTAATAAATTAATCACACAATTATTCTCTATTAGGATTAATAGTTAGGGGTGGCGTCGATTTGTTACTTTTGACTATATACCGATACCATAACAAACTAGTTTGGTTTGAGAATTTTTATGTCATTACCGAACCAAAAAATTCGGTATACCGAACTTTCGGTATACCAAATTATTCGGTTGGTTCGGTTCGGTTTTGACTTTTATACTAAAGTTTAGAGTTTACAAGTGATGATAGAAAAATGGTGCGTATCGGAAAAAAAACATAGGATAAAATTTAAAAATGTAAAAATTTAAAAATTTAAAAATTTAAAAATTTAAAAATTTAAAATTTTAAAAATTTAAAAATTCAAAAATGTATATTGTATTTATTTATATCATTGTTATATTTCTTGTTTCTTTACATAAAAGAGTAAACACTATTAGACATTTATAGTAAAAGTTATAAATAAAAAAAAAATTATAATTATTCATTAGAAAAAATAAATATAACTATATTAATAAGTGTATATAAGTCTTCTAATTTATTTGTCTATATATTATATTTTAATATTTCGGTTTGGATCGGTACCATACCAAACTCAACAAATGAATACTGAAACCGAACCGACCTTCAAAGATCGGTTTGGTTGTACCGTACCGTAATATCGGTATACCAAACATTTGATACCGACTTGATTGATTTGGCTCGAAAAACGATCAGTTGATACAAGTCGGTAAAAAAAGGCATCGTAATAATAGTCATTTCTTATTGCGAGATTCATGTCAATTGATAAGGGTGATGATTAGAGTCTCGTGTAATCTGCAATGGAACACAAAAGAGTCGGTGATGGTGGCGTTTGAAAAATCATTTATAACATTAATATGGTAGATGTAAACTTTAGTGGTTCATTTATTTTGTGTTTACTAACTATTACAAATTTATCATAAAATTATGTTGTTTGAATGTTATCATTTACTTATAGTTCTCATCTCTTGCCACAAAATGAAGAATTCATACATTAAAAAAACTTAATATGGCTTTTATGTTTGATGAGATGACAAAATTTATATACATATAGATTTAACTTAAAGATCCTAATTTTTTTCTTGATAAAATTTCATAGTGGTTACATCACAAAGTGTGGTGTGGGATACTCTAAATCTTGCATTGATTAGTCATTATGAGTTTGTGATCATTTTTTTTATAACTATTTATTTTAAAATAACTTCTTACTATAACCTTTTTTTTTTTAAAACAAAAAACACTTTTGGAGCATGGAAAATGTATGGTAAAATAAAAATGATTTTCCAATAAAATAATTTTTTGTGTTTATTTACATAAGAAAACTAATGAATTTTTTTTATAAAGAAACTATGGAATTTTTTTGTGTGTAAAATGGGAGAAACGATTTTTCTTCCAAAATTGATAAAATTGAGACTAGCTCTCTTTCCCTCGTTTCTTTAATTTTCATTTTGTTTTCTTTTCCCAATCTTTCAAATAAACGAGTGAAAAATGATTTGACGTTAATTTTTATTTTTATTTCTTTTCCTTTTTTATTTAATTATTTTTCCGCCATATTTCCGGCTTACAAACACACGCTATGTAAAAACATTGATATATAAACTCCCTATTTCCCCCGAATTTTTACACCGAATCACTAGAAGACAAGTATAGATTTGGCATATATATATATATATATATATATATATATATATATATTTTATCCCTCTTTTGGATGTAAACCCTGCGAAACTTCGCAAGCGACAGAGTTCGAACCCTGACGGTGAGCGTGTTATATTCGGGTACCAACCACAAGGCATATTGGTACAAGATGTTTTTCACAATTTTAAAAACAACCCCTATTGAACAAATAGAAGATTTACATCTCATTAGTGATTACTAGGGCTGGACTTTTTGTACCGATTTGTATCAACCGACCGATTTTTGAACCGAACCAAACAAGTTGGTACCGAAAGTTCGGTATACCGACTTTTCGGTACGGTACAACCGAACCAAACTTTAAAAGTCGGTTCGGTTTCGATATTCATTTCGTATGTTTGGTACAATACCGAACCGAACCAAACATTAAAATTATAAAATATATATAAATTTACGCATAGTTATAACTTACAAATAAATTGTATTATAGTTTATTTTAATTTTTCTCACGACTTACTTTCCTATTTACGAAGCCAAATACAATCGTTAAAGTAGCAAATATAAGAATAGTTGTACACATTTTAATTTTTACAAACTTTTTTACTATTTTATTGTTATAAAGAATTATTTTTTAATAATAATAATGTTTCGGTATAAAACAGAAAACCGAACCGTACCGAACCGAAAAAGTCGGTTACCGAACTTTCGGTAACCGACTTTTTCGGTTCGGTTGTTCGGTAACCGACTTTTTCGGTTCGGTTATGGTATAATTTTTTTCAAACCAAACAAGTTCGGTTCGGTATTGGTATATGGTCAAAAAAGTCGGTACCGTACCGAAGTCACCGCTAGTAATTACACAAATTCTGTATAATATTTGGGGGCAAGAATAGTTTCTCTTTCAGTAAAAGCGTATTTTCAATTTTAAAAACACTTTTTAAAGATGAACTAGAATTTAATTCAAGTATTTTATAAGGACTAGTTGTGTATTAATAAGACAGCCAAAAAGATAAGCAAGCGTTGATAAGACCAAACTTTCTCTCTATATATTTCTCTCTCTCTCTCTCTCTCCATTTAACTCAACCTTTATTCTCACTCACTCTCTCTCCTCTTTTTATACACACAAACACACACACATATATATATAAATAAATATATATATATATACAAAAAGTCAGCGCCTCTAGTTTCTCTCTCTCTCTCATAAAATGGCAGAAGATTGGGACCTTCAAGCGGTCGTCAGAGGCTGCACCGCCACGTCATCACCTTCTTCCACCTGCCACGTCACCAACCAGTTATTCTCCTCTTTTACAACAGACCCAATATTTGACCCCTTTTTTACCCCTAAATATGATGATTTAAGTGATTTTTTCACACCTTTTTTACCAAATCTACAGCCTTTATCGCCCTTATCGGTTCTCGGTGGGTTACCGGAGATGTCTCCACCGGTCACGGTGGCTCCGGCCCCGGAAAGTGGTGTGAAAAGGTGTTCTAAGGTGTCTCCTAGTCCAAGGTCTAAAAGAAGGTGATTTTTTTTTTAAAAAGATTGGATTTTGAGACTGACCCAGTTTAGAAGATGGGATTTTGTTTGATGGGTTTGGTTATTTTTGTGTTACTTCAATTTCACTGTTTTAAAAAGCGCGTTTCGTAGTAAAAGAGCTCGATTCAAAGCTTTAAAGAAGGTTAACAAGTTTGTTTTTTCGATTCTAGGCCGCTAAAAACTTATGCTTATTCCTTGTAAAAACACTTTAGCTTTTTAAAATATTGATTAATTTTGATTAAATATTACAGAAAGAATCAGATGAAGAGGGTTTGTGAAGTACCAGTAGAGGGTTTATCTTCTGATAGTTGGTCATGGAGAAAATATGGGCAAAAGCCTATCAAAGGTTCTCCTTATCCAAGGTTTGTATTTTTTTTTTCTCAATTTTTTTTCTCAAGTTTTGTTTTTTTTTTCAATTTTCTGATTTTTGTTTCTTGTGGATGGAAGTTATTTATTGTTTTTACTCCCCTATCCAAAACTTTGGAAATATAGTATTCTGAAGATTAGCTTTTTCCTTCCATTTCAACCACTTCTAGTATTTGCAATTACCTAAAATTTAACTAAATTTCTCACTTTTTTTCAATTTCTTAAAGGCTAAAGCCAAAAAACAAACATAAACCAAATGTTATTGCAAAAAAACACTACTAAAGTCTAAATGTGTTTCTAATTTTATATTTTTAATGAAAACCAACAGGGGATATTACAAGTGCAGCACAATGAAAGGTTGTTTAGCCCGAAAACAGGTCGAACGAAGCAGATCTGACCCCGGATTATTTATCATCACATATACCGGTGACCACACTCACCCTATGCCAACCCATCGCAACTCACTCTCCGGCCTCACCCGCCACGTCATCCCTAAACTCTCCACCGTCACAGACTCCCTCACAGGTGGTGACTCTAGCAAGCCCCATTCGCCTGTCTCGCAGGATAAAATGGACGACGATTTTTCAGGTTCTGATTTGGCGCTTAGCGAAGATTTCTTTGAGGGTTTAGAGGGTTTGGCCGGAGACTGTTTATCGGGACAATTTCCGGTGGATTTTCCGTTGACTTTTAGATATGAATGAGTGGTGGTGTTTTTTTTTTTACTTTTTTGATTTTGATTTTGATTTTATTTTATATTGACTTTTTGTTTTTGTCCGTTGGATAAAAGTTGAGGGGGTAGGGTTACTTTAGCATTTGTCAAAAGAATATTCGGCTTACAATGTGTAGCTTTTTGTTGTAATTTTGTTTTTGTTTAGTTTCTCCATTTGACATCATTAGGGTGTGGGAGTCTTGTAGATGAAAAAAGAGGTTTTTGTTGTAAGATATTATTGGACTATTGGGCTTTACTCATAGTGGTTTAAGTTGGGCTTTCTATCTTGTATAACCCTAACCTCTAGTATATAAAGAAGGTTAGGGTCCCCTTTTATTGATACATTCTGATTAATAAAGACGATACTGCTCTCCTCTCTCTCTACTTCTGTCTCCCTAAATACATAGCTAATAGTTGTATTACAACACGTTATCAGCACGTTGCTCGCGAAGATTGGAGTAAAAGATAGAAGATTGGGGTATTTGTTCGAATCCTAGGGTTTATACGCTCGAAAATTGGGTTATAAATATACGGCCAAACTTTGAAGTTTTTTTTATTTTGCCAGTCTTTCCCAAAATACGAGGCGTACGGTACAAGTTTTCCCAAATAAAATAGCAATTGCATGCGTTGTTATTATTGTTAATCTGCTACGGGTATAGATTGATTAAATACCACCAATTAGTGATATACAGATAAGTCATGCGAACTAATTAGTTTGTAGTACTCCAGTACATGTTAAGACTATAAACCTATTACACATGCATGTGTTAATTTCGTGTAGAATAAAAACAATAAAGAACTAGTGTATAATACTCAGTGACAGGGTTTTTAATAGAACTATGTGAGAAACTGAAAGCAGTAGGGATTAATTTGAAACTTGATGTAACCTATGAATTGTTCTATTAATATATGGGACCTCACTGTAACCTATGAGATTTTCCTGGACTGATTGTGTAATAAATTTATAACCGAGATGAGTCAATATTGCTTAATTTACACATGTAAACCCAATAGTTTACCCTATTTACAGAGCTGTATATATGTATAAGTCTGTATAGATTTGGTCCCTACATGGTAACTTGGAATTTGATATTGTAATTAGACAATTACCATAACCTACTGTTTGTTTCTTGCATGTTGTAATTACCATGAATATAATTTATACTTAGGGATATGAATATTTATGAGATAAATCTTGCTAAGTAATTCGGTAATTACCATAATAATTTGATTTCTTGCATGATACAGTGTATTTAGTAAACTAGCATGTATAGAACTTGCATGTAAATTGTATAACGATAATTAAAATTTACCTTCCCTGTATGTGATATGGTAAATTAGTAATTAAATATACTGCTCCCCTGCATGTCGTAATTACCATGAATAAAATTTAGATTGATGTATTGTATTAGATATTGCTAAGTGTGATTTAGAATATCTTGTTATAATATGTACTACAGCATGTACAATTTAAATAATTATTTAATCACTGTCATGTGTACAATATGTTAATTTGCGAAATCATATATTTTCACATTTAAGTTGGAAAAATTATGAACCTTCCCCAACTAGGCTCACCTATTTGGATACGATGTCTAGGAAAGATATAGGCGAAAGTCGATATCCTAATGAGGTCGGGTTTTAAGTGGCATTCGTGCCTTCCACCCTCACCGTCTTTCCTGGTCGTGTTCAATTAGAGCTACCGAAAGGGGTTGACTAAATAATAATTTCCCCGAGTGTGTTTATATAGTGATGTATGTTTCGCCGAATTGGTGTCTCTGTATCGACCCGTCGTTCGATCAATGAGAACCGATTCACATAAGAAGCAAAACTAATGTTTTCGAACATGTCGTTTCGAAAAAAACGTTTGTGCTTATGCAAACCATAAACATATAAACCAGTCGTTTTATATGAAAAATAATCCAGAACTCCCAACACATGTTGGATGCCATCTATGATGAGAAAATTCGCAAAACATACTTGCGACTGTTTAGACGTTGATGTTATTCCGTCACCACATGTTAGTCACCCTGATGTGTGAAAATGTGATGCCCAAATTTTTTTTTGGATGCCATCTTTTATGAGTAAAACACGAGTTTGTTGTTACCCTCATGATGAATGCTAAGGCGTTGGTTTTATTCCACCGCCACATTTGAGACGTGATGACGTCTATGGTGAACAAATGTCTGAAATTGACATATTGGAGCAATCCTTCACCAAAAATACTAGCTTGGAAATTGTATTCCATAAGCAGTATCGTGAATTTATATTCACCATGTTCCTTTATCACCCATCTGTTATTGGATAAGAAAATTACCCCAGTGAGTAGTTTTAATCCTATTGGGTCAATGGCGAATTGTTTGCCTGATATTAATGCTCTTCGTGTATATTTTTTTTCCACGAATCGAGAACCGAGACAAGTGTTACTTTCCTCGAACTGTCGTGATCCCGATGAATCGCTTAGCCAAGAGAGATTTTAGACAATCGTCAAAATCGAAAACCTGTGGCTCCAAGACAGTAATTGAAAGGAACAATATGGCCCGTTGTCCCAAAGGAAGAGATAATGCTCAATGAGGCAACTCTATGCTATAAAGACAAAGGTCATGCACGGTTACTCCTTAAATAGTTTTAGTGAAAAAACCGATGCTAATGTGGTTAAAGCTAACTGAAAGGAAACTTTTGAGACCCCCGATTTTGTGGCTCAAATGAGTTTGATACCTTTCTTTATTGATTTTGATAAATCATTGAGCCATTTTTTCGCTCATTTGGATTATGTTTTCCATTTGGATTATTATTTTTCCATTTGGACCATACTTTTGGATTATGGTTTGCCTGTTTACGAAATTTCTCGAAATAATTTAAAGTGTTTTGAGCAAATTCCTTTGACAAATGTGACCAAACTTTAAATTATGAAATTTTAGGCAATACTTGTGGGGTAGTTGATTTTTTTGAAAATAATGGGTAACAGTGTACCACATAATTTCACCAACTATTTGCCTAAAAGAGTACTCAGTGACAACGATTCTGGACCTGTCGTTCCAAAATCGAAATCTTTGGTAAAACCAAATTGATTTGTCAAATATGAGGTCTTATACTCATGTAGGTCCTGCCGTACCTTGTTGAGTTATAAAATATTCGAGAAAACCAGTGTTATCTGGTAATAGCTCATAAAAGAATTGAAATTTCTTTACATATCCTCCATTCAATACGATCAAAAGCGTATTTTAGAGGACTTGAAATGTCTTTCAAGTGGTTGCTACCATATTCTTTAAAGCATTTAAAGTTACCTTATCATTTCGCATGTCGTCGAATGATAAATGATTTAGATGCTAAGACATGATTGTCTATACTATCATTCGCCTGTCGTCGATTGATCAAAGCATTTTGATATTGTGGCATTGACCGGATCAGATATTCCCGGGTCAAAAGATGATGCTTGATTTATAATCGCATCGCATTTGGATTCTCTTTGAGGATATATTTCGTGATTAATCCGAAATTCATGCCACTAATGCTCACCTTGAAAGACTAGTATGTGTAAAGATCACAAAAAATACTCGTAGAATTCTTATAAAGAATTGAAGGAGTTATTGTGGACTTATCCAACCATAAGACGGACCATAAATATAAATGGTAATGGTTGATGCATCGACAATAGGTCACATGATTATTGTTGTCCACAGAAATGCAGTATTTCCAAAACTTTTAGCCCTATCATTAAGTTGATGGCTCATGATCCGGATTATCCTGAAAAGTCTAGTCGACTTGATAATTCCGAAGAGTAAGAATCGAAAATTCGATTTGAATTACTTGAGTTTGGAAATTGAAATTGAACATCCTGTCGATTATGTTCAGACCCAAATGGACTCACGGAAAGTTTGATGATGCGACTGCAAATGATTGCACGCATATCTTGGTCTGGCGCACCAAGATTTATATTTCCGTGTAGGGTTATGCTATTTTACTGCATTGGTCCGTTATGAGGCCCATAGACACTCAAACACCATATGCGTACCAGCTGGTTACTGGTTATGAGCCAGAAGTCTCATATTAACGCGTGTTTAGAGTGATTAATTAATATTTTGATTGAGCCGCTCTAACGTTCAAAATATGGACCTCTGAAGGGGACATAAGTCGATTATGAATCTCCTGCCTATCATTTGATAGAGTAACTTTGGCAAGCGATCTCTTTACCGCATGATATGTGAAAGTGACATCGTTAAGGCTGTTCTCCCCGTCGTTAGGGGGAGATTTGCACGTTACCGTTGATAAGGAACGACGTGAAGTAATGTGGCATAACCCACTCAGTCTTAGCTTGATCCCCAAAAATGCACTTAGTGATAAGTAAGTGCATAGACTCCCTCAAGTCTAACTAAATGCCAAACGCATTTAATGACTTTATGAGATGTCACGAGATCATTTATACCTGCTGCAAAATGCTTGCAAGGATAGACGTTCCTGTCGGACGCCGTGTTCTTGTCGTAACACGTTGCTTTGACCGAACCCGCCAAGCAAAGGACGCTGCCATCGGCCGTCAGTCTGTCGTCCTTCCCAAGATATGAGGAAGTTGACCGGTTCTTAATTCGTTCAGCCCCAGAGGTGGTGACCTGAAACTCGTTTGTCGCAGGAGATTATAAAGGATTAAGGAGATGTGTGATTTCCTCCTCATCCTAAGAATCTTGAAATATCTGTCGATCATGATATCTTAGACGATATTAAAGCGAAACGAGACTGTCATTGATTACTTGTTCATATATTCAGTGACGACTGATAATATGAACAAATTATGACAGAGAACCATGTACCGTTGCCTGAAGTCAACGTAGAATAGACTGTACTAATGGAAACTTGCAATCCAAGTAGACTCCTTAGCAAAAGTGTGTTCGGACCTGTAGTTCCAACACCACCAATGTTAAACGAGTTCGTTTATTTGGTTATTCGTAAGGAAAAGTGATGAGAATAATGAGATTGTAGAATGCTCGCCTAGTAGCGCAAGGCTTCTCTCACACCTTGGAATTGATTACGAGATGGTTGATTTCCTCGTAATGGACATTATAACAGTCCCCTACTTTACCAGTTTAGTAGTTTCCGAAAAACTGAGTATGCAGCCATGAATGTGGTCACGGTTTTATCTCTATGGGGATTTAGACAAAGAGATATAGATGAAGGTCCATGTGTGACTTCATGTGCTTAAATCAAGTAGTTTCTGATCTATTCGTGCTCTATGAGATGACTAGAGAGTGTATATGGCTTCGAGCTAGTATTAGTCATATTTGAATTACATATGTTCTGTCTCACGATCCAGATAAAACACTTGTCATAGAAGACAACTTGTTGTTATTGATCAAGAGAGACATGACTACATTATGCTATTTAGCATTTCTCGCCGAAATTAATCTTCACAAATGAAGTTTAAGAGCATCCAGTTGAATGCTCGTTCTATTCCAGGTTAGATTTTCTTGCATCCAGTCGTATGTAAGTAAATGAAGCATCCAGTCGAATGCTCGTACTCTTTCTTGAAATATGAAATTCTTGCACCCAGTCGTGTGTAAGTGAGGGGGAGCATCCAGGTGAATGCTTATTGTACTAATTACTACTTAGTCGAAATCTTCGCACCCTGTCGTGTGCAAGTGAGAGGGAACATCCAGTCGCATGCTCGTGTACTCTTTTTGTCCTTAGACCAAGGTTTTTTCCCACTGGGTTTTCCTTGGCAAGGTTTTTAGCGAGACACGTTCCCATCTTATCTCACTTAAGATAGCCGAAATTAGGGGGAGTATCCTGTTGTATACTTCTTACCACTGTGTACTCTTTTGTCCTTCGACTAGAGATTTTTTTCGACTGGGTTTACTCTAGCAAGGTTTTGACGAGACACCTGTTTTGTGGTTGATCCCTACTACTACCATTGTTGCACTCTTTTTCCTTAGATCAGAGATTTTCCCATTGGGTTTGCTCTGGCAAGGTTTTGATGAGGCACACTGTTTTGTGGTTAGTTACTTACATGATATTTCGGCCTATATCATTCGGCTACACAGTTTCTCCTAGGTACCGGTTTTGTCCCACACTGGGTTTTCCGTCCCTAAGGTTTTTATGTGTTTAGCACTGCGAATGAACTCGACTCAGATCGAATGCATGAAGACGAAGAATTCAAGACGTCCAAAGGGGGAGTGTTGTAAGATATTATTGGACTATTGGGCTTTACTCATAGTGGGCCTAAGTTGGGCTTTCTATCTTGTATAACCCTAACCTCTAGTATATAAAGAAGGTTAGGGTCCCCTTTTATTGATACATTCTGATTAATAAAGACGATACTGTTCTCCCCTCTATCTACTTCTGTCTCCCTAAATACATAGCTAATAGTTGTATTACAACAGTTTTGTAATTTTATTCCTTTGTCAGTGGAATCTATATGCATTATGTTCATATGAAGGAGCTAGTTTCTATTGCAGTATCTTATTTAGAGCCTTTTCTATTTGATGTTTGTTTGATTTTACATTATCTCTAGCTTTGTTTCTTTCTTTGTTTTCCGGGTGAAGAGTTGCTGCAATTGAACATAATTAAGATTCAACAGTCGAGATGAGTTGCACCAATAAACAAGATGTTACATTACTTTAATTACAACAGATCTAAGCGGTTGAAAAATTGATCAAACGGCTAAAAACTCGAATTTCAACCATTGCAATTATGTTCAATTGCAGCAACTCGTTATCCTTGTTTTGCTTGTAAGCTAGCTAGCTCAGCCTCTTTAGAAGCGGATTGTTATTGGCATGAAAAGAAGTTAGAAAACTGGCGAGTCTGATTTTCTTCCCAACCTCGGCTTAATCAATTCGCGTCGGCTCCGATCTTCCGAGGTGTCCGAAGTGGATATGTCTCCTTCAATGGCGAGGTGTTCTTCTATACTGCACAAGAAACGAACAGGGGACCGGGGTTGGTACCAGGTTTTCCCTCTCCAACGATCAAGTCAGTATCGGCATAGACTGAAGGTAGGAATCTAGTTAAGGGTGAGGGATCGGGCCGGTTACGAGTCGTGGTGTCAGGTGTCACAATTGGAATTCTAGTGGTCCGGGTTGTTTAAGCTTTATCTCTCCTCTCTGTCTTTTCTTTTCTGTCCCCCTCTAAGTAGAGTTGAGGGGGTATTTATAGTATGATCAGAGGTGTATTAACCCTTGGATCACTGTACTGTAAAACACTGATCCAACGGCGTTTAGGTCATTTATGACTCTGACAAGAGTACTGTCCTTTTTCGGGATCCACATGAGATGGCATGTGATTGGGCCACGTCGATGAAACGCTTAAAGGGTCCCCCAAGGGAGCAGCATCATTAATTGGGGAAGCGTACTTGATACGCTTTCTAGGCCGGCGTCGTCACAGACCGGTCCATCCAGATCCGGGGTGATACGTGGCCTATGGTTGACAGACCCGGATAGCATGTTGTGGTGATGGTATTGCCCCGGACGAGGGGGTGTCGACATTCCCTCGCCAACAGCTCCCTGCCCGGAGTCGTTGTTAAGGACGAGGTCGGCAAGGATCTCTAATCTTTACGGGGGCTCCGGTCATCCCGCTCTTACGTCTGGCGGCGCGGAGGTACCTTAATACGGTCTGTCTTGTTGACACGTGTTCTTGTATTCTGGAATTTTTGACACGTGGAGCACGCCCATCATGCATTTATGAGGCGCCGCCTCTGTCTCTTCGATTCCATCAATGCCATCAATGCTAAAACGGCTGATGAGTGACACTTGGCAGTTGACCTCTATTTGCTGTACACGTGGACTGCGTCGATTGAGTGGCAGCATTTATTTGTGGGTGTTCGTGTTATTGAACCGTTGCTGTCTTTTCAGCTTCTGGTAAATGTCTTTTCATCTTCTGGTGGGGGTCTATAAATACCTTCAGTGAAATCTCATTTTCACTTTCTCACTCTCACTAAAATTTTCACAGCAACCTATTTTCTCTTCCTTCCCATACTTAGCAAAATCACAAACATCCAATCGACATGGTGATAACTCACGGAGCCGGAAAAGGCCCGATGGTTGCGCCCCAACCTCGGCGCCTGGAAATCATGGAAAATGCCTTGCCATTCCGGGCAATGACTCTAGACCCGAGCCTGACCGTGGCCTCGAATGATAATAGCATAATGGTGAGGCTGCATGGGCCCGACCTCGACGAGTTTCGACAGCTCTGTGGGATCAGTGAAGACTTCAGGCTCCGGAAATGCAAGAGCGTCGATGAGGTGAACGGGATCGTGGCTGATCCCAAAAACATGGTGACCTTCTCCCTTTCCACACTCATGTACGGGGGCACCGACCTCCCCATCCCGGAGCTGCTGGCGGAGTTGTGCGCTTGGACGCAGACTCTCCCGTGACAGTGGCCACTGCAGGCACACCGCATCTGCGCCGAGATGGAGGCCCTGAACGTCGTGTTGGAGCCGATCCTTCCGGAACCATTGGGGCTGAGGGAGCTCCTGGCCTGTTATGAGTTTCTGCAGATTGATAACTCCGATGATAGTGGTGGAAGTGATAGTGGTAACCCTACCTGCGATGCCGGTCCCATAACCAGCTAATCACGGGTAACTCCGATTCGAATCGGGGTTACACGCAAGACGTGATAGTGGTGGAAGGGCACTGGCTCCACCGCGACGACCTAGTTCTTCCAGCCAGGCCAGGAAGGGTCCTTAGTACTAAGGAGAACAAGTTCACGGTGGCCTCGAAGATAGGGGGCATGGGCGAGCCCAACGTCGGGTCGTTGGAGGTGGCCCTCAATTGGTGGGGTCCCGATGGGACCGACGTGGGAGCGCGCGATGCTGAGCGCCTCCTGATATGCGGCTCCCCTACAAGTTGTAAGGGGAACGGGTTCATCTGGCCACACAGGACCTTCTGTCCTGTGGGGTACTCCAGGGAGAGATGGGAGAAAGAGAAGGGTCTGGAGTCGACCCTCCCTCCCAAGGTAGAGGAAGCCGATACTGTGGCGGTGCCTGTGGTGAAGAAGGCGTCAAAGCCGAAGCTGAAGTCAGGCAGCAAGGCGAAGGCCGTGACGGTGGCCTCCTTCGCTTCTTCATCGGCCGGGGTTCTCTTTAACACCCGGTCGGACGGTACCGTCCTCCACTATAGGGTGGGGCCGGACGGTACCCGAGCCTACATAGATCAGTATGGGAAGCCTCTGACAGAGGTCCCTCCTTTGAGGTCTCGGGAGCCCATCAGGGGAGTCCCCTTCCCTTGGAAGATAGCCCTGCTGAGGCCGAACCCACCGGCCCGGGCTTGGGCACCTCGCGGACCAGGGTACGTTGCCCTTTTCTGTTTTAATGACTTCAGTTTTACACTTAGCTAAATTTTTGCGAATTTTTCTAACTTCTTTCTTATTTGGTCTTTGCAGGTGGTCCTTTCTGATGAAGAGGAGGGGGTGGAAGAAAATGCTGTCGATGCGGGGGGCGATGGTGAGGAAGAGGAGGGGGCAGTCGATGGGGTTACCGGGGTGGAGGATGGAGAGAAGGAGGCGGCGGAGGTGGAGGCTGAGGCAGGGGAGAAGGGGGTTGAGGCGGGGGAGAAGGTTGTCGTACCTCAACCCGGCGCCGATGCTGCGGATGAGGTGGCAGCTAAGGCCAGGCTTGATCGGGCCGCCCGCAAGGCCCATCTTGGGAAGAGGAAGGTGGAGGGGACGAAGTCTCTCCGTGGTGAGAAGAAGGCCAAGGTCGGGGGGAGCGGCCCGCCCGAAGTCGTGGTCGTGGAAACGCCTAGGGTGATGTCGGGCCTTTCTCAAGGCTCGAGCTCCTGCTCTGCCTCCCCGACTCATAGGATGCCCGTGCAAACACCCGAGGAGGTGAAGGCGGCGACGGGGGTAAAGAGCATAATGGAAGCTCACCCATCCGTCGGGTTACTGGCTTTGGCTGCGCTTCAGCAGCAAAGCGTAGAGGCTGACCACCGAGGTCGTGATCTCGCCACCTCCATGGCGTCGGCCATGGCCATGATCCCTCAAGCAAGTAACCTCTCATAGTGTTTATTTGTATGTTTTCATGTTCTTTCCAAATATTTTGCTAAGTGTTTGCTCCTTTCCTTGTAGGCCTATCTGATGATGAACCAATACGTTTATCACCAAGGCCAGCTGGTGAGATCATGGGCCGCGAAGGCCGAGGCTAATGCCAGGCTTATGGAGGAGGCCCAGAAAAGGGCGGAGGAGGCCCAGACTAGGGCGGAGAAGGCCGAGGACCTGAATGCCTCGATCGAGGCTCGAAGGGTTGAAGCCGTGAAGGCTAGGGTGGAGGCCGAGGAGCACGCCCAGGCTTCAGAGGCGGCTCTGAAAGAGGCAGAGACTGGGGTGGCTGACAAGCTAAAAAACGCATTCCAGTCTGCCCAAGCCGAGCTGAACGCCAACTGGGTCCAAAAGACACAGAAGGAATTCAATTCCTTCTATGTCGAAGGGTGGACCGAGGCGACTGCCTTTTTGAGGGCGGGACCGGACCATCCGGTATGGAATGTGGACAATATCATTGTCCCTGTTCCCTCAGCTCCCGTTCCCGAGGTGGTTCCCCTCACTCCTCGAGCTCTCTCCGACGAAGAGGATGAGGAAGATGACGACGGGGCTACCTAGGATAGTTTTATTTTCTGTTCTCTGGTGTAATCTCTTTTTTGTACTTAGCTTGTAATAGCTTCTTATTGAATGAAATGAAAAAACAATTTTGGACTTGTCTTTTATTCCTCTGTTTTTTACTTCCGATGCGTGTTCACGTATGTGCTCCCAAATGAGTGGGCCTTTATGCTTCGGCGTGGGGGCACTCATTTAATATGACTCGCACTTCGAATTAATACTTAGAAAATAAATGTAAGCCGGGGTGCCGTATAGGCTCGTGTGTTCTGAAACAATTGTGAAATCTAAATGAACTGAAAAAATCAAATAAATATAATCCGGGATGCCGTATAGGCTCGTGTGTTCTGAAACACTTGTAAAATTTAAATGAACTGAAAAATCCAAATAAATATAAGCCGGGGTGCCGTATAGGCTCGGGTGTTCTGAAACACTTGTAAGATTTAAATGAACTGAAAAATCCAAATAAATATAAGCCGGGGTGCCGTATAGGCTCGGGTGTTCTGAAACACTTCTAAGATTTAAATGAACTGAAAAATCCAAATAAATATAAGCCGGGGTGATTTCGAAATAACAACAGTTTTATTCATAAAGCCCTCAGGCACATTTACATCGTATTCTTATTTACATCAAAACGCAAAGGTCGAGCCCTATTGATAGTATTTCCTTAGGTTGTTGACGTTCCAAGGTCGATCCATCGGGACGTCGTTGGGGAGGCGACCCAACAGGTAGGCCTCGTTGCCCGCCGCACCGATGATTCGATAGGGGTCTTCCCAGTTGGGGCCTAGCTTTCCGTCGGACTGTACCCTAGTGTTGTTGTTTACTTTCCGTAGCACGAGGTCTTCGTCTTGGAAGCGTCTGGCGTTCACTCTTTTGTTATAGGAACGTCCCAGCTCGTTCTTGTATTCGGCGTTACGGATGGTCGCGACTTCTCTTCGTTCTTCAGCATATTCGAGTTCGAGGCCCATCATCTTTTCGTTCAGGCCGTTCTCCACCATGTCGGTTCTGAGAGAGGGGAGTCCGATTTCTAATGGGATGACAGCTTCCATCCCGTAGGTAAGGCTATAGGGCGTTTGCTGGGTGCCCCGTCTTCTCGTCGTTCGGTAGGCCCAGAGGATGTGCTGCAGTTCATCAGCCCATCATCCTTTGGACTCGTCTAGGCTCTTTTTTATTCCGTCGAGGACGGTCTTATTCGACACTTCAGCTTGGCCGTTGCTTTGGGGATACGAAGGGGTGGAATAATAGCTTTTGATGCGGTACTTCGCATACATCGCTTTTAACTTGGCTCCGGTGAACTGGCCCCCATTATCTGCCACTATCGAGTAGGGGATTCCGAATCTCGTGATTACATCCCTCCAGAGAAACCTGATCACCTCGGCCTCCGTTATCTTTGCTAATGCCATGGCTTCTACCCACTTCGAGAAGTAGTCGGTACCACGAGGAGGAACTTTTTGCTTCCCGGGGCCCGAGGGAATGGTCCGACGATGTCCATGCCCCATTGGGCAAAGGGCCAAGGCGAAGTCACGCTGCTCATCTTTTGGGCCGGGGCTCTAGGTATGGGGGCGTATTTCTGGCACTTCTCACATTTGAGCACGAATGCTTTAGAATCTTTTTGCATGAGGGGCCACCAATATCCGTGAGTTAAGGCACGGTTGGCTAGCGCCTGCCCCCGGTGTGGCTCCCACACGTTCCTTCGTGAATCTCCTCCATGACCCTCACTACCATATCGGGATGGACGCAGAGCAAGTAGGGCCCGGAGAACGACCTTTTATAAAGTTGATCATTGGGAGCCAATCAGAACCCCAGTGCTTTTCTTCTTATTTTCTCAGCCTCTTTCTTATCATCGGGGAGGTCACTGGAGCGGTAGTACTCGATTATGGGGCCCATCCAGCTCGGCTCCGACGGGAGGTCAGTCACTACGTTAACCCTTGCCTTAGTTTCGATGCTAGGCGAAGGGACGTATTCTACGGTGATGACTCGCTCCTTTTTATCATTCATGGCCGAGGCTAGGGTCTCTAGTGCATCGGCGTGGGTGTTCTCATTTCTGTTGATGTTGACGATTTCCCGATACTCGAAGCTTTGGAGTATTCCGGAGGCGATGGCCACGTAGGTTGCCATCCTTTCGTCCTTCGTCTGAAACTCGCCACTGATCTGGCTACTGACTAACTAGGAATCAGTGTGCACCAGTATCTTCTTGATGCCGAGGCTTCGGGCCATTTTCAGGCCTGCGATCACGGCTTCTTACTCCGCCTCGTTATTGGTGGCTCGGAAGCCAAGCTGGATTGACTTCTCGATTACATCACCCTGTGGGGATTGGAGTACCACCCCGAGGCCAGATACCCTTTTATTGGCAGCTCCGTCGGCGTGCAAGGTCCACGTTCCTTGGGCACGTTCCTCGATGCCGGGGGACGTGGTCGTTCCGGTGAATTCTGCCACAAAGTCGGCCAGGGCCTGCCCCTTGACGGACGTTCGCGGCTCGTACCGGATGTCGTACGCATTCAGGTGGCAAGCCCACTTCGTCATACGCCGAGACAGGTCTCCCTTCTGCAGTATTTCCCGAATGGGCTGATCCGTATACACCACGATACTGTGTGCCGAGAAGTAATGGGCCAGTTTTCACGATGCCATAACGAGTGCCAGGGCGAGCTTTTCTAGGGGCATATACCTAGCCTCGACGTCGAGGAGGGTTTTGCTCACGTAATAGATTGGCCTTTGCTCCCTGCCGACCTCTTTGATGAGGACGGCGCTAACGGCTATCTCGGACACGGCAAGGTACAGGGCAAGGACGTCGCCGGTGTCTGGCTTGGCTAGAAGAGGCGCGCTTCCGAGGTAGTTCGCCAGCTCCGTGAACGCATTCCGGCATTCGTCATTCCATTCGAACTTCTTCTGAGCCTTTAGAGCCGTAAAGAATGGCTTGCATCGATCTCCGAACCGGGCTATAAACCAGTTAAGGGCAGCGGCCATTCCGGCTAACTTTTGTACGTCCTTCCTCTTTTCAGGGGTTCTCAAGTTCTTCAAGGCAGAGATTTGGACCGGGTTCGCCTCTATTCCGCGATGGGTTACTATGAACCCTAGGAACTTCCCGGCACCAACTCCGAAGGCGCACTTAGAGGCGTTTAGGTTCAGGTCATGCTTTCGTATTGTTTCGAACACCTCTCTTAGGTCGGACAGGTGGTCGTCCTCCTGGGCGCTTTTTACAACCATGTCGTCGATATAGACCTCCATGCTCCGGCCTATGCTCTTAGCGAATATCTTGGTGACCATTCTCTGATACGTCGCCCCGGCGTTCTTGAGCCCAAATGGCATCACCTTGTAGCAGTAATTCCCCCTTGGGGTTATGAAAGCGGTTTTTTCTTGGTCAGCCTCCGACATGGGTATTTGGTGATAGCCGGAGCAGGCGTCCAGGAAGCTCATTCTGGCGGCTCCGGCGGTGGAGTCCACTATCTGATCAATTTTAGGCAGAGGGAAATGATCCTTTGGACAGGCCCGGTTAAGGCTCGTGTAATCGATGCACACACGTAACTTTCCGTTCTTTTTAGGGACGACCACGGGGTTAGCGAGCCATCTAGGGTAAAAGATTTCCCTGATGGCTCCAGCTAGGAGAAGCTTTTATACTTCCTCGTTTATGGCATCGGCATGCTCCGGACTAACGCGGCGCCCCTTTTGCATCACAGGCTTCGCATCCGGGTTGACGTTCAATTTATGACAGGCGAGGTCGGGACTGACACCCGGCATTTCGCATGGAGACCATGCGAAGTTGTCGAGGTATTCAAGCAGTAGCTTAACGAGATCTGAAATCTCGGGCTCGCTCAGCCTCGCGCCCACCATAAAAAAGTGGTCCTCGTCGTACCCCGGAATCTGGACATTCAGCAACCCTCCTTCTACCTTTTCTTCAGCTTCCGGACCCATCTTCTTGTTCAGTTCCCGCAGCAGCTTGGGATCATCAGCTTCTATGTTCATAGCACTCTGGGTCGGAACCGGTTTATTGCCGGAGTATACGGCCATGGCACAACTTCTCGAGACCTTTTGGTTTCCCGATATGGTCTCGACTCCATTCACAGTGGGGTACTTGACCTTTTGGTGTAGAGTGGAGGAGACGCCTTCTATCTCATGAAGCCACGCGCGCCCTAGTATGACGTTGTAAACGGAGGGGACATACACCACCGTGAACTCCATGCTCATAACCTTGGTTCCTGTCTTAACAGGCAAGCTTATGTTCCCTCTGGGCTGAACGGCCTCAGAGTTGAATCCGTACAGAGGAGGGGCGTTGGTATCTAACTGCCCCTCCGTCAACCCCATCTTTTGGTAGAGGTCACCAAAGAGAATATTCACCGACGCCCCCTGATCGACGAGGATTTGTCCAACTGAACAATGGCCCACTTGGGCCGTGATAACAAGGGCGTCATAGTGGGGCAGGTCTACCCCCACTAGGTCGAAGTCAGTAAAGCTTAGATTTGGCTTGGTTCCCTGCTTGCATCTCTTTCGGGGTTTTGGGCTTTCGGTGAGGCAAATGTGCTCCTTTATTATTGCCTCGCGGGCCTCGATTCTCTCCACCCCATTTGGCTTCGGCTTCTTTGGCCCGGAATGGATAACCTGGCAAGTCATCACCGGTGGGGGGAGGTCTGGTTGCCTTTCGTCGTCTCCTTCTCGGTCTCGATCGGGGTCCCTTCGTGTCTTGACGTATCTATCCATCAAGCCATCTCGGACCCATCCTTCCAGCCTTGCCTTCAGCCCATGACACTCATTGGTATTATGGCCACGGCCTCTGTGATAGTCGCAAAACTTGTCGTTGGTCCCGCGGGCAGGCTCGTTCCTGAGTGGGAGAGGCCAGGAGAAGAACGGTTCGTTCTCAATTTCGCTTAGCAGGCCAGTCAACGGGAGGCGAAAGGTGGTGGAGTAAGCAGTTTTCGGATTCGAAGGGTCGGTCTGACGGGCCTCTTCTCTTCTTCTTTTGGGGGCCGGTTGCGGATTCCTCCCCGTTCGGGTACGTTCCATTCTTTCGCTTATGGGCCGGTTTCTTCGGGGGCTCATTGCGACGGACCTATCACTCTGTTGGTCGATGATGGCCACTGAACGTGATGTCCCAGCAGACCTCATGTCCTTCTCTATGTCAATATGCTGCTTTATGAGGGACGGAGCTGGGAGGGGTCGCTATCATCTCGTTACGGATCCTGCTGCCCACGACCATATTTTGTCTGAAAGCAGCTATGGCGGTGGAATCGGGGCAGTCCGCGCACTCCGCGTGTTTCAGCCAGAACCGATTATCGTAGTTCTCGAGGGTCTCTTTGGTTTGGACCCTCACTTGATAGAGTTGCTCCGGCTGAGTAACCCTCTCCTTCAAGTTTATGAACCGATGAGCAAAGTCGTAGGCTAGATCGTCCCAACAATGGACGGAGTTGGCGGGCAGGGACTGAAACCATTTACTAGCAAGCCTTCCCAGGCTGGCGGGAAAGCACCTACACATTAATTGGTCGAGGTGGGACCAATGGTTCATTTGGTATCGATAGTGGCGAAGATGAGCCTCCGGATCAGAGTCTGCGTTGAAGGTCTGGAGGACAGGGGCGATGAAATTTCTGGGGGGAGCGCTATACTCAATTTCGTCCGAGAACGGGGTACTTCGGGTCGAAGCCACGATCTTCAGTGCTGCCTCGCCGGCTGCGTCGTATCGTCCACGGCGTCCACGCCTTCGCGTCCGGGGAGACCTGTCAGTTCGGGCATGACTCGATTCCGGTTGAGAGTTTCGGCTGTCCTCATGCCTACGGAGTCGGGAATGTATACTCCGCTCGTCGGTTTGACGGGAATTCCCTTCGTGGGAGTGCTCCGACTCCTCACCCCTAGTTGGCTCTCTGGGAGTTTCTAGGGGGGGTCGGCGGCGGGGTCCCAGCCGGGACATCACGCTCTTAGTGGGTCTGAGGACCGGTTCGCCTTGGCTTGCGCCTTGGAGAACGGGTTCGGGCTCTGGTTCCATCAGCGTGGCTATCAATGCCTTCTGGGCCGCAAGCGCGACGAGTTCCTTTTGGTGGATATCGAGCATCATTTCAGTCAGTTCAGTTCGTGTTCGGGGTGTCGCAGCTATTGCCGTTAAGGGGGCGGGATCACTCGTAGACGCGGTTCTCGGGGTCTCATTAAAAGAGAGTGCCCTTGGCATTCCGAGAACGGGAGTGGGTCGGGACGACGAAGTATCGAAGCGGTTGTTGCCAGACATGTTTTCTTCGAGGACGTAGAGTCAGAGCTAACGCGTTCTTCACAAATTCCCACAGACGGCGCCAATTGGCGAGCCTGATTTTCTTCCCAAGCTCGGCTTAATCAATTCGCGTCGGCTCCGATCTTCCGAGGTGTCCGAAGTGGATATGTCTCCTTCAATGACGAGGTGTTCTTCTATCCTGCACAAGAAACGAACAGGGGCCCGGGGTTGGTACCAGGTTTTCCCTCTCCAACGATCAAGTCAGTATCGGCATAGACTGAAGGTAGGAATATAGTTAAGGGTGAGGGATCGGGCCGGTTACGAGTCGTGGTGTCAGGTGTCACGATTGAAATTCTAGTGGTCCGGGTTGTTTAAGTTTTATCTCTCCTCTCTGTCTTTTCTTTTCTGTCCCCCTCTAAGTAGAGTTAGAAGGGGTATTTATAGTATTATCAGAGGTGTATTAACCCTTCGATCACTGTACTGTAAAACACTGATCCAACGACGTTTAGGTCATTTATGACTCTGACAAGAGTACTGTCCTTTTCCGGGGTCCACAGGAGATGGCATGTGATTGGGCCACGTCGATGAAACGCTTAAAGGGTCCCCCAAGGGAGTAGCAGCATTAATTGGGGAAGTGTACTTGATACGCTTCCTAGGCCGACGTCGTCACAGACCGGTCCATACAGATCCGGGGTGATACGTGGCCTATGGTTGACAGACCCGGATAGCATGCTGTGGTGATGGTATTACCCCGGACGAGGGGGTGTCGACATTCCCTCGCCAAAAACTAAAAGACCTTTACATCTTATTAGTCTCAAGTAGGGTAGTAGCAACTTATTTGCTTACATTTGCTGCCCAAGAATCATTGCGCGTCTAATATGTTCATATTAGCATAATATGTTCGACTTGTCAACAAATAAGGTAATAAAATTATGAGATAAATGATAAAGCAGGAGTTTTTGTTGGCTTTAGCTGCTACATATGAGAGAAAAGGTAACAGAATCGCAAAGAAATGTATACCATCCTGTCTTACAAACAGTGGTTCTGTAGTTACAGTTGCATCATTCTCATTTTGTTTTAGTTTTTGTTGTTCAATTTTACATTGAATGGTGATTGATGATCAAGCTTTGGTGTATGATTGCTAATGCTAGGAAGCCTTTCTAATTTCTAGAAGTATGCTAAAATGTAACATTTTAGTACACATGATTGTTTCATCAGTAAATTCGTGACTAGGTGATACGCTATAATACTTTTCCTGTATGCTATATTTCAGCCTCATCAATGGGATATAATTTGTTATGAAATGGAAGTGTCACAATTAGCTTTTGGTCATCTCAACTATTAATGCTGAATAATTAGTTTTCTCATCAAGTAATGTAATAATGAGACTAATGATGCAAACCGTGACAGTTTAACGTCCTCATGGTTGATTAATTTGCATAATATGTCGGTGAACAATACACAAGGCTTACAACCAAGAAGATCTTTAGGTCAGCTGAATCAACCTCATTGTGACCTTAACAAGCTTGAAGCATATAACTTCGCCTCTTGACAAATTCTTTTAATAAGAAAAGGTTGTATGATGTTAATTGTTTATGATTATCTTAAGTATTGTACCCATCCAAAAGCGCTAATCACATATATTGGAGTTAAAAGTTTGAGATTGATTTGGGAAACCAATCCAAACAGTCAACCCGATGACTTCTTCGGGACAATCTTATGATTTTATCGATAATCAAAGGTCAATCACAAGGGAAGGTGCAGGTTGGCTAAACTGTATAACAATCAGGAACTTCCACTGAAGAACTAAAAATAAATAATGCAACTTTTTTCATCCATCCCAAGTTGTCCACTGCTCTCTTTAGGAAAAAAATCAACAAAATAACAAGGGCCCAAAAGTTTGCATTAGTTGCACAAAACCCACACGGATCTGATTGCATTAACGGATGGTTCGAATAACTGACATACAGACCCTCTTTTAACTCTTCTTAAACTAAAATCTTTCCTTATGTATGTCTGCCTAATGGTAAACTTTGAGTGTGTATGAGGAAGAGAAATGATAAACGATCATTTCCATCTACAGACGGAGCAGCAGATCATGAGCGTATGAAGTTAAAACAATTTTTGAAATCAACATTCCCCTCAAAATGTTTGGCAATAGCTAAGTGGATCAAATGGGTCCCACCATCACCTGTTAATCAATCTGTCAATTTATCTACGACAAAAGCTAGGGGTGGAATTGGGACCCGACCCGACCCGAAAAGGTTCGTGTCCCGATCCGATAGTTTTCGGATGTCATTTAAAAGTCCCAATCCCGACCCGAAAATGGCCGGGTCCCGATAATATGGATTTCCGATAATTCGGGATCCCGGAATGTCGGGACGGGATTTCCCGATACTTCGTACTCCTAAAAAAAAATTGTTAAAAAGTTACAACATAACTAACAATTTTGTTAAAAAGTTCGTTAGATTTAAACAAAATCAAAAAGTGGGACAATACTATGTTGATATTGTATTCGTTTATAAGATTAATTATCAAACAAGACAACTAATTATAATTATTTTTAAGAAAAAATAAAAAATAATATAATTCAAACTAAAAGTAAGAATCAAATGTTATAATTTTAGTTATTTAAAATTAAGATGAATACACAACATATGTAACAAAAAACTCATATGGAAATAAAAGTGTGTTATTTAGTAAATAGATTAGATATGAGAGTAAATTTATTTATTTTAATAAATATAAACCTGTACTATTCATAAAAAGTTTTTTTTTAATGTATATTAATTATATTGGTCGGGTCGGGAAATCTATCGGGATTGGAAATAAAAAACCAATCCCGAACCGAATTAATTCGGGACGGGACAAAATTCCGATCTTTCGGATCGGGACACCATCAGGAAAAAAAAGTCGGGTCAGGACCGGATCAGACGTCGGATCGGGTCGGGATTTTGGGAATTTTTCCCAGCCCTAACAAAACCAGACCTCATTTGAGGAATCAGGAATGTGGTGGTTACAAGAAAAATAAAATTGGCAGCGCTTCTTTAAGATTTTTTCCTAAACAACCATTCTTTTTCGAGTAAATTTTTTTAGATTCAAACACAAAAAAACTGCAAAACCTGGAATATCAAGCTCATGTACTAAACCAAGCTCTTTCACAAAAAAAGAGTACCAAGTCACTAAGGAGCAGTCGTTTTATTTAGCCTCACTTGGCGTTGATGATATGTGATTTACCCATGACAAGTTTTCTCTATATTTTGACGACAATTTTTTTTTATAACTCTTCTTGAATGTCAAGGATCTTCCAGTTGGTACTTTCTTAAAGTTCAATAAACAGTCAAGTATTTTAAACTTTAAAACTGTTTTTATCAGAGAAAGAAAAACAAAATGGTACACTTTGCATTAGAAGAAGAGGCCCTGTAAGTAATGTCGGATAGTAAACAGTTTCCCATACAGAGTAGTAAAAATAATGTAGAGTAGTAGCAATGAACCTGATAATCTTCTCTCTCTCTATCTCTCCCCCCTCTCTACCCTTGTTGCACCGCATTCTCTGTTGCTGGGGTTGAGACCTCACATCCCTGCAAAAATTTCTTTAATTTTTCTGTCTCACCTATGGAAGATAGCCAATCTGTAAGCACTTCTATGGTTATATAATCAGGGTTACAAGACAACTCATTCATCTTATCCATAAGCTCAAACGCTTTTTCCACTCCATTAGTCTCCTTAAGTCCCTTCAACATACCGTTAAACGTGTTCGCATTTGGTCTCACCCCTCTCTCCTGCATACTCCTCATAAGAGAGAGTGCGGCCTCTGTCTTCTCAGCCTTGCACAATGACTCGATAAGCATATTGTATATCACCGTATTTGGCTTAATTTTTGTGCTCGTACACATATCTGTGAAAATCTTCATCGCTTCATCGAGATTTCCAACTAGACAATAGGCATGTATAAGCGCTCCGAATGTAACAACACTAGGCGAAAGCCCATCTTTAATCATCATTTTCAAGATCCTACGAGCCGTGACAAAGTCCCCTATTTTGCTAAAATACGATATTACGGTGTTATATGTTATCCCATCAGGTTTAACACCACCTTTCTCCATCTCTTTAAGAAACTCACGAGCTTTATCAACTTTATTTTGCCTACAAAACCCACCAATCATCATGTTATAACTCACAAGATCCAACTCAAATCCTGCATTTCTCATCTCCGATACAATACAGATAGCATCGTTCATACGCCCTGCCACTGTCAAGCCAGATATCAACGTGTAGTACAATATTTTATCAGGCATGAGTTTGGAATTCAACATCTCATCAAATAATTCCATTGCTTTATCAATATTATTTGCTTTACAAAAAGCATCAATCAAAATATTATACGTTACTCCGTTAGCCTTTAGTCCTTTCCCCCTCATTTCATTCAGAAACGTCATTGCGCTGCCAACCATCCCATTCTTACACATGCCGTCAACTAAACTATTAAGCGTGTGCATATTCCATATCACTTTATTCTCACTCATCTGATAAAATAACTCTTTTGCCTTCTCGACCTTGCCTGATTTGGAGAACCCGTCGATCAAACAGTTATACGTAATCATATTAGGTTCACATCCGTATTGTTCTCTCATATTCTCCATAAAACTCAACCCCTCTTCTTCCCTCCCCACTAAGCAAAGTCCATGAACAAGAGTATTACAAACAACCGTATCCGGTTTAACCATGAAGCCATCATCCTCATCCCCTCCCCTCATCTTCTCAAACACACTCAACGCCTCGTCGATGTTACGTAACTTACACAAATGATTAATAAGTATGCCGAACGTCACCACATCGGGCTTAACACCCTTCTCATCCATCTCCTTCACAACATCGTTCACTCTATCAAACTTTCCCCCTTTCCCCAACCCCGATAAAAGTGCGTTAAAGGTCGCAACTTTAACCTCATCCCCTAACCTCACCAACTCGCGAACAAGCTCCAACGCCACCTCACACTTCTTACTGCTACATAGCTTCGTAACCAACTCCGTGAGCCTAAACGAGCTAGGAAAAGCTTCTTTTTTTCCCAATTTCAAAACCAACTCGACGATTTCCTCATCTTTCACAAACTTTCCACCAAATCCATCATCTTTCACGAATTTCCCACCAAACCCATCATATTTTTCAAATTTCCCACCAAACCCATGTCTCGAAAACCCGGAAACAACTATATCAACAGTGCTCCCATCCGGTTCACAAAGACTCCCCTTCTCAAGCATTTCATCGAGCACCTTACGAGCATCCCCAAAACAACCGTTACATAGCACCACATTGACAACGGCATTAGAAACACACGTTGTTACCAAATCGGGCGAACGGGTTTTGAGAAAACGGAAGAGGGGTAGGGTTAGAGAGGGGTCGGGGAGGGCGAGGAAGACGGTGAAGAGAGAGAAGGAGGGGGAGTTTAAGAGGGTTTTGAGGTGGGTGTTTTTGTTTTCCCATTCTTTTGAATTAATGTTTAAGAAGTTAATTATTTGTGTTGCTAATGGATTTGGTGGAGAGGTGGAGAAGTGAAGGAGTTGAGAAAATTTGTGGGTTTTTGGTTTTGGCAAAATTGATTTCTTTGATATTTGGAAAAAACTCATTGTTTTGTTTGATTTTGTGTGAAGAAAATTAGACCTTTTTTTGTAGCATTGTTTTTAAGGTTTTTTTTACTCCCGCCATCTCTCTCACCACTTCCTGCTTTGATTCTGTTATTTATGTATCTATACGTATATATATACAGAAATTACCCTGGTACTTTTAAGTAATTATTATGAAGCACTTTGTTATTGAAATATATATAATTTTAGTCCTCATACTTACAAAAATTCAAAGAGGCATCCGGTAGAAGATTAATTTCTTTTTTTATTTATTTATGGAAAGCGATGAAAAATAGCTTTGTATGATAGTGGTTTCGTTTGACAACGTATTTTATGAAGGTGATTTTTTTATTTTAGATTATGGAAATCAATTGGTGCCTGGACACTCATCATTTCGCTTTCAAAAAGCATATTTTATATCAAAAGGCTACAAATATCTGAAAACTAAAATTTTGATTTTAGTTGGAATTTTGAAACGATTTTCTTGAACTTGTTTTTTATCATAAGAGTTGTTGTCAAACATTGCTACAAAAAGCGAGAGAATAAGGGTAAATCACAATACCGAATCTCTAGCTGAGCATTTACAAAGAATGGGTATATTCCAAATCAAGTCCGGTCCGGCGTATTTTTACCCCTAAATCATAGAATTTTGGGTCAATTCCCAAAACATACAATGTGTTATGAAATATTACCAAAACATACAACCCAAACAAATTATTACCAAAACGTACCATTGACCCAAAATAGAAAAAAAAAATATTTCTCATCAACTACCAAAAAATTTCTCTTTCTCCTCTCTCTCCTCTCTCTTTCTAAATCATCATTTTTTTCCCATAAAATAATACCTCATTTAATGTTAAAATGATTTCTAAACCGAAAAAAATAAAATTACAACAAAAAATAAAAAAAGTTCAAAAAAGTCGAAAACCCGAAAAAACCCAAAAAATGCTGGAAAAACC
Source organism: Primula vulgaris (assembly GCA_963920805.1). Lineage (NCBI taxonomy): Eukaryota > Viridiplantae > Streptophyta > Magnoliopsida > Ericales > Primulaceae > Primula > Primula vulgaris. The sequence goes on along the minus strand of OY987216.1, from coordinate 7,280,456 downwards.
TTTAAAAAAGTCGGGACCCGAAAAAATCCAAAAAAATGTTAAAAAATAAAAAAACCAATAAAAATCCAAATTCACAAAAAAATGAAAAAAGTTCAAAAAAGTTCAAAAAAGTCGAGAATCCGAAAAAACCCAAAAAATGCTGGAAAAACCTTTCAAAAAGTCGGGAACCCGAAAAATCCCAAAAAATGGTTAAAAAAAGTAAAAAAAACAAAGAAAAATACAAAATCACAAAAAGAATGAAAAAAGTTCACAAAAATCGAGAACCCGAAAAAACCAAAAAAGTGCTGAACAAACCTTTAAAAAGTCGGGAACCCGAAAAAACTCCAAAAAAGTGGCAAAAAATAAAAAAAAAAAACAAAGAAAAATCCAAATTTATAAAAATATATAAAAATAAAGTTCAGAAAAGTCGAGAACCCGAAAAAAGCCCAAATATATGGTAAAAAACAAAAAAAAAACAAGAAAATTACAAAATTACAAAAAAAAAATGAAAAAAGTTCTAAAAAGTAGAAAATTCAAAAAAACCCAAAATATGCTGAAAAAACTTTTAAAAAAGTCGGTAACCGAAAAAACCCAAAAAATATCCAAAATCATAAAAAAATGAAAAAAGTTCAAAAAAGTCGAGAACCCGAAAAAACCCAAAAAAGGCTGGAAAAACCTTTTAACAAGTCGGGAACTCGAAAAAGCCTAAAAATGGTTTAAAAAAAGTATTGTGTATGTGTGTATTGCGTATTTTTGTATTAAAAAACATGTATAAATTGTGTGTTATGTATGCATGTATTAAATAACATGTATAAATAATGTATTGTGTATGCCCGTATTAAAAAAACATGTATAAATTATGTATTGTGTATGCCTGTATAAATTATGTATTGTGTATGCTGAAAAAACTTTTAAAAAAATTGGTAACCGAAAAAATCCAAAAAATTGGTAAAAAAACCAAAAAAATATCCAAAATCACAAAAAAATGAAAAAAGTTCAAAAAAGTCGGGAACCCGAAAAAGCCGAAAAAATGGTTAAAAAAAGTATTGTGTATGTCTGTATTGCGTATTTACGTATTAAAAACATGTATAAATTGTGTCTTGTGTATGCATGTATTAAATAACATGTATAAATAATGTATTGTGTATGCCCGTATTAAAAAACATGTATAAATTATGTATTGTGTATGCCTGTATTAAAGAGTATGTATAAATAGTGTATTGTGTATGCCCGTATTAAAAAAACATTTCATATCGAGGAATAGAATATGTCAACAACACATCACTTTTAGCCAAATACGGCCAAATTATTATTAAGTATATAAATTTAATTACAATAATTTTTAAAAAATAGAAAAATACCTCGAAAATTGACGGATGAACTTATGACTATTTACGAGAAAATTGACACATATTGCCCAATGAATTGTTGAAGATGATGATCAAAATGACCGAAAATTGACGGATAAACTGATCGGAGAAGACAATAACGAGACTTGTGAATTGATCGGAGAAGAAGATTGAAGTCGGATAGAGACTTGTGAACTGATCGGAGAAGAAGATTGAACTATTTTTAAAGAAAGATAAAGAAAGAAAAAAATCATTATTTATACACATATTTTTTTAATACGGGCATACACAATACATTATTTATATACATGCTCTTTAATACAAACATACACAGTACACGGTTTATACATGTATTTTAATACGGGCATACACAATACACTATTTATGCATGCTCTTTAATACAGACATACACAATACATATTTTATACATGTTTTTTAATACATGCATGCACAATACATTGTTTATACACGTTTTTTAATACAGTCATACACAATACATTCTGTATCCTTTGACACTGTCTATTTTTTATGTTCTTCTTATTATACATACACAATGCACTTTTTATACATGCTCTTTAATACAGACATACACCATGCATACTTTATACATGTTTTTTAATACGGGCATACACAATACATTATTTATACATTTTATTTAATACATGCATACACAACACATAATTTATATATGTTTTTTAATACATACATACACAATACACTATTTATACATGATTTTTAATACAGTCATACATAATACATATTTTATACATGCTCTTTAATACAGGCATACACAATACACAATTTTTATACATGTTTTTTTAATACGGGCATACACAATACATTATTTATGCATGCTTTTTAATACAGATATACACAATACACAGTTTATACATGTTTTTTAATACGGACATACACAATACACTATTTATACATGCTCTTTAATACATGCATACACAATACATATTTTATACATGCTCTTTAATACAGGCATACACAATACACAGTTTATATATATTTTTTAATACATGCATGCACAAAACACTATTTATACATGTTATTTAATACAAACATACACAATACACAGTTTATATATGTTTTTTTAATACGGGCATACACAATACACTATTTATACATATTCTTTAATACAGGCATACACAATACATAATTTATACATGTTTTTTAATACGGGCATACACAATACATTATTTATACATGTTATTTAATACATGCATACACAACACACAATTTATACATGTTTTTAATACGGAAATACGCAATACAGACATACACTATACTTTTTTTAACCATTTTTTGGGCTTTTTCGGGTTCCCGACTTTTTTTCATTTTTTCATTTTTTTTTGTGATTTTGGATATTTTTTGGGTTTTTTTACCAATTTTTTGGGTTTTTTCGGTTACCGACTTTTTTAAAAGTTTTTTCAGCATACACAATACATAATTTCTACAGGCATACACAATACATAATTTATACATGTTTTTTTAATACGGACATACACAATACATTATTTATACATGTTATTTAATACATGCATACAAAATACACAATTTATACATGTTTTTTAATACGGAAATACGCAATACAGACATACACAATACTTTTTTTAACCATTTTTTCGGCTTTTTCGGGTTTCCGACTTGTTAAAAGGTTTTCTCAGCCTTTTTTGGGTTTTTTCGAGTTCTCGACTTTTTTGAACTTTTTTCATTTTTTTGTGATTTTGGATATTGTTGGCCCGCGTGCTACTAACCTTAGAGGGGGGTGAATAAGGTTTTGGCGATTTTCGCCTAATTAAAATTCTATGCAACTAACACCCAACTAATGCAATTCTAAGCTTAAGCGTTATAACAAGAGTTAAAGAATTGCTAGAATTACTTAACGCAAACAAGAAAATAAGCAATAAAATAAGTTGCGTAAAGTAAAAGTAAGGGAAAGGAATTGACACCGCGATTTATAGAGGTTCGGCAAACGCGCCTACGTCCTCTCCTCGGTACTACCGAGTATTTCACTAAAAAAGTTCTTGCGGATATTACAAATCCTATTGAGCTCAATCGACCGATTGGCTCACCCTCTACCCGGGGTTCCTAACTCTTGATACAAGTGCAAGCGTGCACGTCTACGAGTCTACGACTCCCCCTCAATTTATGAGTACCCGAATGAAAAACCTAGAACTTTTAAGCTTCACTTGCTTACAAAGCCTCTACCCGTTCACTCGCTCATAATTGAGTTTATAAAATACTCGATACAAATTTAGTTACAAAAATGTAACTTCGCTCACGATTCTAATTGCTTCTTAAAAAGCTAATTGGTGAGTTGTTGATGATGATCGAGCTTGAATCTCCTTTTCTTTGATTTCCCTCTTTCTCGAATATATTCACCAAAATGGTGATTTTAGGGTTTTTATGAGAGAAGTTGAAGGATGATGTTATGTATTGTAATTGGTGATTTAGGAGAGAGATTGGGGTGGTTTATATAACACCAAAGTCTGTTTTTCTGGGTTATGACCGTTGAAGATATAACAGCTCTTTTCCAGAATAAGCTGAAAAGCTGTTTTCGAAAACTGCAGAAAACGATCGGTCGTTTTCTACAGTCGATCGGTCGTTTTACAGAAAATGATCGGTCGTTTTCTGAAAACGAGCGGTCGTTTTTATACTGGACTCACTGGAAGAAATTGGATCAAAAACGATCGGTCGTTTTTGTCCAGTCGATCGGTCGACTGTAATCCTGGTCCCGTAAATCTTCGAATGCTCATAACTCCTTCGTTTTAGCTCCGATTTTGGTTCCGCTTGAACCTATGGCTTCGTTATCGAATGCTCTATCATTTAAAGACCTGAAATATACGTTTTCTATTTTTGGACAAGACAAGCATTATATCATCGAAATCGTAAAATCATTAAACGCATAATCAAAGTAATAATCAAAATCATTATTGAACTCTATGTTCAACAATCTCCCCCATTTTGATTATGACAAACTAATGATGATTTTACAAGATACAAGAAAAATATCTCCTCCATTTTAACAAAACGCATTTACACCAAAATATATCATTTTTCTCCCCCTTTGGCATTATCAAAATGCAATCAACAATTATGGGGTTATGTGAAGGGTTTTTAAAGAGAAACCAAACATGAAAAATGTAATTATGATGCATATACCCGACCCAACTAATCACATATATGTAGATATTATAGATTAGAGTATACCGAATATGTGATGTGGAGTCGAGTCCACTCGCTAATGGCATTTGCATTGAGCGTTGCCGATTCCTAATAGGTGGTACCACTTGTTGGTATGCCTTCCACCTTTGTCGATTAATGGCACTTCATCCTTGATGGTGGAGTCGATCTTCTTGACTTCCACGGATTTTGTCGGCGTTGCCAACCACTTGTTGATTTTCTCCTTTTGGATGGAGATACCTACAACACAAGTTTTGTCCTTTGGTCCCCAATTTCTTTTGGGTCCGACATTGTTAGTGGCTCGGGTCTTTACTACCCATTTCAAATCGCTTCTACTAACATGGAAACGATAAGGGCATCTAGAAGAAATATGCTCATTTCTACTACAATGCACACAATGCTTAGACTTTTTAGTATAACGATAGTTATACATAGTTCTAGAAAGGTTTTTCGGAGTATCCATTTTGGTTTTAAAACCTATACCCTTCCTATCATTAAAAGATTTTTGAAAAATCTTGGAAGTACTCCTTTTAGGAAAAACAACCTCTTGTTTAGGTGGAATAGGAGTTTTAGAATTATTAGAGGCTTTGACGAAGCGGGTTTTGTTAGAAGTAGAACCAATGCAATCAAAACCTAAACCGCTCTTATCATTAACATCTTTTTGACAAATCAAAATGTTATCTAAAACGGTTTTACTTTTAGAAAACTTTGAAATTGTTAATTCGAGTTTTTCAATGGAAATGACAAGCTCATTGTTTTTAGTTTTCAATGATTCATTCTCGGTTTCTAAAACCTTGACCTTGTCATTTAAGCTAAAAGCATGAGAACTCAAAACCTTGTTTTTGCTTTTAACTTTATCGAAAGCATCTTTTAATTCTTCAAAATTTTCTAATAGGTCACAATCTAAAGAAGATGGTTTTGAAAGAGTTTTAGTAAGTCTAGAGACTTCATTTTTAAGAAAATTGATCTCGGTTTGTAAAGACTTATTATGAATGACGAGATCATTGTTTGTTTCTTTCAAGTCTTCCTTTTCGTCATCTATATCACTTAAAGAAAATGACGATGTTGGAATAGACTCATTTTCAATTTTATCTCTTTTTAAAGATCTTATTTCTTCATTGAGAGAAGAATTTATCTTTTTAAGAGATTTAACCTTCTCTACAAGCTTAGGAAGTTTTTCGGAATAGATTCCACACATATGAATTAATTCATCATGGGAAAAATCTTTTACCTCATCATTGTCACTTTCGCTTGAGGACGAGAGGTTTTGTTCATGGTCGTCTTCCATGGCCATATAGCAACCAAGGTGAGCGACTTCATCTTGGTCGGAGCTATCGCTAGAGCTTGAAGCGGATATCTTCTTCTTGCCTTTGCTCTTGCGATTCTTGGCGCAATCTCTCGCCATGTGTCCTTCCTTGCCACAAGTATAGCAAACAAAATCGTTAGAATAAATTGAATTATTTGACGATTTACCTTTATGTTTGCGTTGGCCTTTTAGCTTTAGGATTTCCTTGACGATTCGAATGATTTCCATTGAATTTTCGTCGTCCTCGGATAGCTCATTGCTTTCGTCACAAGTCGTTCCTTTGAAAGCTATCTCCCTCCTTTTTGAGATTGGCTTGTGACTATTGAGGGTGATCTCGTGAGTAATGAGTGAACCCGTCAAAGCATCAAGAGTAGGTGTTCATGTCGTGCGCCTCTTGAATTGCGGTGACCTTCAGTTCCCATTCCTTCGGTAAGCTCCGAATCACCTTAGAGACCATTTGCTTACAAGATAAATGCTTACCAAGAGATGTTAATCCGTTAGTAATAGTAGTAAATCTAGCAAGCATATCGGAAATGGTTTCACCCTCGCTCATTTTAAAAAGTTCATAATCGTGCACTAGAATTTGGAGTTTGCAATCCTTAACTTGGTTAGTGCCCTCGTGCATAACTACTAACTTATCCCACATATCCTTAGCGGTTTTACAAGCGGAAATTTTGTTGTACTCGTTAGGAGAAACGGCACAAACAATAGCATACATCGCTTTGGCGTTCGTAGAGTAGGCTTCTAGTTGAGCGTTATCTAGGTCCTCTACGGGGATTGGGTTCTCGCTATTTTCGGATGTAGGTGCGGAATATCCTAATTTAATGGTCATCCAAAGCCTAACATTAGAGCTTTGTAAAAACATGCTCATCCTATCCTTCCAATATGAAAAATTTATTCCATCAAAATATGGTGGTGTATTGGGTGATGAGGCTATGCCGGATGCGAAATTAAGTATGTTAGCCATCGGGATCTTAACTCTAGAATCGTTAGATTCCTATATGCAAGAGCCTCGGCTCTGATACATAGAGTTCAATAATGATTTTGATTATTACTTTGATTATGTGTTTAATGATTTTACGATTTCGATGATATAATGCTTGTCTTGTCCAAAAATAGAAAACATATATTTCAGGTCTTTAAATGATAGAGCATTCGATAACGAAGCCATAGGTTCAAGCGGAACCAAAATCGGAGCTAAAACGAAGGAGTTATGAGCATTCGAAGATTTACGGGACCAGGATTACAGTCGACTGATCGACTGGACAAAAACGACCGATCGTTTTTGATCGAATTTCTTCCAGTGAGTCTAGTATAAAAACGACCGATCGTTTTCAGAAAACGACCGATCGTTTTCTGTAAAACGACCGATCGACTGTAGAAAACGACCGATCGTTTTCTGCAGTTTTCGAAAACAGCTTTTCAGCTTATTCTGGAAAAGAGCTGTTATATCTTCAACGGTCATAACCCAGAAAAACAGACTTTGCTGTTATATAAACCACCCCAATCTCTCTCCTAAATCACCAATTACAATACATAACATCATCCTTCAACTTCTCTCATAAAAACCCTAAAATCACCATTTTGGTGAATATATTCGAGAAAGAGGGAAATCAAAGAAAAGGAGATTCAAGCTCGATCATCATCAACAACTCACCAATTAGCTTTTTAAGAAGCAATTAGAATCGTGAGAGAAGTTACATTTTTGTAACTAAATTTGTATCGAGTGTTTTATAAACTCAATTGTGAGCGAGTGAACGGGTAGAGGCTTTGTAAGCAAGTGAAGCTTAAAAGCTCTAGGTTTTTCATTCGGGTACTCATAAATTGAGGGGGAGTCGTAGACTCGTAGACGTGTACGCTTGCACTTGTATCAAGAGTTAGGAACCCCGGGTAGAGGGTGAGCCAATCGGTCGATTGAGCTCAATAGGATTTGTAATATCCGCAAGAACTTTTTTAGTGAAATACTCGGTAGTACCGAGGAGAGGACGTAGGCGCGTTTGCCGAACCTCTATAAATCGCGGTGTCAATTCCTTTCCCTTACTTTTACTTTACGCAACTTATTTTATTGCTTATTTTCTTATTTGCGTTAAGTAATTCTAGCAATTCTTTAACTCTTGTTATAACGCTTAAGCTTAGAATTGCATTAGTTGGGTGTTAGTTGCATAGAATTTTAATTAGGCGAAAATCGCCAAAACCTTATTCACCACCACCACCCCCTAAGGTTAGTAGCACGTGGGCCAACAGATATTTTTTGGGTTTTTTCGGTTACCGACTTTTTTAAAAGTTTTTTCAGCATATTTTGGGGTTTTTTGAATTTTCGACTTTTTAGAACTTTTTTCATTTTTTTTTTTTTTATAATTTTCTTGTTTTTTTTTTGTTTTTTACCATATTTTTGGGCATATTTTGTAGTTTTTTTATTTTTTTACCATATTTTGTTTTTTACCATACCAAAAAAGATTTCTCTTGTTTTTAAAAGAGAGAGAGAGAGAGAGTTAAAAAAATAGAAATGATTTATTATTTATAATTTTAATTAGTTGTATTTTTTGGGAATAAAGTGTTGTGGTATAATTTTTTGGTAATTAGTTTAAAATAGTTGTATGTTTTGGTAATTTTCCCTAGAATTTTTAGCCGTTTTATTTAATTTTGTCTGAAAAAACTCATATCATGTTTTAATAAAAAAAACCCAGAAAAATTACAAAATCTAAATCATTATTTTTAATAAAAACAAAGTATTGTCTTTTACATTAAACAAAATAGAACATAAAAGAATTTAGTTTTTTCGTATATTTTATCACGGAGTAAAAAACAACTTCGTTTTGCAAAAAAGATTTTTGAAAAATTTTACGCTTATTTAGGGACCGGCGTCTAAGTTATCCGGCTCATTTGACTTATGTCAAAACTGGGCCTGTTCCAAATATATGCTATTTTTATATGTAAAATTTGGCATAAGATGTGATACAACAGTCAATTATGCAAATATGTATATTACATGCCCATGTAAAGTACACCATGTTCGTGAAAATAGTATGTATTTATTTTTAAATGCATACCTTTTGTCATTTTTGAAGGTTCGATAAACTTCTGAGTAGGTGGTGTGCGTGTTTCACCAAAGTATATATATAAGTGTGATAAGTGTATACACAATTATAAAAATTGCACACATGATTGTGAAAAATACATACTTCAATCGTTACCGGTACATTTTTGAAAATAAAGTTTTGAGAGTATCACTTTTTGAGAATATAATTTGTTACTTTTAAATTTTTGGTGATTGTCCATAAAATTTAATATGAAAATTGAAAAAAGAAGAAGGAACATACCACTTTGTGTTCAATGCCCTCGTGGCATTCAGTCGAAATTTAATCATTTCGTGTCAATGACATCAGAGCCATTGTATATATATATACTATTAAATACTCGTGATATCGGTTCGTTACCGAATTTTTTAACTACATACCGATATCATACCAAACTATTTTGGTTTGATAAATTTTATACCTTTACCGAACCAAAAAATTCGGTATACCAAACTATTCGGTTGGTTCGGTTCGGTTCGGTTCGGTTTCAGTTATATACCAAATTTTAGAGTTTACAAGTGATAATAGAAAAATGGTGTGATTTGAGAGAAAAAATATAGTATAAAATTTTAAAAATAGTAGATTAAAAAAATATATTTATTTATATTATTGCTATTTTTCTTGTTTATTTGTATAAAAAAGTAAACACTACTGGACATTTATAGTAAAATTTATAAATAAATAAAAATATTATAAGAATTCACTAGAAAAAGTAATATAAGTATATTATAACGATGTTAATAATTAAGTGTATATAATTGTTTTATTTTATTTGTGTATATAATATATTTTAATATTTCGGTTTGAATTGGTACCATACCGAACTTACCAAACGAATACCGAAACCGAACCGACTTTCAAAGATCGGTTCGGTTGTACCGTAACGTAATGTCGGTATACCAAACTTTTGGTACCGACTTGATTGGTTCGGCTCGAAAAATGGTCGGTTGGTACAAGTCGATAAAAAATACCACCCCTACTATTAAACGATACCACGCGTTACGTGTGATACCTATAAATTGTAGTAAAACGATATTTGGTATATAAGAAAAAAATAGGATATAAATTGTTATAATTATACAAATATTAGAGAAAAAAATATATTATATAAAAAATTTTGTGTGATTAAAAAGAGAGAAAAAGTGTAATTAATTTTTATTTTTTATGAAAGTTGTTAATATGTTCATTAATAAAAAAATATATGAGTATTTTTGAAAAAAAAAATGTCTAAATTGGACAGACTCATTTGATTTGAGTTGACTTATTATAATAGAATGATATAGATAGAGTAAAATGTTATATGAACATCAACTTAGACATTTTTTTTTGCAAAAACACTTCAAATCAAGATTTGATTAATGTAAATCTCAACGGTTTCACAACGGAAACATAAATATGCATCTTGTAAAATTTAAAAATTCAAAACATGTAATTATACATCTCGGAAAAAAAAAAGACGCATATTTGTGTTTTCGTCGTGAAAAGATGAAGATTTCCATTAATCAAATCTTAATTTAGAACGTTTTTACAAAAAAAATATCTAAGTTGATGTATAATCTTTATATATACATATATACATATGAAAAAGAAGAGCATAAACTAGCTCAAACATGAGTAGATCAGTAGTTTTTTTTTCCTTCCTTTTTTTCACCAGAAGCACTCAAACTGATAAAACAAAAGTGCCACTAAAATACTTGCACCCCAACAGATTGCACTTTCTTTATCGAAAAAAACTATTTATACAAGTTGGTGTAATTCTCTATTTACAAATAATTTAATGCAAAATCAAAATTTCAAAGTTGTTTTTTCACACGGTAAGCTCAAGGACGGATGCACATAGAGACATTTCCATGTCTTTTTAAAATTTTCACCAAATATAATTACGAAAATGTCCTTCAAATTTATATTAATCCATAATATCTCTCTTTTTTGCTACATATACTATACTTATAATTAACTTTTATTTATTTGGTAAGATGACTTTATTTTCTACAAAGTTACAACAATACTCGTATTCTAATCAAGAATTTTCGTAAAAGTTTACAATAATACTAGTATCATAAACAAAAAATAAGAGAATAAATCCATTAGTCTCAAAAGTATTGGAGGTTTTTTTAGAACAAATTAATTTATTTATTGAAAGTGAATGTGATGATGTACCCCAGAACGTACTTATAACTCAGATATAACTTAGATTTATTTGAATCGTGAACTGAACTGCTTATAATTAATGTTTATTCATTTGATAAGATGACTTGAAGGCATTGAAGGTTTTTCCTAAACAAATTAATCTGTTTATTCTGGAGTTTGATAATATTTTATAGTTTTTTTTTTGTTACTTTCTATTATATCGTGACGTTTTTATTGTACTCTTATAACATTCAATGTTCGTTCTGTCTATTTTGTTTGTAAGAAAATCGACCAAACTGGACAAAACGAACAATAAACGCCTAATGAATTATTAATTGTTTTGTTTTTTGGGAAACCACGTATGTAAATGAAATACATTAGTTTTGTTTTCAATTTAAATCAATGCAAATCGATTCTTCTAATTTATATACAAATATTATATGCATATATATATATTGATTTTAGGGGGAATTCTCTATAAGTACATCATATCAACTTATATTCATCCTAGATATCTTAATAAGTTCACGTTTCTCATATGTAGCATTTTTTAATTATTTAGTTTAATAGACATATTTTATCTCTTTACAAACCCAAAAAAATAGTTTTAAATTACAACAAAATAAAAAAAACACAAAAAAAATTATAAAAAATTATAAAAATTATAAAAAAAATGAAAAAAAATCACAAGAAAACACAAAAAATCAAAACAAATGACAAAAAATTATAAAAAATCACCAAAATTCATAAAAAATACAAAAATTATTAAAAATTGCAAAAATTACAAAAAATAAAAAGAATTATAAAAAGGAAAAAATCATAAAAAATGAAAAAATCATAAACTTTTTAAAAAATTACAAAAAAATATATAATTTTTTTTGTCAATATAACATTTTTTATACCGAAAAAGCTATTTTTCATTTTCATAAAAAAAACACTTTTTCCATCAAAAAGTGAATTTTTTTTATACAAAAAGTGGGTTTTTCATGAAAATGTGCATTTTTTTAATCTAAATGAGCTGAAAGTGCATCTAGTTCAGTCGAAAGTACGTATAATTCAGTCAAAAGCGTATATAGTTCAATAAAAGTGCATATAGTTCAGTCGAAAATGCATATAGTTCAGTTAAAAGTGCATATAGTTAGTCAAAAGTGCATAAAATTGAGTCGAAATTGCATTCAATTCTGCTGAAAATACATTTAGTTCCGTTGAAAGTGTATACAATTCAGTCGAACGTAAATATAGTTCAATAAAAGCGAGTATGCATATAGTTCAGCTAAACGCGCATCTGGTTCAGCTGAAAGTATATCTGGTTCAACTTAAAATGCATCTAATTTAGTCGAAAGTATATATAGTTAAGTCAAAACTGTATATAGTCTAGTCGAAAATTAATATAGTCCAGTCGAAAGTGCATATAGTTCAATAAAAGTGCATATAGTTCTGTCAAAAATGCATCTCATTCAGCTACAAGTGCATCTGGTTCAGCTAAAAGTGCATCTGGTTCAGTTGAAAGTGCATATGGTTCAGCCAAAAATGTATCTAATTCAATAAAAATGCATATAGTTCTGTAAAATGTGCATCTTGTTCAGCTAAAAGTGCATCTGGTTCAACTGAAAGTGCATATAGTTCAGCTGAAAGTGCATCTAGTTCAGTCGAAAGTGCATCTAGTACAGTCGAAAGTGCATAAAATTCAATAAAAGTGTATATAGTCCAGTACAAAAAGTGCATATATTTTACTTTAGAGTTAAAAAAAAACTGGTTGGATTCGAACCACCAAGCTCTTGATAATCGGTGTTGGATGCAAGCACTCTTACTAATTTGAGCTTACAGATCTAAAATTAATTACTAAAATTAGTTTCTAAAAAGGCAATTCAAACTTTAACAAGCATTGAAATGACTCAAACGAGAGTTAAATACATAAAATTCACTTTTTGATGAAAAAGTGTTTTTTATGAAAAAACGTTTTTTCGGTGTAAAAAGTGGTATATTGACAAAAAAAAAATTATATTTTTTTGTGTGATTTTTTTTTTCATTTTTTATAATTTTTTTGTGATTTTTTTATAATTTTTTGTGATTTTTTATATTTTTTTTCATTTTTATAATTTTTTATATTTTTTTGTGATTTTTTTGATATTTTATAATTTTTTGTGATTGTTTTGATTTTTTATAATTTTTTATGATTTTTTTCATTTTATATATTTTTTTTTTGATTTTTTGATTTTTTTTGATTTTTGTTATTATTTTTTATTTTTTATAATTTTTTGTGAGTTTTTTCATTTGCGAGGGAGGGAGAGAGATATATTTTCTGTTTTTTTATGAAATTATATATTTTTTAGTATGAAAAAGTGTTACCTAAGATTATTAATGCAAATTATAATAGATATCTAGTGGGAATTAAATTTTAAAAGTGGTACATACGAGGTATTAATCCTTAATTTTAAAGAGTATATCCGAACTTACTTATTCAAATATTAAAATACATGATTCTAGTTTCAGATGAACTTATAAATTTTTCGACATTAGTCACCATTATTATTATAAAATTAAGGAACAATTAACAAAAACATACCATACCCCTATTATATTACCAAAAACATACCCTAAAAGTTAAATTACCAAAAACATACATATATATACTTATTATTTTTCTAATTCTAATCAAACCATAATCTAACATATCTCTCTAACCGCAACTCTTTGTCTCTTTAATCGCACATCTCTTTCTCTAACACACGATAATCGCAGCTCTTTGTAAAACATTATAATCTCCCATCTCTCTCTAAAAATAACTAAAAACTCACAAAATATTCATATGCTAATTATAAAATGTCATACCCTAATTTTAAAATGTCATACCCTAAATGTTCTGAATCACAATCAAATATCTAAAAAAAGAGTTCATACCCTAATTTTAAAACTTTATACCCTAATTTTAAAACTTCATACCCTAATTTTAAAACTTCATAGCCTAAATTTCAAAAATATATATGCAAAAAGAATTAAATTTATCTTATGCATTAGTCATACGTCTTGAGATAATCTCGAATTGTTTCGCCACCAACTTATTCTAGTCTTATTCTAGTTTTCTCCCCTCCCTCCCTCCTCCACGAACACATGCCCCTGCCCCGCCGCCACCACACTCTTCATCAAAAACACCTCAAATTGATTTAATTCCACCAAATTATCGAAAAACCTAGCTTTCGAGAACCTCTTGACAATAACGTCTCGGTCCAAATCTCTAAGTTTATCACCTAGGCTTTTCGAGCGGGAGAGCCTGGAAGCGAGAGATTTGAGCCGATCAAGGTCGGGATGGAGGTTAGAGGGAGGGTGAAAGAGGTGGGAGGGGGCGGTGGAGACACGGGACGGAGAGGGCGAGAGGAGAGGGAGAGAGAGAGGAACGGGTCGGGGTTTGAGGAGGAAGGAGAGAAAGAGGGGGCGAGGGAGAGCGGGAGAGAGGAGAGTGGGGGAGGAGAGAGAGAGTGGAGGTTTTGAGGTCGCCATTGTTGAACAGAGAGTGTGTGTGTGTGAGATAATAAATATATTATATACGAGTATATATATATATATAATATTGTACACTATAGTAGTAATATATACAGTATATAGAGTGGCTTATGTATGTTTTTGATAGTTAAAGTTGTAATGGTATGTTTTTGGTAATTTAGTTTAAAAAATAGTATGTTTTGTTAATTTATACTGAAATTAATAATAAAATCATGCTCCGAATCTAAAATAGTGTATCCGGCCATGATAAACTCACTAGCTGTCTGGCTCGTTGTCTCTTTAGTTAACACGGACTCAACACGAAAAGATTAGAATAATATTCCGTAAATTTTAAGGCTCTCTTGGATAGGATAGGAATGGAAATGGGGAGTCACTAGTTGACCGACGTATATCTATTTACGTGTCATATGCTCATAAAATCGCAATCAACCACTAACGTGTCACAAATATTCAAAAAGCATCAATTAAAATTAAGATATTTTCCACTCATAACTTATAATATAAACACATTACAAACGCATTGATCATTACATAGTAGAAAACTAGAAGTGTATACTCTTTTTATTATTCTCTTTTTGGTTGTGAAAATGGCTGGTTTTTTGGACAAGGCAAAGGAGTTTGTGACTGAGAAGGTGGCGAATGTTGAGAAACCCGATGCGTCGGTGACTGACGTGGACCTGGATGATGTGAACCGAGACGGGATTACGTACAAGGCGATGGTGGCGGTGAACAACCCATACGGACACTCGATTCCCATCTGCGAGATCACTTACACCCTCAAGAGTGCTGGCAGGTTAGCTATTTCTAAATTATACATATATGTACATACATTTGATATTATATGTACTGTGAAAAATCCTTTGTTGTAAGTTTTTGTATTTTTTGTAATTGTGGCGGAAACATGATCGGTTGGGCAGCGGTGGCTGAAAAGTGTCTGATTTCCTTTTTTCATCGAGGGGCTAAAGGTGTCCGGTGACAGATTTTTTTACAACACCCGGATTACAAATGGAAAAGCAACAGATTTCAATTTTATTGATGGTTATTGTCATTTCGTGACAACTGACAATTTGGTTGTCTCTAATTGAACATATCAATTGATTATTAGGTGTACAGTGGACTTATTGTTTAATGGTGAAAATAGTGTTTTTCTTAGTATATTTTTTGCTGGTTTAGTTCGTACTTAATTAAAATAATGAGTTATAATTATAAAAGTATTATGAACGATCGAATTCTGCAAGCTCTTCTAATAACACCCATTTTGTTACAAACTCGGGTTTATTACCGTTTCGACTTAAAACTATTGGACAATATAGAACTTCAATTCCAGCCATGGGCTTGACCAAAAAAGAAAAAGAAAATCCAACTATGGGACCATTCTTTTAGGTAGCCCTTAATATGATCATGAATCAAATGTTGGTAATTTCTTTGTCTTCTTGAATCGGCACATAGACTTGTTTAAAATTCATGTGAGCAAGGCACCTGATAGAGGCTTTAAAAAATATATTCAGTGATGTTAATCTAATAATAAGGGCGTTTTCTTCCTTTGCAATCTTTTAGTCTAAAGTCCAAGCACACCCCAAAAGACTAAAATTATAGTCGTGAGGTGTAGCGTGATTTGATTCCCGGATCATTGCACTGGCTAGTGTCTTAACTTAGAATTTTTGGCTTTTCGCTTTGTTGCTATCTCACAGATGATCGAGTTACATCTTGGAAATAAATAACAAAAAATTGGTTTCACTGGAGTCTAAACTTGTAAATTTTATCAGGGTTATTGCAACGGGTACGGTACCAGACCCAGGCTCGATCGAAGGCAAGAAAAAGACAATGCTAAATGTCCCTGTTAAGGTTCCACACAGTGTATTGGTTACTTTGGTCAAAGACATAGGCGCTGATTGGGACATCGATTATGAGCTTGAACTCGGTCTCACCATTGACCTTCCCTTGATTGGCAACTTCACCATTCCCCTCTCTTCTAAGGGTGAAGTCAAGCTGCCTTCGCTCTCCGACTACTGGAAATAAGTAAAATTTACAATATCCGTTTTTAAGTTGCCTATGTTTTTTCCGTATAGAGGATAAAACCATATGTGACCTTCTGGTTTGGTTCTATCCGTGTATGTTCTTAAGGAAATGCAGTACTTTGTGTTTTGTTTTTATGGCGATGTAACTTCTTCACTATGCAATACAAAGTAATAATAGTATAATCTTTTCCTTCGGGCTTACCTTTTCGTTCTAAGGTCTGCTTCATGATCATTGTAGCGAGACCAACATTTTCCATTAGCAAAATGATGCATACACAAAACAAAGAGCACAAACGAGCTGTCTCTAGAACTTGGGGAAAACATAAGTTAGATTTTGATCTTAATCATATGCTATAATTCAGAGCAAGATAGGACTACGAGGGGCAAAAACTGTCACTGCGACACCTCAGAATCTCAGTCGTCACGGAAAAAAACTTTAGTAAAAAACGTCATATGCTGTTCTATGAATGTACAAGTTTTTGGTTTCTTGCTCTGCTTCGAGCTTCAGTTCCAACCAACTTGATCACAAGTTTTTGGTGACTGCTCTGTGTTTTGAGCTTGAATACCAACTGATTTGGTTGTCAATATCAAATTGGTTAAACTCGGATGCAAGATTATTAATCAAACAAGACGACAGATTAGATGTTCAGATTGGATGAGGCCGCCAATTATTCTTACTATAACACATTATACACCTACCTAGAGTGAAATCTTTTTAAATTTTACTAATCATTAGCCGGGCGTTAATAGTCTCGTCTGGTTGCGGGATTAATTTCTATTACAAGTGACTTTTAAAAAGGTTGGGAGTAACAATTCCTTTCCAAAATAGACAAATGAAATAATGTATCATCATCTCTTTAGAAACTATCCGGCCTGATAGCCATGACGCATTTTACCCATCCAAACCCACTATTGATGGGCTCATTGGACTTCTAGTCCAATAAAACTAGTGTATGGTGTGATTTTACACTTTTTACCCTTTTTCAAAAATATACAATTAAATTTAAACATTAAGCGTAAATTTGGAAAAGTGAGTGAACATTATTGCGTTTATATAATAAACATAGATAAAAGGAATAAACGCGTTAAGATTTGAGTGCCATGGCCATAGGTGTGCGCAGTCCATATTCGTACTGTTTGAGCTAATACGGAATCAAATTTGTTATTCACGGTGTCAAGAAAAATGAGTTCAATTTAGACCGTACGAATTGAACATCCGATTCAAACCCATTACATAGTTTGTAATTCCTTTAGCATCCGTTAAAAAATGACGGCATCATGTTCTTTCACCTATCACATTACGCGACCCGTGCTAAACAAATTGACATAATTTCAATCACGTTCTCTCACCCGTCACATATTGAGTGCAATTCCGTCAGCATCTGTAAAAAAATATATCACCAAATGTGAAATCCAACGAGTGCAAGTTCCTCGATTACTGTTGTTGTCGGGTCCTTAATCGGGAAAAAAATGGACAGATAAGACCTAAATTGGTTAAAATTTAGACGTTAGGTACTAAATTGGTAAAATTGAATAGTAAAAAGTACTTCCCCCAATATTTATGCATACCAAAGGGGGGATTTTTTTTACTTGTCCAGATTGCTTACCACTATAACAGACGTGGGATCTGTTTTTTTTTTTTTTTTTCATTTTCTGTTTGTTTTTTTTGTTATGTAATTTCGTTTTCATATATTAAAAAATTCCCCAATTTTATCCAAAACTTTCCCAATTTTACCCAAAAAAAACTCTAACATCAACCATCAAACTCTTTCGTATATCAAATTAATATATTTTTTTATAAAATAAACATCACTCTACCACTACAATTATACCCAATTTTACCAAAAAAAAAAACTTATCGCAATTTACCAAAAAAACAAAAACTTCCCCAATTTTACCAAAAAAAAAACCTTAACCATCAAATATCAAACTCCTTCATATATCAAATTAATATATATTTTTCTCAAATTAACATCACTCTACCACTGCATTTATCCCCAATTTTATATAAAAAAAAACTTATCCCAATTTACCAAAATAAAACCTTCCCCAATTTTACAAAAAAATAAACTTTAACCATCAACCAGCAAACTACTTCATGTTATGGACCAAAATAAAACCTCTCCCAATTTTAAAAAAAAATAAACTCTAACCATAACCATGAAGTAGTTTGCTGGTTGATGGTTAGAGTTTATTTTTTTATAAAATTGGGGGAGGTTTTATTTTGGTAAATTGGGATAAGTTTTTTTTTATATAAAATTGGGGATAAATGCAGTGGTAGAGTGATGTTAATTTGAGAAAAATATATATTAATTTGATATACGAAGGAGTTTGATATTTGATGGTTAAGGTTTTTTTTTTGGTAAAATTGAGGAAGTTTTTGTTTTTTTGGTAAATTGCGATAAGTTTTTTTTTTTGGTAAAATTGGGTATAATTGTAGTGGTAGAGTGATGTTTATTTTATAAAAAAATATATTAATTTGATATACGAAAGAGTTTGATGGTCGATGTTAGATTTTTTTTTGGGTAAAATTGGAAAAGTTTTTGGATAAAATTGGAGAATTTTTTAATATATGAAAACGAAATTACATAAAAAAAAAAAAAAAACAGAAAATGAAAAAAAAAAAAAAATTGCATCTGCCACGTCACGTAGACGTGGGATCACAGAATTGCATCTGTGATCCCACGTCTGTTATAGTGGTAAGCAATCTGGGTAAAGTAAAAAAGAATTCCCCATACCAAAGATTCCACCTTCACTGAATCTCCACCTGATCTCTCTCTCTCTCTCTAAATCTAAGAAGTATGGAGAAGATCGTGGAGAAGTTTCACGATTCGTCGTCGTCATCGGACTCCGATTCAGATTCCGATAAGAAGAAAAGTAAGATAAGCAGCACCGAAGAGTCATCTACGGCGTCGTTTAAGTCGAAGGTCTTTCGCCTTTTCGGTAGAGAGAAGCCTCTCCATCAAGTACTTGGCGCTGGCAAACGTACTCTCTCTCTATATCTATATCTATATATACATATCTATTTATATATGTATGTATGTATCTAATATCTATGTATGTATATTATAGATGAGCTGATTTAAATTAACTGAGATCTATTTATTATATTGATACACAATGAGCTGATTTGTTTATTAATTGCTCAGATCCAGAATTTCCACTCATTGATTCTCACAATAATTTGTGTGTGCGTGTGTGTGTGTGTGTGTGTGTGTGTATCTAGTTGCTCATGCTATATATATTTATGTATATATTTTTGTGTGTGTATGTGTGTATAAATAGTTGTTCATGCTATATAGATGTATAGATGCTTACATGTTGAAGACTATAAAGTAGTATATGTTAAATCGTTGAAGTTAACTGAGATCTATATTGATTTCGTAAAATAATTTGTAGTTTCTCCTTTTGTTTATTTATTAGATTGATACAGAATGAGCTGATTTATTAATTAATTGCTCAGATCCCATCCAGGTGTTGTACTTGTTGATTTTCACAATAATTTTTGTGTGTATAACTAGTTGTTCATTCCATATATATGTATGTATGTATGTATGTATGTATGTACGTATAGATGCTTTCATGTTGAAGTTAACTGAGATCTATATTTATTTCGTATATTTAATTTGTAGTTGCTCTTTTTTGTTTTTTATTAGATTGATACACAATTAGCTGATTTGTCACTAATTGCTCAGATCCAAATTTTGTGCTTATTGATGTTCATGCTATATATATATATATATATATGTATGTATCTATGTATGTATATATTTGTGTGTGTATCTGTGTACGATAGATGCTTTCATGTTGGAGATTATACATTAGTACTGAGATCTATATTCATTTCGTATTTTAAATAGAAGTTGCTCTTTTTTTTTATTAGATTGCTACACAGTTAGCTGATTTGATTATTAATTGCTCGAATCCAGATATTGTACTTATTGATTTTCGCATTAAATTGTGTGTGTGTATGTGTATGTGTATGTGTGTACATATAGATGCGTTCATATTGAAGACTATACAGTAGTATATGTTAGATTGTTGAAGTTAACTGAGATCTATATTCATTTCGTAGTTGTTTTTATTAGATTGCTAAACAATGAGCTGATTTGTTTATTAAATGCTTAGATCCAGATTTTGTACTCGTTGATTTTCACACTAAATTTTGGGTCCGTTTGGCAGCAGATTATTTGGTCAAAAATCAGATTTAAAAATCTAACCAAAATTCAGATTTTTTCTTTTGGATTTTTTAAAGCTATTTTAGGCTAAAAATCAGGTTTCAAAAGCTTAATAATTTGACTGTCCAAACACCCACATTAAAATCTAAAATCCAAAAATTAGCTAAAAAAATCTGTTGCCAAACAGACCCTTTGTGTGTGTGTGTGCGCACGCGTATGACTAGTTGTTCATGCTATATATATGTATGCTTGTATGTATGTAAGTATGTATCTATGTACGTATAAATGCTTTGACGTTGAAGGCTAAACAGTAATAAATGTTAAATTGTTGAAGTCAGCTGAAATTTATGTTGATTTCGTATGTTTAATTCGTAGTTGCTCTCAGATTGCTACACAATTAGCTGATTTGTTTCTTAATTGCTTAGATCCAGATTTTGTACTCATTGATTTTCACAATAAATGGTGTGTGTGTATAACTAGTTGTTCATGCTATATACATGTGTATATAACTGTAAATTGTGTGTGTGTATAACTAGTTGTTCATGCTATATACATGTGTATATAACTGTAAATTGTGTGTGTGTGTGTGTGTGTGTGTGTATAACTAGTTGTTCATGCTATATATATGCATGTATGTATATAAATATACATCTGTATATGTGTGTGTGTGTGAGTATGTATATGTGTTGTGTGTGCGCGTATATATATAATTGTTAATGCTCTATATGTTGACTTTTGGAGTTAACTAAGATATTAATGATTTGGTAGACTGGATTAATAGTTTTATGTTTCGGATCGTCTAGCGTAACAAAATCACTAAAATCAGACATTTAAAGTTGATTTAATTAGTGATCTCGTCTAATTAGTCGTTACATGTACTTGTAACCTTGATATTAAAGTTAAACGAAAGCTGCTTAGAGCTGTTAAATTTTAATCATTAAAAAATCAATTAAACTTACATAGTTTCCTTTATTACCCAACGGTAAATAATTGGTGAGTTATTATCTTTGTCATAAATATATAACTAGAAAGTTAGTAAAGGAAAATAATTATTAGGGTTTGGAATTTGATAAAAATAGAATAATTTACAGTTATGAACGTGCAACATTTGTTAACTGATGCGATAATATTATGGGTATAACAAGAAGTCAAGAAGGCCTCACCAAGATGGCATTTAATGTTTTGAACACAGCTTTATAAGTATGTTGTTTGCTCAAATTTCAATATTGTATAGCTTCTTAGATCAAAACACTGGGTGTTAAGATGTTCATTGTCTATTTCTATCTTGCTGCTCAAAGGATTATATAGGAAATTTTGCGTGTTATCAATAATAATTATCTCTAGTTTGAATTCCTCATTAAACGAGCTGTCATTCTGAGTTGTAACTTGCCTGAGGTTTTGAATGTTTTTCATATTACCATCTTGACAGTACAATTGTGATTCGAGAGCTATCTCCCTTTCACGTGAGATTTCAAAAGTTGTTTAATTTGGGTCCCTTATTCTAAATTGAAAACTTTAGCATCCTCGAGTTGTAGAATACATTTTGGATTGAGATACATCAGGCCTAACATTTTTCTTCTTTTTTGTTCTGAAAATATCAGTACACACGATGTATTGAACTTTAGAAACCAAGATGTTTACCCCAGTGCCAGTAATCTATTTCCAGATTATAGAGTGTGGGCCTGCACTCTTAGTTTTTACAAGTTTAATGTAGGAAACCTGCTGATAAACTGTATGTTTACTGAACTAGTATATGCTTATACTAACCCTTATGTTCTTTGGTGTCTAGAGTTTTGTTCAATACGATGTGTTAGATTTACATATTTAAGAGAGTAAAATTGTCATGATTAAGGTCTTTAGGCCATTTCTAGAGTACATAATTTCATAAATGCTTCTGTATCATTAACTAAGAGTGAATGATCTTTGTTCCCTGTCTAATAGAGGGACCTATTTTATATTTTTTTGGTTCCCTTTCCCCCAACCCCAATGTACTTGTGTAATTCTAAACTATTAATTATGATAATTTATGGCCTATGTGTATAGGCGGAGCCACGTTGGGTCCATTGGGGTCACTGGACATCGGCTGATCTTTTGTTATGATAATGAAACTACTAAAATATCCATGTGTTTGATTCAAAGTGTGCCATTGTTTAGTATTTAGAACCTGGTTAATAGTATTTAATACTACCCTTGCCCCTTTTCAATTGCACCCTTTTCTCTCTCTCCATGGCATCAAACCCATCTCTGATCTATACGAGACTATGATCTCCCACTCCACCGTGGGTTACTGCAGCTACTCCTCTCTTTTAAACCACCCATCTGCTTCATTACTTTCTCTTGTCACTAGTACTTTAGTATTGTTTTTGCTTGATTACTTGTTGATTATTGAATCCCTGTACTTTTTTTGCTCAGTTCTTGCTTGATCAATTGATTTTTGTCTGGTCTGTTCATCTTTCCATTTTTTATTTTTAAAAAGGTGTATTATTTTAGGATTTTGAGCTAAAACAAACTGGGCTTGTACAATTTACTTTTTTTTTGAAAGGGGGTTGTACAATTTACTTGTTTGGGACAAAATTAGATTTTTTTTTTCTAAAAACAAAGGGCAAAAGTTGGTTGTTTTTCTTCTGAAAACAAATAATGAAGCAAATATCACGTAGTATTTAATTGGCTAGCCTGTAAAAAATTAAGAACATGTTAGTTTGGCCTGGTGTTTTTGAGCTTCTGCCTTCTTACAAATGATGAACTATCTTAAAAAAATTAATTTTGTCTTGCTTTTATTAAAATCATACCCCCGCAAAGAGCCTGGCTCCGCCATTTGCTATGCGTGCATCTGTATCTTCTTGACCCCCTCGTGCTTGTGCTTAACTTCCTCACTTGCACCTTTTGCCCTGCTTTTTGGAAGTACTCATGTCGACTTAATTTGGCTCAGATTTTTATTCAACATCTTCTGCACTACTTGTATATGTTGTCTACCTAAAAAAAGCACAACTTGAAGCACAGAGCAGAAATTGATTATTTTTTAAAAGGTAAAAGTTAACAATGTGATTAAGTAACCCACTAGGGCTAGTTTAGTGGGTTAAAATCCGCACTCTCAGCCAGGAGGTGCAAGCGTTCGAGTCTTACAAAGTGGTATGTGTGCTTTAATAAGATTTTGAAGAGCAAAACAATGTAAATTAGTATTGTTTGCCAAACATAGTAAAAGCTAGAACTGAACAAGCACAGCTTAGCTAATTATTAAATACACAAGTTTTGCCAACTATGATTCCCAAAATATTGATAAAAGTGTAGAGTTTATTTATTTATTTATTTATGGTTCCAATTTCCAAATCATTTCCAAATCCATATCTAATCAGTCCTGTGTGTCAGAGTCCGGAATGGGGTTGGGTTCGGATCGGCAATGTATGAACATTAAGACAGTTTTTAAAGTTATGGATGTGTTAGGATTAAACTTACCCATTCTTATTTCGATCTGATACATCCCGATGTTGTGTTTGGTTATATTATATCTGGTGTGTCCATTCTTTTTACACCTCTAAGCTAATTTTCTTCCTCATCTAAACTTAATTCCTGCATTTGCTTTGATTATTGGTGCAGCTGCCGACATATTCTTGTGGAGAAACAAAAAGGTATCTGCTGGTGTTCTTGGAGGTGTCACTGCATTATGGATCCTGTTCGAATTGCTCGAGTATCACCTTCTTACACTAATCTGCCACATATTAATTGCTTCTCTTGCAACTTTGTTTCTGTGGTCCAATGCTTCAACATTCATCAACAAGTAACTTCTTTTTCTCCCTTCATTAGCAGCTTTCTCAAATTTCAATTTCTGTGTCTGCTTTATTAAATTAATGGTTAACTTCAGGTCTCCACCACGCATTCCAGAAGTTAAGCTGCCAGAAGAGCTGTTTCTTCAAGTTGTTGCTGCTCTGAGAACTGAAATTAACGGAGGTCTTTCTGTGTTGCGAGATATTGCCTCTGGAAAAGATTTAAAGAAGTTTCTTGGAGTATGTTTTTCTTACAACCTTATTTCATTCAGTACTTTTGGCTTGTTTAGTTATCTTACAATTATGAAAGTAATTGATGTGAAAATTATAAATACAAATATCTTTTGAGTAACTTAGAAGAAAATGGAGCATGTTTGGTACAATGAAGCCTTTTTTTTTTTTTTTCTATATTGAAGTTTTCTTTCTTTTAAGTATAAGTTATAAATTGATAAAGTTATAAATTGATAAAGTTATAAGCCTCAACAAATAGAATAGGATTTAGTATTAAAGTATTTTTTTGTAAAAGAATTATAATTAGGAAATATTTTTAGAGTAACTTAGTGGAGAACGGAAGTAAAGTAAAACTTGTTTGGGGTTAACATAAATAAGAATTGAGAAACTGCAACTGGAGCATGCACTTTTGGTACGATGAAGCCTATTATTTTTTTTTCAACAAAAGTTTTTTTTCTGAAGTTGAAGTTTTCTCTCATTTATAACCTTGTCTTTATGTTAATTGTTAATTGAACTTCTGGGAGTCTTCAGGTTGAAGTGACATAGCTTTGATTAGCTAATTTCTTAGGCATGATTTGTATTGCGCTGTTGCTGAGGTTTTAACTTGTTTATGTCTGGTTTTCCTTTCTGGGTTTGCCATATCTCTAAAGCTTTTCCATTTATCCCCAGCAACTTAAGGAGCTCAACTCTTTTGTATGTTACATGCTTGTCCCGGGTTTCAGCTTTTGTTCCTTTTTAAAGATTTTTTGACATCCCATGCATTAACCATTTGCTGATTATTTGTTGACAGCTTTTCATTTTATCTTTTTTTAAAGATCAAAGACCTGATAAACTCAATTTGGAGTTTGATCTGTATGTTTTTTCCTAGTACTCTTTTTGGAAACATACACCAAATCAGTTAAATATAACCCATCTTAACACAACCTTTAAGAATCTTCTTTCGAAGCTACTATGAAACCCCCACTGAAACCAGCATATATAATTATCCTGGATAGTGTTAAGCCTGCTATTTGACCAATAATTATGTAATCAATTCTATTTTGGTGAATAGGTAATCGTTGGCCTGTGGATTACATCCATCTTGGGAGGTTGTTGTAACTTCTTGACGCTGTTCTACATAGGTATTGTGCATCTTTCACTATGTGTACATTCTGTCTTGCATTACAAAGAGGCTCATTCTGTAATTTTCCTGTTTTTTTTACAGCTTTTGTGTTGCTGCATACTGTGCCTGTGCTGTACGAAAAATATGAGGACCAGGTTGATTCGTATGCTGAGAAAGCAATGTTAGAGATAAAGAAGTTGTATGCTGTGTTTGAAGTTCAGGTTCTTAGCAAAATCCCAAGAGGGCCTTTGAAAGGCAAAAAACTTGCTTGATAAAGTGTGATTGATGTATGTTTGATTTTGAAAATTATGCCCTTCAAAAATCTTTATTTGGTAGGTTCTTTGGTATGTCTTTATGTTTACATTTACCAAAAATATTGGGCTCTGATATATGCAGTGGTATGTAATAGTATTGCTTGTGGAATCCGTCTAGTTGAGCTTTTGATAATATAGCTTTCTTGAAGATGTTTTTTGAAGTTTATTTCATGGTATGTTTTTAGCTATATGGGGTCTGATGTGTATATACGTGTGTGCATATACATACAAATCTTGTGTTTACTGTCTTTGAATTTTAAAGAAACATTAACTGCAGAATTGCTGTGCATATGCAACCATAGAAACTTGAAAAACAGAGTGTGTACGTTAAGCTTGTCATGTTTCCTACAGATTCAGCCTCATAAGAAACCTCATAAAACGGTCTTTTTACACAGCTTCATGGTTATTGGCAGTTTTGATCATCAAAGCTCAGACCCTATTTTCTGAATTTGATTTAGCCATTTTCTTAACATCAATAGTCACATCGTCTCAAGGATTAGTATATTTCAAAAGGAGGAACACGAACTCAAACAATGCCATTTATACTTACAAACACATAGCACAAGTAGTGGATACATATAATAATAATCACAGAAATTACATAGGTATGCATACGCATGAGTAAGTCCTAGACATCGCTTTTGATGGAAGAGCTATAACCAGACTGATCGTCATAAAACTTGGACCACAACATCACCCCTCCATACTTGGACGAACCCTTAATTGTTGGAAGCACCGTAGATGTGAGATCTGAGGCAGGGATAAAACCGCTTCCTGCTGCATCAGATGCAGCAGGTAACCCCAAGAAAATATGTTTTGCAGGAACGTCAGTGGTCCACTGCTTCCATGCATCATCAAGGTTGGAGATTTCACCAGAGGTGTATTGACAAGGAGGATTATTGTAAAATTGTACCCAAACATAGTCAAAAAGACCAGTTTGAAGTGCACCCCCGACCCAGGCATCCGGGTAAGGACACTGAGGAGCTGCGGATAGGTAAACCTGCTTACCCTTCTTGCTATATCCCGATAAGTATCTAGCCAGGTCATCCCAGTAAAGGTTTGATCCTCCCTCGATATCAAAGTCAATCCCGTCCAAAACAGCTGGTCCAAGTGGGCGAGACGAGGATTGTCCACCCAAGAAATTGTTCCAGAGATAAGTCGCCACCTCTCTAGCATCGTTTGAAGAAGTGAGAGCGTAGCTTCCTGAAGCTCCTCCGATGGAAAGCAAAACCTTGACTCCTTTTGCCTGGCATGATTTGATATCAGCGCTCTGACCGATGCAACCGTTACTATAAGGATCACAATGACCAGCTAGGTTGATCATTGGGGCTTGGCCATTCCCGAATGTTGAGAGGAAAGAAAGGACTACAAATTTGTAGTTACCAGTGGCACATGTTTCCGCCAAAGTGCCTTCATTTCCGTTTTGTCCCCAGTAAATAGCAATACCTCCCGCATTTGAACCCACAACTGCTACTAGCATTACAATGGGAAGTAGTAATGTCGAAGCTACTTTTTTTGATGCCATGTTTATGCTAAGGCTTTTTGAGTTTGAATCTCTACTTAGATACTTTGTTTTTCTATGTTGTGAATGTTTGGGACCAAGGTGACTGGCTTTATACGAGAGGGGAACCTCAATGGTGGGTTAAAATAATTAATTAAATGTTGCATAAATTATATTTAGTTTTTGGCACCTATCTTGTTTTATTCTATGGAGTGGCTTATCAATCACTTTGTTTCACCTAATTTAAAATAAAAATCACCTTGTTTCACCTCAATCCATAACTTACCTGGTAAAAAAATACCGCATCTATAAATTATACATATGTACTTTTACTGCAGTGATGGTTGATTTAGATGCAGGTTTAATAATATATATTTTTCTCTCCTAATGCGTGTTTGTGTAGTTGTTCTAGTGATATGTGAATAATAATTTCGTTCTGTTTTCTGTTATTAGAGAAAAGCTATGTTTCTCTATTTTTTCGGCGTTAAAGTTTTACCCATATTGTGTATGTGTTTTTGTCTCATTTTGAATCACCAGATAGATGTATGAATCATCTAATTTATTGTTCCTTCTATTTCTTTGAGAGTAATTCACTAATTTGGTGGTTGCTGATTTTTTTGTAGTTTAAATTATGAAAGGTGCCGCCAACTTCCAGAAAAACATGAAAGTATTTTGCAAGAAATTACTAGTTTGGGCAGTACCTTAGAAAGACGGATTCTTAAACTTTTTTTGTTTTAGCTGTTGATCCCAAATATTTATTAAATAATCAAACAAAAGATAAAACTTTATTGCTCAGAACGACACATGTTGTGTTCATATAATGTAGATTTACTTGGCCGTCAATCTGTTTAGATTTTCTCTCTGTTATGGGATGGTCTTTTATGAGATACGCCTTACCGTAGACGGAGGTCGGATTGTTTCTGATGCCTTTTTAATTTGCATGTCATTGCGTTAGTATTTTCATCGATTATTTGACATGTTTGCTTCTGATATCTTTATAATGTGTTGTTGTCTCTCTTTTATTAGCATGTGCGTGTTTAGTTAATTATTGTTATTTAACTAATTTGCAAGATATTACTTACTTTAGTTTGTCTTTCTTCTCCTGTTTGAACTTGAACAAAATTGCTTTCCTATATTTTGGCATATTGTTTCTCATAATATTCACTATGTAGATTTTGTTTATGCTGAAACCGTCTATATGGACTATCCAATTTGATAAAAATGCATATCAATAGAAATATCGAACTACTATAAGTATAGCAACATAAGTGATGATAAGTTAATTACAAAAGAACTGTTAATAATCAACTCCCTGTGCAAAAAGTTCACAAAGGAAATGACAATCACTTGAGACTCAGCTTTTAATATTTAATTATACATAACTAAAAGGAAGCTATTGTCTTTAAAATGACCTTTCTCAATTTTTTAGGGGTACATATAGCAGGGCTCATTCAGAGTGGCTGCTCAGCTAAATATGATAGCACGAGGACAAAGTAGAAGCCCAAAATGTGTAGGGTCGAGGTGTTCAGCGCCGTGGTTGTTTTTGTTATGCCTCGTCTCTATCTTGTTTTAAGCTTGGTCACGAGCTACTGAGCTTGTATGCACCTAAGCTGGTGAGTTAATGAGGACCTTTTTTGTTTTACTTTTGCGGACACGAGTCTGAAGTGCTACATGACAGGAGAGCTGAGGGTGTCCTAACAACTTAGAAAACTAGAATTGCATGATTTTGTGGTAAATCAAAAAAGTATCGACTGCTGTATTATTTTATGATGGAATATGATGTATAGCAATTAGTTATGTCCGATGCTACCCTTTCCGAAAGAACATTTTGGAATATTACTAGAAATAAGAATGGACAAATTATGGTTAAAACAAATTTTCTCTTTAGCCTGATTTTGAATAAGTCTATTCATGTACCCTCGGCAAAAAATCATGCTTGGCAGTGAGTAGACTACTGTTTATAACCAGCATATGCAATGCCGTTCTCAGTTTTTTTTTTTTTGAAGGCATAATCTCAGATTGGTAGTCGCCATAGTAGTTGAATTCTAGACTTTTACTTTCAATATTTCATTCTCGAGTATAATCAATAATTTTTGTAAAATGCGTAGGAGATTTTGTTTTCTTAATGCAAGAGACATTGCACACATATCTCTTGCATACTTGTCCTTATGCTTTTGGCTACTGCTCTAGAGCTTAAATCTCTAATTCTAACCTCAGACAAAAACATTTTATTTTGAATTTTTTACTTATTTACAGCCGGGTTTCAATCAAAACGCCTTGGCTATTAGGAATTTCAATCGTAAAAGCTTATATTCATTTTTGTTGAAATTTTATACTCTTTTACTAAAACTTGATTCCCATGTAATCCCAAACAAATATATACTTCCGAAAGAACAGTGGAACATGAACACAAACAATGCCATTTATACATATATAAACACATAACACAAGTAGTGGATACATATGTTACTCATATACAGAAATTACATAGGTATGTATATGCACGAGTCACGACCAAATCTTAGACATCACTCTTAATAGAAGAGCTATAGCCAGATTGATCGTCATAGTACTTGGACCACAACATTACTCCTCCATATTTGGACGAACCCTTAATTGTTGGAAGCACGGTAGATGTGAGATCTGAGGCAGGAATAAAACCGCTTCCAGCTGCATCAGCGGCAGCAGGTAACCCCAAGAAAATATGTTTTGCAGGAACGTCAGTGGTCCACTGCTTCCATGCATCATCAAGGTTGGAGATTTCACCAGAGGCGTATTGACAAGGAGGATTATTGTAAAATTGTACCCAAACATAGTCAAAAAGACCAGTTTGAAGTGCACCCCCGACCCAGGCATCCGGGTAAGGACACTGGGGAGCTGCGGATAGGTAAACCTGCTTACCCTTCTTGCTATATCCCGATAAGTATCTAGCTAGGTCATCCCAGTAAAGGTTTGATCCTCCCTCGATATCAAAGTCAATCCCGTCCAAAACAGCTGGTCCAAGTGGGCGAGATGAGGATTGTCCACCCAAGAAATTGTTCCAGAGATAAGTCGCCACCTCTCTAGCATCGTTAGCAGAAGTGAGAGAGTAGCTTCCTGAAGCTCCTCCAATGGAAAGCAATACCTTGACACCATTTGCTTGGCATGATTTTATATCAGAGCTCTGACCGATGCAACCGTTACTATAAGGATCACAGTGACCAGCTAGGTTGATCATTGGTGTTTGGCCATTCCCGAATGTTGATAGGAAAGAAAGGACTACAAATTTGTAGTTACCAGTGGCACATGTCTCTGCTAAAGTGCCTTATTTCCGTTTTGTCTCCAATATATAGCAATGCCTCCGGCATTAGAATCCACAACTGCTAGTAGCATAATGAAGGAAATTAGCAGTGTTGAAGCTACTCTCCTTGGTGTCATGTTTGTACTAGGGCTTGTGGGATTTGGATCTCTACTTTGATACTTTGTTTTCGTTTTTGTTGTGAATGTTTGGGACTAAGGTGGCTGGCTTTATAGTAAAAGGGGAACATCCATGAGGGGTTAAAATAATCGGCTAATTGTTACATAATTTATGTCTACGTTTTGGTACTATCTTGTTTTTCTCTATGGAGTGGCTTATCAATCACTTTGTTGCAACTTGATTAATAACTTACCATATCAAAAAAACTTGATCCTCAAAATATGCGTAGTTGCTTCTATAGGAACTGATTGATCTGTTATGTTGTTTCCTCTTGATGCTTGCTTGTTCCTGTTGAGATGCTATTTCTCCATTTTTGAGTTCTAAAGTTTTACACATTGACATAAATGCGCGTGTGCCATTTTTCTTCCTGCATTTTTTTGTCATTTATTAAATTGCACCGAGAACCAAATATTAGCATAAAGTTATTCTTATTACCTTTCTGTTTGAAGACATTTAAGTTGTTAAAAACTTAAAATAAATCACATTAACAAAAACGCAATTGTATATTTGGAACTCTGTAAGAAATGATATCTTATGCTTCTAGAGTTTAATTTTGAATCATTTGAAAGATTTATGAATGATCCTTTTTATTTCTTCTATTTCTTTGAGCAAGGTTATTGGGCGGATACTGATTTATCTATACTATTACTATAAGGCAACCTAAGAGTTTTGATTATGCCAAATTTTGTCATTTTAAAAAAATAAAAAAATTTACGCCTTTATATTAATTACAATAATACCATACTCTTATAAAAATATAAAAAGTAAAAACTAATAAAACTATTTATCACCCTTTTATAACCAAACATTATTTTAAATCTTAAACTATGTTTTTTTTTGTATCAACCACATATTTATATCATAACTACACTTATTTTCTATATTTTTACTACACTACGTGTTGCACACGCAATGCAACGCATGAGACACCGTTACTGGTTACGGTACAAGACATGAATGGTACCTTTTAACTCTCTCACATTTAGATAAACTTATGTAATTCTTGACTTTGAGTGTAAACTAAATTATGCTGGAATTTAATCGTTGGTCAGTACTTCATAAAGACAGATTCTTGAACTTTATTTTTGTTTACACCCACTCCTTTCAAATATTAATAGAAATTGCAAACGGATATTGACACAAAAATTTATTGCACGCAACCATACATCTTCGCAGTTTTATGCAGAGTAACTTGGCCGTCGATTTGTTGAAAATTTCCTTATTATTTTGGAATGGTCTTTTATGTGATGCACCTTATCGTAGACGGAATGCACAGTGTTTCTGATTTTAGAGTTTGGCTGTCAATGTGTTATTTCTAAAAGGTGATATGTTTGCTTCTGATGAATCTATAATGTCTATTTGTCTTTGACCCATTTTAACATGTGCATATTGAGTTAAGTAATGTTATTTAACAAGTCTGGGAGCAATTTCATACTGTAATTTGTCTTTCTTTCTCTGTTTGAACTTGTACAATTTATATTGCTAAAGTTAAGCATATTGTTTCTTGTATGGGTCATGACTAGATTTGGTTTATGTTGAAACCTCTTTCTGATACAGAATTTGAGAAAATTTGAATATACTGTATTTGGTTAAAAGGTGATGAAGCTGGTGTCGTGGTTCCTGTTAGCAATAAAAGTGATGGATTCTACAAGAACTATGGAATTGCTATAATTATTAACAACAAATGTTCATTTCTTGTACCAAAGGATGTAGTATGATGAACGTAGCAGTACTGCACAATCACAAATTAATATACTAATTATTAAAAAAAGAGTTCGGAATATATTGTCGAACGAGATTTTTTCATTGGGAAAGTAATTATTATCAAGTTGAATCAAAGGGATCGATAAGCCACTCCATAGAATGAAACAAGATAGATGTCAGAAAGATAGGCATAATTTAAGTAACATTTAATTAATTAATTGCACATTGAGGTTCCCCTTTGCTATAAAGCCTGCTTCCCTGATCTCAAACATTCACAGCAACAAAAAAACAAAGTATCTAAGTAAAGATCCAAATCCCACAAGGCCCAGTACAAAAATGACACCAAAGAGAGTAGCTTCGTCGTTACTACTTTCCATTGTAATGCTTCTAGCAGTTGTCGGTTCAAATGCGGGAGGCATTGCTGTATACTGGGGACAAAACGGAAACGAAGGTACTTTGGCAGAAACATGTGCCACTGGTAACTACAAATTTGTAGTTCTATCGTTCCTCTCCACATTCGGGAATGGCCAAGCCCCAATGATAAACCTAGCTGGTCACTGTGATCCTTATAGTAAAGGTTGCATCGGTCAGAGCTCTGATATCAAGTCATGCCAAGTAAACGGAGTCAAGGTATTACTTTCCATTGGAGGAGCTTCAGGAAGCTACTCTCTCACTTCTTCTAACGATGCTAGAGAGGTGGCGACTTATCTCTGGAACAATTTCTTGGGTGGACAATCATCGTCTCGCCCACTTGGACCAGCTGTTTTAGATGGGATTGACTTTGATATCGAGGGAGGATCAAACCTTTACTGGGATGACCTTGCTAGATACTTATCGGGATATAGCAAGAAGGGTAAGAAGGTTTACCTATCCGCAGCTCCCCAGTGCCCTTACCCGGATGCTTGGGTAGGGGGTGCGCTTCAAACTGGTCTTTTTGACTATGTTTGGGTACAATTTTACAATAATCCTCCTTGTCAATACGCTTCTGGTGAAATCTCTAACCTCGACGATGCATGGAAGCAGTGGACCACTGACGTTCCTGCAAAAAATATTTTCTTGGGGTTACCTGCTGCATCCGATGCAGCTGGAAGCGGTTTTATTCCTGTCTCGGATCTCACATCGACTGTGCTTCCAACGATTAAGGGTTCATCCAAATATGGAGGAGTAATGTTGTGGTCTAAGTACTACGACGACCAGTCTGGCTATAGCTCTTCTATCAAGAGCGATGTCTAGGATTTGGTCGTGCTTATATATACATGGTGCGAATAATGTAATATGTGTATGAATATTGTGTGTTCCATTACTTGTGCTGTGTGTTTCTGTGTATAAATGACATCATTTGATACTACGAGTTCCTTTTTCTATTTTGAAGTGTTTTAATCTGGGAATGATATGAGCCTGACTATGGATTTTAAGAAAAAAATGGCACAAGGATTTCAACAAAAAAAAAATCAAAGCTTTGATGATCAAAATTCCAAATAGTCACAAGAAGTGCATCTGGCATTAAAAAATAAAAATATATGTAGAATATCATAGGCTGATATTAAAAATAGTTCAATCCCGAATGTATTGCTCATCGGACATTATTTTCAAATTTCATCCATAATCTATCACTTTGTTAGTATCAGGATTAATAATACCGTAATTAAAAGAAGCAGGAGTTTTGATCTTTCTTACAAGTTACTTTCTTGTTGTGGGTCAGGTTTTGATAAAAGAAAAAATTATACCATTCTTGTTTGGTGGATGAAGTTTTAATAAAAGAAAAAAGCATACAATTCTTATTTGATAACATCATTTGAAGATCGAATTATATAAGTAGTCTGGTGGACCTCACAGCTGATGCGTTTGATAACATATATATTACGTACAGACTACAAACGATGCAAAATGAGTGCATTTGTAATACTATTGGGGGTTGTAATATTAGATTTAACCCGATCCGAATGTGATTAGTTGTCCGACCTTATTCTTAATTTCACTTGCGGTGCGAACATGATTTTTAGTGCCGGACGTCCGTGACCGATAATTCCGCAATCAAGCGAGACCTTGATAAATAGTCTGTAAATACAAGTTTTTCATTCAACCATTTTGAAAGTATTAAAAAATAATTTGACTTGGCTTCTCCTTTGCAAATATTTAAAAATAGTAAGTAGTACTTTTTACCCAAAATTAAATTCCCCTTTAGACATTCATTCTTTTTAATTTCTTTTTTCCAAACTTAATTTATAATGAAAAATAAAACCTTATCCTTTTATCCTCTTTATCCCCCCCACCCACTTTTTCTCCGTCCCCCATTTTCTACAAAAAAACATTTCTCCCCCAAAAACAAAATCAAAAACAAAAACAAAAATTAAAAACAAGTGACAGTCCTTATTATTAAATATCACTATGCTATTATTTTTCCGATGAATAATCTTGCCGTTATCCCATCTCCGATGACCTTTTTAATACCAAATTCCGACCCATTATCTAAATCCGTAATAACAACAATTTCAAATGTCAAAATACCCAAAAAGATTGTTGGTTTGAAAAGGGTCAGTTTTAGGGTTTATTCTAGGGTTAAGGATTTAGAGGAGGTTAAATTCTCTGTAGAGAAAAGTGAGAAAAAGGAGGAGGAAAAAAGGGAATATTATGTTAATGTTGGGTACGCGATTCGGACTTTACGCGAGGAATTTCCCGAGTTGTTTTACAGGGAGCTCAGTTTTGATATATATAGGTATGGACATATTTTTAATGTTTTTGTGGTTAAATGTTTGGGTTTCATGGTTTTTAAATTATGTTGTTTGGTTGTAGTATGAGGCATGTTTTTGCAGTATTTAATAGTTTCATGTATTTAGTAGTTTGTTAATATTGGGTACGCGATTCGGACATTACGCGAGGAGTTTCCCTGGTTGTTTTTTAGGGAGCTTAATTTCGATATATACAGGTATGGATTGTATTGTTTTTTTAAGTAAATGTAGTATTAAAACAAGTGACTGTCCTTATTATTAAATATCACTATGCTAATTTCCCGATGAATAAACTCGCCGTAAACCCATCTCCGATGACCTTTTTAATACCATATTTCGACCCTTTATCTAAATCCGTAATAACAACACTTTAAAATGTCAAAATACCCAAAAAGATTGTGGGTTTGAAAAGGGTCAGTTTTAGTGTTTGTGCTAGGGTTAAGGATTTAGAGGAGGTTAAATTCTCTGTGGAGGATAAAAATGAGAAAAAGGAGGAGGAAAAAAGGGAATATTATGTTAATAGTGGGTATGCGATTCGGACTTTACGCGAGGAGTTTCCCGAGTTGTTTTATAGGGAGCTTAGTTTTGATATATATAGGTATGGATATTATTATTGTTTTAATGTTTTTTTAATTAAAATGTTGGGGAAGTTATTGTTTAAGACTTAATCATCGAAAATTCAAATTTGTGACATTTTTTTTTTGAAAATTTGTGACATTTAGTACATAGACTTAATTATTGTTAGCGTTACTTTCGGACTTAATTATCATATATACCAATTTGTGACGTAGCATCGGTGATCATCCAAATTTAGAAACAAAGAGTAAAAATAAGTAGCATCATTAAGCATATGTACCTAAGTTTAAAAGAGAATTTTTTTCATGGGTTTTTGATAATTAAGTGTCGAATTATGTACTAAATAATCATTTTTCCTGAAATGTTTGGGTTTCATTGTTTGGAAATTCAGTTGTTTGGTTGAAGTATGAGGCATACTTGGTAGTTTGTTTGTAGTGTTTAATAATATCATGTGTTTAGTAGTTTGTTTTGATGTGGAATTATACTTGAACTCGAAGTCATATCTATACGGTGGTTTGTTATACTGGTTATGTGATTTGGACTTTACGCGAGGAGTTTCCTGAGTTGTTTTATAGGGATCTAAGTTTTGATATATATAGGTATGGATATATATATATATATATATATATATATACATATATTAATGTTTTGTTAAATTATGTTGGTTGGTTGAAGTATGAAGCATAATCGGTAGTTCGTTAGTAGTGTTTAGTAATTTCATGTGTTTAGTAGTTTGTTTTGATGTGAAATTACAGTTTGTTAATATTGGGTACGCGATTTGACTGTACACGAGGAGTTTCCCGAGTTGTTTTATATGGAGCTTAGTTTTGATTTATAATGGTATGGATATATTTTTATGTTTTTTTTTTAAGTAAATGTATGTGTTTTATGGTTATTAAAATTTATTTGTTTGGTTGAAGTATTTAATAATTTAATGTAGTGAAATTACACTTGAGCTCGATATCATAGCTGTAAAGTAGTTTGTTAATATTGGGTACGAGATTCGAGATTCGGACTTTACGCGATGAGTTTCAGGATTTGTTTTACAGGGAGCTCAGTTTTGATATATATATATATATATATAGGTCTGGATATGTTTTTTTATTTATTTATGTTTTTCAGTTAAAATGTTTGGGTTTCATGGTTTTTAAGATTTAGTTGTTTGGTTGAAGTATGAGGCATACTTGGTAGTTTGTTTGTAGTACTATTTAATACTTTCATGTATCTAGTAGTTTGTTTTAATGTGGAATTACACTTGAACTCGATATCATATCTATACAGTAGTTTGTTAATATTGGGTACGTGATTTGGACTTTACGCGAGGAGTTTCCCGAGCTGTTTTACAGGGAGCTTAGTTTTGATATATATATAGGTATTATTATTATTATTTCTGTTTTTTTAGTTAAAATGGTTGGGAAATTTGATGTTTGATACATACTTTCAGACTTCATTATCAAAAACCCCAATTTGTGGTTTCTGTTTTAGATTTGTTACATATCAAGGTAGCATAAGCGAGCATCAAAAGTTAAAAACAAAGAGTAAAAATAAGTAGCGTCATTGAGCATCTGTACCTAAGTTTAAAAGAGATTTTAATCATAGGTGTTTGATAATTAAGTTTCAAAATATGGACTAAATGATCCTTTTTTTGTTTGGCTTCCATAGTTTTTAAATTCAGTTGTTTGGTTGAAGTATGAGGCATGCTTGATACTTTGTTAGTAGTGTTTAATAAATTTATGTATTTAGTAGTTTATTTTGATGTGGAATTATACTTGAACTCGATATCATATCTATACAGCCAATTTTCGGTTGAGTTATCTCGCGGTTGTAAAAATTTACTCATAGTCACTATGCCAATTTTTTAGGGAGCTTTAGCTTTGATATAAGACGTAATTGGTAGTTTCTTTGTAATATTTAATACTTACTTACATCTGGAATATGTACTTTAACTTGGTATCGTTCATTCGTTCTCATATATTATGGGTTGAGGTGGATCCAGGGGAGTAACTACGAGACTGGGCTAAAAGGGGCTATAGTTCCCGCGTTTTGAGAAAAGTTTTTTTTGTTTTTTTTACGACCTTTACATAAGAAAATGCCTGATTAAGTGGGAGTTTTTTTGTTAATACTGAGTATGTAATGTGGACTACAAACGAGAAATTTCTGGAGTTGTTTTATAGAGCTTAGTTGTAATATTTAGAGGTCTGAATCTTTTCTGTTTTCACTTTTAAGTAAAAGGTTGGATTCCATGGTTATTTAATTTTCACTGTTTGGATGAAGTAAGGCATAATTAGTAGCTGATTTTGGTGTCAAATAACACTTTCGATAGTGTATCTATTTAGCATTAACATATATGACAAGATATCCTAATGCTAACGCACTCGTTTACAAGGATCTTTCGGACTAGTGGTGTAGCTAGCTGCTATTTTCACTAATAATTACTTTCTCTAGGAAAGCGAAGACTTAACACATCATCCCACGATTTAGTTGAGGTTTTAAGAAAGCGAACACATCTCATATGAGTTATGAAGAGTAATGCTATCTATAATTTATGGATATTCTGTGCTAGATTTTTAAAAAACATTTGGAGAGATAAATGCTCTTCCAAGCTTTGAAGCATTTTTTGCACACGGTGCATAAGTGTTTCACTACAGTTTGACAGCATTTCTTGTTCTCTTGCTAGGCATTTTAGTTTATTGCCATTTCCCATTTAGCCAGTTAAAGAACATTTATATGCGATTTTTTGTTTTTGCTTAGTAACTTATGCATAAAAGAAATAACCACATAAACCAACCTTTTGTTGATTGTCGTCTAAATTTCTAGTATTCTTTATCTGTATGATAGAAGGGAATAATTAGTCAATCGTATTTGAGACAGTCCAAGGAAGTTCAAGGCCTCTTCCATAATTTCATTTATGATTAGTTGATTACAATCATGTTTATGTTATAATGTTACTGGAAGGAAAAGTTTGCTTTTAAGCTATTCAATATCTTTGATAGATCCTAATTCTGATTTTTTTAAAGTATGATACAGTATTATATATGCCACGTTTTTTTTAAAACATTTCTCATACTTTTTGAGAAATCCAGTGGACTTGCTAAGTTGCTGAACTATAGCTTTTTTAGCTTTTGGACCTTGCTAAAATAACTACTGACTAATTTTTTTTTCATAAGTAACTTATGACTCGGTGTGAGCCACAAGTAAAATATGAATCTATATAGAATATATTACATATGCATCCCAATTATAATGAGTCGCTCCTGTGCACTTATGGGTTGTTGTCTGTCTCTTGACAAAATTCAAAATTGGGATGAGCATGTGGTGTCTAAGTATATCTCCTCAATAACTGGTGAGAAGCTCCTACACTTACCCAGATACATTATTTAGCTAGTTGCATAAGATTTAAACTATCGTTTACGTATTTTTGATGTGTTGACGAAAGTAAAAGCATAATATATTAAAGTGCATTGTTATATATCTGTATTTATGTTTTTGGATACAATAATCACTTCCCGTGATTTTTTTTTTGCCATGTTGAAGTGTCCAAGGACTTTCTCTGCGACTCATTTACCAACTCTATAAAACAACTCTTTTTTTTTCTGTAATGTGCTATATGTGGACGCAGTCATGCAACTTTGTTACGAGCCTTCTTATTATGTGTGATTTCATCTATGCATATAGCCAAATCTTGAGTGCGGGCATATGCTCCATATGTATTGAACCTTGCTTGAAACAAGCACTATAATAATACTTGGTATGTTATCCTCGGGAATTGTGGAAGATAAGCTACAGCAGTGAACTACTTTTAGTCTTCAACTTCTGATCTAAAAGTTAATTAATGTTAAACAATCGTGGTATGCAGGATTCAAGTTGTCACTACTTTCTGCCTTAAACTAGAATTACAAAGTTGTACTAATATTTCTCATGTTCTTGGACCAAAACCTTACAATAGTGGAGAATTCATCCTTACTTTCTACATGAAATGAAATCTTAAAACTAATCCTCGTCTTGTAGAAAACTAAGTGCAAATTTTCTATTTTCTGATTGAAACTGTAATGGAAATTTATTACTATGAGTAATTTCTTGGTATAGGATACTTAGTAACTTCTCACCACTCTTTACTCTTTAGACATGTCTAAACACCTGGTACTTTCACTTTGAAATTCTAGCTTGAATTTCGTCATTCGTCAACTTTGTTGGAACTATATTATGCTTGCTGAGAGGCTTTTAATTGACTTTAATCTTTATCATCTAAATCCTTTTAAACTAGCAAGTTTGTTTACATTTTTATACTTAACAGCCAAGGTGTTTCGAATTACAGGAAAATTTATTTAGGTGTGTTACCGTCTGGGAGCTAATCGTAAGTATATAGGAAGCTCGGTCTAGTACTTTCTTATGATTAGGTTTCTTACATTTTTCTCTTTTGCAGGGATGATATTGCTTTTAAAGATCCAGTCAACACCTTCATTGGAATCGAAAACTATAAATCCCTTTTCTGGGCTCTTCGTTTTCATGGCCGCCTATTTTTCCGTGCATTATGGCTCGACATAGTGAGCGTGTGGCAGCCCTCAGAAGGAATAATAATGGTCCGTTGGACAGTGCATGGAATCCCACGAGTCCCCTGGGAAAGTCGTGGACGTTTTGACGGCACTTCAGAATATAAGCTTGATAAATACGGGAAAATATATGAGCACCGAGTACACAATATTGCTCTCAACTCTCCCCCGAAGTTTAAGGTACTTTCGATGGACGAGCTTATCATGTCTATTAGTGGCCCTTCAACGCCGAAACCTACTTTTTTCGAGTTTTTCTTTCCTTCGGATAAAGAATTTGTGCCATTTTTTGTGGAAGTAGCCTTGGTTAGGGCTTTTCTAACTCGGGTTAATATGTCTTTTCCTGGAGCTGAAGAAAAATCGTCGAGGAAGGAGTAGAAGTGATATATTCTTAAGTTTGGATAAGTGTAGTATTATTTGTGGGTTCAGATTTGTAATTGTTGTATAGTTTGTATATACAATTAACTAGTAATCATGGTCCACGCGTTGCGTGTGCGATACGTAGCGTGTGCGATACGTAGTGACATAAATTCGATCTCGACAAATAAAGTTGATATTTCTTAAAAAATTAATATCGAAAAAATAAATATAATAAATTAACAATGGTATGTAAACAGTAATATAATTTTTTACTTATAAAAAAACTACACATGACGATTTTGTTTGCAATATGAATGTGTGGAAGATAAAATGTATTTAAGTTATTTATGTATTTGAATTGAATGATAGCATTTAAAAGTAATTATAATATTAAATTGAGGGTATTTT
The DNA here is from genome assembly GCA_963920805.1 of Primula vulgaris. Lineage (NCBI taxonomy): Eukaryota > Viridiplantae > Streptophyta > Magnoliopsida > Ericales > Primulaceae > Primula > Primula vulgaris. The sequence goes on along the minus strand of OY987216.1, from coordinate 7,239,036 downwards.
TTGAAAATTTAGGCAAAATTTGACGGGCTCAACTTTCTTGAGTTGACTTATATTAATAATATATGATGATGGAACTGCTAAGAGAGGGGGCTTCTAATTTTGAATCGTTTGTTGGAAAAAGTTCTTGGAGCTAAGTATCGTATTGTAATACTTTCTCCCAAAGTAAATGTTGAGACATCGTGTGTGTTGTGCTTTACGAACTAGTTTGATCCATTAGTTGCCCTTATCGTGTCTTTGTTTGTGACATTTAACTTATTATGGATTCCTTTACTCTGGCTTTCTTTATTTTTCTCTGAATGGCGAAATAGAATTGCCAGGGGGTAATTACGGCTAAAAATTATTTTTTATTATAAAAAGAGGTTGGATTTGAAATGTACGAGTCAGATATGGACTAAACCAATTCAATGATTTCGATTGGTGTCATAACTAAAGATCAACAATGGATTGGTTTCAGTGGTGCGCATTAGCTCGGTTTAGAATTTATTTGAACAGTTAAAGAGCTTAACCACCCCCCACCCCGGCTTCTATTCATCCCTACCTGTGTAGAAAGTTGCAAACATTTAAATGTTTTTTTTTTCCGGAAAATTAGATATGTGAATAACGTTAGTGTAGGTTAATGAAATCATCCTTAAATCTAATTATTTTTTTAAAAAAAGGTGTCGAATAACGAATCTTGCTAAATTGTAATTGTTGGCAATTAGCTTCAGAACCGAGGTTGAAAAACGCTCAAAAACTGGAATTACATGCTGCTTCTTCTCTATGGAATGAACATTCTAGGAGTATTTTTGAATACATCATGGTTTAGAGTTTCAATTTCTAATCAAAACTCACATATTAGCACACTGAAAACCAGAAAAGTTTTAAAAAATGCAACTTGTTTCTGGGAAGAGGAGGGGGATAAAAATAGAGTAGTAGACAAAATGCAGAGAGATTTATATAAAAAATAATTATAAAAATGCGTCTGCCGGGAGTCGAACCCGGGTCTATTGCTTGGAAGGCAATTATCCTAACCGTTGGACTACAGACGCTATCATGTAAGTTGGTTTCAATAAATTTTATAAACATCACGTACGAAAAATAAAAAAAAGAGGCAATCACGACACAATACTTGTTGCCTAGTAACAGTTTCCAATTATTTAATGTGTAAATTTCAGTTTTTTTTTTTTAACATTTCACCTTCACAAATCCGCTCTGTTCCCTCCCCTGCCAACTATGGAATTAAGTCATAAACTTATAGTCATGGAATGATTCGATCAAGATTATACATTGTAAATTCCATAACCAACCCAATAAGATAAGTTTTTATACGAATGAATTCTGATTCGTTCCAACGCTCATCCTGTTACATTACCAGATTCAACTTCAGTTTTAGAATAGAAAACTTGTCTCTTGGATACAAATACAATTACTGGTTTTTCTTGACCAAAAAGAAGAATTCAAAGCAGTCCAATTCTGATTCCTGCCGCCAACTATATACAAAAAAAGGCTGCACTATTCATGCCAACTTTGGGAACAAAAATTGTCAAACATGTTGCATATCGCATTTGTTTGCGAAAGAGAAGGCGTCTCATGTTTTGCAAACATCGAGTATTCTATATATCAGAACAAAGGCAATCTCATGGATAATCAGAAAGATAACCACAGAAAACATGAAAATTCAAAGAACATCAAACAAACCATTAACCAAAATTATTTTTCTGAAAACAGATCTAAACATACTGTTACATGACAAACCTTCATACGCAATTTAAAAAGGATTACATCATACTATAAAATTGTTTGAAAACTCAAAAAACTCGGGTAAAGCCACTCATCAGCTACTCAATTACTTCAATTGTCGACTCGGCAAGCTTTTCATCACTGAATATAGTTTTATATTCTTGGAGCTGTAGAAAGACACATGCAAATATGTCAGGGAAACGACTAAAGGTATAGTAAACGCCTAAGCATATATAGTACATACACACTCATCTATGTAATATGATTATAAATAGAGAAAAAAATTATGTCGTAGTTTTTTTTAAAAATGTACCTCCGCCAATTGTAGCTTCAGGCAGACGCTCTACTGAATATCTGTGCTGAGTAATATACATGATGGGCACACCAGGTATCTGTTTTTTAAACAAATAAAGCAAAAATCAAATAAGATTGCTCGTAGATCAATGCATAGCAACTTTTGTTATCAGCAATAAACTTTACCTTACGAATCCTTCGCTTTAAATCTCGATCGCATGTCGCAACAATGTAGCACTTGTGCTGTTAGAAGGAAAAAACAGTTCAGCCAAAATTAGTCAACTAAAGTCGATAAGAAAAAAAATACCGAAAGCCTTTAGCAGTAGGGGAGACAGCAAAATAATTATCATCTCTGTTGAGCAAATATGTTCACACTACACTGGTATTGAGAAGGCAAGTGATCCAACCCTTTTACCAGGATCCTTATGTAGCGATGACACTCACTTCTTGGAAAAAGTTTATACAAGATTTTTTTTATATGCGTAGGCTAATCTTACCGATTCCCTTAAACAGAAAATGTCTAAACAGTTACTGAACGTGCCTAGAAAACAAACATAGGGCTTTCCTATGAATAGCATTGTGAATTTGTGATACACTTAAAAGCATCTGTCTTTTAGTATGCGACTGTGAACAATAAAATACCGCAGAAACCCTGCCCTTTGGGATGGTTAACAAACGGCATGTGTTTTTGTGCATAAAAATACATGAAATATAAAAGCATCCCATCAGACATAAACAGACCCTATAAAAGCATCCCACCAAATATAAATAAGGGATCGGCAATAGACAAGACCATTTACTTCAAATCATGCACTTGGCCTGAGGTTGTAAAAGTCGCAAGTCACTAACTAATCGGTGAGGTTCGACGGATTAGTCGGAACCGGGTTTTAAAAAAAATTAGGGGTCTTTTTGATTTTTTTTGAAACTTTCTGTGCAACACTTCGGAAATTAGAAGATATTGTTAAAGGTTTTCAAACTACAGGGACTGTTTTTGTTAAAAGACCAAAGTTTTATAAAACAAACCCTATTGTAGGCGCGTATTAAAGTTGGCGGCTGTTAAACTTTATATCTCTGTATCATCTTCTTCTCTCTCTCTCTCTTTTGTAATTTTTTTCTGAAACTTTAAAGAACCAGAACTCAATTAGGGTTTTTTGTTTTACTTCTCCAATGATCATAATTCAATTAGGGTTCAATTTGGGACTGTATTATATCACATGTCTTTAATTGAACCAATTATCCAAAACTGGGGGTTTTTCCAAGTCCCCGACTTTTTTTGCCGACTTCTTAAAAATCAAGTCTGTGAGCTTTGACTTCCGACTAATCGGCGACTAGTCAGACACTAGAACAGAGCACTCGGCTTGTTTACCGGATGAATGGGGCACTAGTCATTGTCGTAATGAATAGCTCCTTTCTTTTGAAAAGCCCCCTCCGAAGCTCAAAAAGCTTATTTTTACTAGTTTAGGGCTGGGGAAAGCTTGCAGAAAACTCAATAAAGCTTATGCTTTAGTGAAGCTCTTGCTGAAACGATCTAGCTACGCTTTCACGTTCTAATACAATGAATTAATGGCTCACATGCACTCGAGCATTTTAAACCCAACCAACAATGTGGGGCAAGATTCCACTCAATAATTTTGACGACTGTTTTATTGAAATATGACCATTTGGATATGTACTTTCACATCAAGTAAATCCCAAGATGGTTATGTTCCATGGTTCATGGTTTCCGATAGCAGGACAAATAAAGTGCAGAGACAAACGAAGTATACTAATCCAAGACTCATCCCACAACATGTTTGTTTTCCACAAAGGACTTGACATAAGAAACATGTGCTTAATTTTTACTTTTACTCAAAACAGTAATGCTATGCTTTAAGGACCACCAGAAATACAGAACAGCCAATGATGGAAACATTATCTTATGCAACAATCTGCCAAAAGAATTACTACATACATCTAGAAAATTATATATGAACTGGAATCATACCTGTGTAACTCTAGCAACTAAGCAGTCATCAGCATATGTTCCTCGATGGGTGCAAGGTAGCCTTTCGTATCGAGGATCTTTTGCAATCCTGGTGTCAAAGAAAATGAACAACTTCAAAAGCATGAAATACACCAAAATATACAGCTTGATAACAGCAAAGAAGCGAACAAACCAGTAGCAAATTTCGTATCATAAAAGGTAAGTATCACACAGAGCAATCGATTATACTTTTAAATTCTTTTATATGGGAGAACTAGCAACTTCTTGCTCAAACTAGCCAATATTATTGAAACTAAAAACGTATTCATAATCCCATTTATCTCATTAATACATTTAAAATGCACCCAGACACTTTTCTTAAGTAATTACACAAAAAAGGCCTGAGATAATTCCAGATATTACGACACGCCTTAATGGATTTTTTTATAACTAAGGCTAACATTCATGTCATGCACCCAAAAAATAATAACAGAAAAAACAGTTGACAATTTCATCAATAGTTACGCAAAATAAAAACACATCTGGGTGATTACGCTTTATATGAGCGGCCTTCATGGATTTTTATAATTAAAGTTAACGTTCATGTGAAATAAATAGGAAACAAATACTAGGTATATGACCAAAAGAACATTCTCCCATGTAATCTTTTCCTGACCAGAACAAAGCTACCACTCCCTTAGAAAATCGCTAGCCATTTGTCTAATCATACCGCCTATTTTGTAGCTTGCTAATTTTTAACGCATACAGCTTATGTAAAAATACACAACAACATGGGTTCTGAGCTCTAAAATCTATAGATAAATGATGACATGTTATAAAAGCAGAGGCCTACATGGCTAAATTAGCTCAAGCATATGTAAAAATCAGGGCAACGCACCTCAAAGCAACACGGTACTTCTGGCCTAACTTTTCTAGCTCCGCCATTACACAATCTGTAATGCAAGGAGTACCTTCAGTCACCCAAAAACAAAGAATTTTTTTCGCAGTTAGGACCATACTAGAATCACATTTCATAAAGCTATCCAAAAAAAAAAATACATTATACTCTTGCAAAGTAATACAAATACCACAAATGGTGATAGATCTTTAATCTACAGAAAAGGAAAGTTTTGGTTTGTGACAAAGGACTTACATTTGGCGTATAAGCAAACCTTCATCCCTTCCTCCAGATCTATCTACAATAGAACAAAAAAATACGGAAATCAATCAAAAAACACAAATATTAAAAAGTCCAAGAAAGTTTTTCCATGGATAGAACCAAAAAAGAGCAACAAGAAACAATACAATATGCACTCGTAAAGATAAAAACAAGAGATGAAATCACTTGTGAGATGAAATGACTTGTGAGACGAAATGAATCCGCTTCATGAATGTAAAGAATACTAAACCAGTAGTCACTACTAAAAATGTAAGAAGGCTAAAACCATTCAAAGCCAAATGGTCCTGGACTTTCATTTCCAAAAGTGAAACCACAGAAAATCACTCAGAATTGATAAATTTTCCCTACTATTGTTTTCACTTTAGAATTTGTGTCCGTCATCATAAAGAACCAAGTAAAGGAACTTCACATACTTCATGAACAACCAGTCGATGAATTGTAAAGGAACACAAAAACAGAAAATTAGATACTTGCAAACGACGAGAAGTTATCAGTATTGAATACTCACTTTATTCTGAATAGAGAAGTTGATGAAGTTAGTATCAACCAAAACCCGATAAGGTGGCCCCAACGCAGTATTATACTTGAAGAAAAGAGCAGATGAAACATTTGGCCTGCAACAAACAAAACCAATTCCCACAATTTTTTTAAAGAAAGCCAAACATATCTCACAATGCCGAGCTCTAACCACATTAGAGCGCTATGGTCTGTATTTAACCAGTTGAATTTTATATCGTACCCGAGATTTTTGCAATCTCAAATAGAATAAGTCAGCTTATTTATACTAAATTCAATAATTCAATAAGCCGAGAGACTCGTATATAAAAAAAGAGACTTACACGTTTCTAGGGAGGTTTAGCTTTGCCAAATCCTTCTTTCGATGGTTCAAAACCTCTTCTTTGTGACTGTAAACAAAGATATTTTCACTATAAAAAACAAAAAATGAAAACTGAAATTGAACATATACCTATATATATACCTCTATAGATATATAAGGCACTCAAATCCGCTAATTTGTGACTGAAACAGAAATAATTTCACTATAAGGAAAATTTGAAAAGTGAACGTATATATGTATACATACATCTATACATATACAAATATATATTGAGTTCAAATCCGCTTTTTTGTGTCCTATTTTGTAATTTCTGCTAATGCCAATTTATTTTTTTGGTAGATATTTGTTTTAAAGATTCCTAAGGGGTCTAGGCATAAACTAAAAGATAATTTCACAATAAGAAAAAAAAATGAAAACTGAAACTGAACCTATACATGTATATATAAACAAATAACACGTGTGGTTAAAAGTAATAAAATTTTTTTACTGTTTAATGGCTTTGGAGGTGACGAGCTTCTTAACAACAGCGAATTTGGGGCTTTTCTTTGCCCTTCCCATCTTTCTCTCTCTCTCTCTATATATATATGTATATATATTTTATATATATTGTTTTTTAATCGCTGCTATGGAGAGAGAGACTAAGCTAAACCCTAAATTCACAGAGAGAGAGAGAGGAGTTTTTTTCCAAAATAGGCTATTGGGACCGAAAAATGTTCAAAATTCCCAAAACGGTCTACTTATGAAAAACGACCGATCGAAATGGTAAAAACGATCGGTCGTTTTTATCATGAACTCTCTGGAACAAGTTGGACAAAAAACGATCGGTCGTTTTGTACAATTCGATCGGTCGTTTTTCAGACCAAAAACGATCGGTCGTTTTGTCCATTTCGATCGGTCGTTTTTCAGAAATACTTCCTATTTAAAAAAACTCATCTCTTTTGCAGACCTACTTTTCCAGAACTACTATGTAAAAAAAAAAACCAGAACTCTTAGATCATTTTAGGGCAAATCTCAGAGCTCTTCGAAAACAGGTAAAACCTCGATATTTTGTTGAGGCTCTATGTTTCTGTAAGAGTCAATATTTTGTAAAGACTCGGTTTTTTCCACTATTTTTCAACACAGTTTCCACTATTTTCAATCTTATTTAGTTTTTTTTTGTGTGTTTTTGGAGTATTATTTGATTTTTTTTTGTGTGTTTTAGGTTATCGAAATGAAAAATCCTACAATTATGTGTTATTGGGGAGGTACGATGATGGAAACTATTAGCGAGGGGTTATCTTATGATATTTCTTATAAAATTTTTTTAAGGTATCTAGAAACACGACATACGACAAATTCTTGGAAAAATTGTTTAAGGAACTTGATGTATCATCGACTTCAAATCATTTGAGTTTAACATGTCGTTATCCATATCTGACTACACTTACTGAGTTTAAATATATGCGATTGGCTGTTGTTGATAATGATTCGTTGGAAACCATGCTTGAGTTAATAGAAGAAAATGGAAGAACGTTTATAGAATTATATGTTGAAATTGAGCAAGTTTACTCTTCTGATCAAGATTACGGGTTGTATAATAATATTCTTTCCACTAATGAAATCGGTACATCAAGTAGAACACCCATTCGACAAGAGCCAATGCCAGAGGTATATTCTAAGAACAACGAACTAGATTTGACACATTTGGATGCAGTGTGTCGATTGTCAGATAATATTGATTGGTCGAACAATATAAATGAGATAGAACTTGGAGATGAACCAGATGATGAAGATGACGAGTCTGACGATGACGTCAATATTAGCGAAAACGAGTCTGACGATGACGAAGAAAATGTACAAGAAATGGGCTCGTATATGGATGAGGATGAAAACGACCAATCAAGTGGGTCACAATGGCCGAATAATACTATTCCCGATGAAATTCCTATGCATCAACCAATGTCAAGTTTGTTTAATGAACCGTTCGACACTCAAGAAAATTATGGTAACCAGAGACGAAATTATATGATGTATCCTGGATTTTGGGATCCTCAAGTTAATGATCCTTTTATTGTTCTTTTATTTAGGGATAAAGAAATGTTGAAAAAGGGAATAAAACTTTGGTCAATCAAACGTAACATCCATTTTTGCACTAAAAGTTCGAAGGCAAAATTTTGGGAAATTCGTTGTAAACTGGCCGAAACTCAAAAATGCAAATGGAAACTACGAGCTTCACTAAGAAAGAAACATGGATTTTTTGAAGTGTCGGTGTACAACGGTCCTCATACATGCATTCCTGCCGAGCTTACAACTGATCATCCCCATTTAGATTCCAATCTTGTTGCCCAAACCATTCGAAATGCCATCACAACTAATCCTATGATGAAGATTTCATTAGTTAAAGAGATTGTGAATGCCCGCTTTGAAACGTCAGTTTCATACAAAAAAGCTTATTTAGGTAAACAAAAAGCAATCGCAGAGATATTTGGTAATTGGGAAGACTCGTATAAGGTTTTACCTAAATTTATGAAAGCGCTTCAAAAGTATAATCCCGGTACCGTAGCTTCTTATGAGACAACGCCAGTTTACGATGTGGTAACAAATTCAGTGGGTGAGGTATTGAACAGATTTTTCTTCACATTTAAGGCCATTATTGATGCATTTCAGTATTGTAGGCCAGTTATCGCTATTGATGCTACTCACTTATATGGGAAGTATAAAGGTAATATTTTGTTGGCCATGACATCGGATGCAGATAATCATGTTTTTCCCATTGGGTGTGCATTTGTTGCTGAGGAGAGTACAATTTCGTGGAGCTATTTTCTTTGTAACATTATGCGACATGTGATTAAAGAGCGCGTGAATATTTGTCTAATTTCGGATAGACATGCTGGTATTCTAAGTGCAGTGAGAGGAGTTTGGCGTGGTCAAGGTTTTGTTCATCGATATTGTTCAAATCATTTTTTGGATAATTTTAAGAAAGCTTTCAAAGGAGATCCTGACTTACACAAGTTAGTGGAGAACGCCATTTGGGAATTACAAGAAAGAAAATTGAAAAGAATCATGGAAGCAATAAAAGTGATGAATCCTCAAGCATATCAATGGTTGATAAAAGAGCCTGCGGAAAAATGGTCATATTTTCATGATAAAGGGAGGCGACATGGTAACATGACCACAAACATGGCTGAAATTTTCAATAATGTTTTAAAAGCTGCTCGTAATTTACTAATGACTGCTGCTGTGCAGCTTATTTTCTATAAGTTGGTACACTATTTTTGCGAGCGGAAAAAGATAGTAATCGGGATGAGAAACAGCGGCACAAGATATGGTCCCAATATCCTCAAAATTTTAGAGAAACGCAGGTCGGACATTGGTCATACCAATGTTACTTTCGATTATGAAAGAGGGGTTTATTCCGTGTGTACAAGTTCAAGAAATTTCAGGGGAGGCAATACTCAAGTTGTCGACTTTTCACTTTGGCAATGCGATTGCGGTAAGTGGCAGAGTGATGGAATCCCTTGTTCACATGTGTTTTCCGTATGCGCTGCAAACCGTCTTGATTGGGAAGCTTACATAGTAAAATATTACACTCTTGAATCATACGAAGGTACGTACTCGGCGCAATTTTGTCCTCTTCGGCATCAAGACTATTGGGATTCATGTGATAGATTATTTCTTCCGGATGTTACTCTTTTAAGAGAAAGGGGTCGTCCAAGATCTACTCGTATTCATAATGGTATGGATCAGTCGGAGAGACGAGCACGTATGAGATGTTCTAGTTGTCAAGGGCGAGGACATGATTGTCGTAAGTGTCCGTATCCAATACGTGCTCGACGCTTATGATTTTAGCTGTAATTGTCCGCTTGTAATTGTACGCTTATCAACGAGACAATATGTATCTTGTACTATTTTAATTTTTCGCTTGTAATTGTCTTTTTTAAGATGAAATATCTATATTTATGAATCTTTTTTATGTTGCTATTTATCATTACGTGTTAAATTGTATGACGTTGTGAGATTGCGTATTTATAATTCTACAAATGCAATTTTGATGTTATTATAACTTGTGCGCATATATATCTAGTTGATTGAGTTATTTGTGTTGTTTTTCATTTGTGGCGATTAACCGTTTTTAGGCAAAACTATGGCCAATTTTTCGCTTGCATTTGATCGTTCGTTTTCCTTAATCGTTTAGCTTTGTTTAACTTCGTTTTAAATCGGATGTTGTGACATTTACTTGTTTTAAATCGGATGTTTAGTAAAACGTCACCTACACATCTTGTACTAAACATATTAATTTACGACATCATTTTATGTGATGATACTAGTTCTATAAATCTTTCGAAAAATCCGATCCAACACTCTCGTACTAAACATATTAATTTACGACATCATTTTTTAAGAGATCATGTTCAAAAAGGGGATCATGTTTTTATATATTTTTTGTCAAATCAGTGTCGAAAAGTGCAAAAAATTCTTCTTCTGTAAATTGTTTACAGTCGATCGGTCGACAGTGAAAAACGACCGATCGTTTTTAAACAGACGACCGATCGTTCTAAAAAACGACCGATCGTTTCAGATCAAATTTCTTCCAGAGAGTTCACAAGAAAAACGACCGATCGTTTTTCAGAAACGACCGATCGTTTTAGGTATGATTTCTTCCAGAGATTTCACAATAAAAACGACCGATCGAAATGGACAAAACGACCGATCGTTGTTGGTCTGAAAAACGACCGATCGAAATGGTAAAAACGACCGATCGTTTTTTGTCCAAATTGTTCGAGAGAGTTCATGATAAAAACGACCGGTCATTTTTACCATTTCGATCGGTCGTTTTCCATAAGTAGACCATTTTGGGAATTTTATAGAAAGGTAGCCCATTCTGGGAATTTTCAGTCCCAGACAGGCCATTTCAGCAAAAAACTCGAGAGAGAGAGAAAAGAAAAACAAGTGATGAAATAAAATAGACGGAGGTTAATTATAAGTACGAGTTACGTATTTTCCATTAATTGCAAAAGTTGCTATAAAACAAATGTGTGTATATGTCCCACCCTTTACGTGTGAAACGCGTAATGCGATAAAATTTAGAAAATAAGTGTAGTTATGATACAAATATTTAGAGAATAAAAAAAATATAAGAGTATAAGATGAGAAGATTTAAAAGAATTTTGAGAGGTTAAATAGGGATAAAAAGTGTTATTAGTTATTATTTTTTCTCTATTTTTTATGAGAATATGGTATTGTGGTAATTAATAAAAAAGTGTAAGGGTATTTTTAGAAAAAAGTGGTAAAATTTGGCAGCCTCAAAAAAATCTTGGGTTGAGTTATTATAATAGTATAGATATATCGGTAATGTGCCCCACGTTGCGTGTGCGGCGCATAACGTAATAAAAAAATAAAAAAATATGTATAGTTATGATAAAATTAAATATGTGAATAATAAAAAAAATATAATTTAAGATTTAAAAAAAATTGTTTGTTAAAGAGAGATAAATATATAGTTTTATTAGTTTTTAATTTTTATATTTTTATGGGAGTATGATATTATTGTAATTAATATAAAGGTGTAGGAGTATTTTTGGAAAAAAGTGGTTAAATTGGACAGACTCATTTGAATTGGGTTGGCAAAAAAAATTATTTGTTAAAGAGGGATAAATATATAGTTTTATTAGTTTTTACTTTTTATATTTTTATGTGAGTATGGTATTATTGTAATTAATATAAAGGTGTGGGGGTATTTTTGGAAAAAAGTGGGGGCAATCTCATTTGACTTGAGTTTACTTTTTATATATACTTACCCCATCCGTTGCGTGTGCGGCACGTAATACAATACAAATATATAAAATAACTATAGTTATAATATAAAGAGGTGGATAATACAAAAAAAAACATAGTTTAAGATTTAAAAGAATATTTGATTGTTAAAGAAGCATAAATAATTTTATTAGTTTTTATTTTTTATATTTTTATGTGAGCGTGATATTATTGTAATTAATATAAAAGTGTAGGGGTATTTTTGAAAAAAAATGGCTAAATTGGGCAGACTCATTTGACTTGAGTTGATTTATTATAAAAACCTAATTTTGACCAGTAATTAAAATATAACGAGTTACAAATTTATATCGATTAGTCATTCTAAAATTTGGGGCTTAATCGCCAAATACCAACTATGAACCTATCTATCACGAAATTAGAAAATTTCTCATATTTGTTCATACAATTAACAACATAAAATTCAATCAATGTAAAAACATTTCAGGCCGTACACACTTATATTTCTCTCCCTCCAAATCCAATGTACCGTTGAAGCGAATAGTGTTCTTACTAGACATGTGGAAGCCGACTTCTCTTTAAATAGATCTGATGCCCACACCCACTCCTTTCACGAATTGCAAGAGCCACTAAATACTGAACTTGCGCGAGTTAAAGACCAAATTTTTCTTGATAACTCACACTCAAACAACAAGTGATCAATATTTTTCGCATTTTAAAGACAAAGCGGACAACTATTTACACCAATTATATTAAACTTTTAACGTCTATCCATTATCAACAACCTATTCAATATGGCTAACCATAAAATGAAACTACACTTTGCAGGAATAAGCGTTCTCCAAACAATTCGAAATCAACTAATTTAATCCTATTTTGATCTTACATGACACACTACGTTCTGGCCTCTTCTATAACATGTCGTTTTAAGAAAAATTTGCCTATTTAAATAGCATGTCATTTTATTTTCTAAGTCGGACACGGGTGGTGATATATGACGGCATGACAACCTCACGGTGAAGAATCGGAAAAAAGTGTGTAATAGGAAAATGTCCAATGTCAGTCAAAGGTCCATGACTATTTATCCCGGACTGATGAAAACTTCCATTCTTACACTTTTATTGCAAAAAAAAAACAAATTCATCTTTTTGTGTAGCTTAAAAAAAAACGGTCCGTCACTCGAGCCGATCGATTGGCTTGGCCGACCAAAGGAACGGCTCTGTCTCTCTGAGAATGCAATTAGTTTTAGAATTTTACACTCTGTCACCTTGATATAACATTTTTTTTAAAAGGCAATCTAAAATGGTATTTAAAGCCAATATTATATGTGTTTTTAGAGTAATATTTTTATAATTTTACATAAAATGAAAGAAAATAAAGTGAAAACTTAACTTGGAGTGTTTGTTGTCGTGCCGTGTCCTTTGCTTTCGAAAAATATCATATCGCCTCGTCGGACTCAAATCGTGTCCGATTCATGTATATGTGCGTAGGGTATCAGATAAAAAAAACGTATACGACATTGCTATACAACAAATCTGGAAATATAGGGTATACACTAGACCCACCGTCATTAATTGTTAACATTTCTCATTCTAAACCTATTAAACATAACACACATGTTTTATGTCATACATACTATTTTTAGATTGTTTTCTCAAACTAACATCATCATAATTAACAAATCCTTTATGCAATATTTTGTGTTTTATGTACGTCTTGTAACCAATAATCAAAGTTTTTTGTCAGGGTGTTTCGACTATATTTCCGACATCTCAAGATTCGTTGTGAGAGCTTGGGTGGAAAATGATCGATCAAAACATTGCTAGTACTCCATCAGTTATTTGGTTTAGTTGTTGTACATTTGCACTCTTAAAAGTCTTTTGTAGTTCTTTAAATGATTGTATCTCATAACTTGGATATGTCTAGCCTGTTTTGTGACATCAATTTGTAAGAATGACGGTAACATATTGCAAAATTTCACTTATTTGACAGTCTTATGAAAATCAAGTACATGAAACTCAATACAACATGGATACTATCTTGCAAATAGGATTTATCTATCCTAACTTATTTCTCACAAAATGATTGTAATTTTGGTATCCACCAAGAAGCTGTTTGAAAAGATGTTGAACATGCATGCATCTGGTGTGTTGCAACTTGCAATCAGGTCTGCACATTTTACAAGACACGTCGTCACCCCTATGTGCTCAACACGATCTTAAATACATCGTGCTATCTATCATAGTATTGAATAATATAATTCTGGAAGATTAGGCTACGAAAAAACTTAAAAGAGTCTAGAAACTTGACAATGATAGGTTCTGACGATACTCATCCATTAATCCGTGTCATTCTAAGTATCACTCTCAGGCTATGCTCCATTTTTAGGGATATTGCAAAGGTTACTCGTACATTTTTCCATCATATTAGTTGAGCTTCGTTTAGTGTTGTTAGTTTCCATAAAAGTAGTTGAATTGAAATTCTTATGATTGTCGGCTTGGAATTTGATTTGTTTCAAATGCTGGGTAAGAAATCTAAACGTCTTTCTAACTTGATATGATGATAGTGAAGAATTCAAGCAATAATTCGAACTTAATATAGTAATTATGATATATATCTGGTGCTAGGTCGAGCTATTGGAATAAGTGTTTTTGAAGTTTCACTATCTGCTAGCCATCACTCCCCCTTTTACTGCTGAACTACAAAACCAAGGCTCAAGCAACAAAGCTAGGTTTCATTAATAGACCATCACTACAAAAAAATAGCCAAATAACGACGGGATTAGTGACGGTATTTTTTATTACGAGCTTATTAGCGACGGTTTTTGTGACGGTTTTGTGACAGTTTAGTCAATTTGCGACAGATTTGTGATAATTTTTTAAATTAGTGACAGACTTGTGACAGATTTTGACTCTCACTAAATCAAACATTATTTTGTAGTGCATGCCATTAATTAAGCAGCATCGATCAATCATTACAATGGATTATACGTATGCATCCTAATACTAACTATGGCTAATGATCAATGCTTATAACCGTGCTTATCTTTAACCTAATAGAGTTTATAAACTACTAAGTACATAAGCAACTATCTTTTCGTTAAAATGCACAAAAGGAGCATTCTGGAATCTCACTCTTGAATATGAACATAACTTGTATGATGTGTTGAATTCGATGAATCCCCTTTTGAGAGGAATGGCTAATTATTTATCCAACAAAACAGTATTTCAGAGTTCATAAAAAAAAAAAAAAAAACTTCAAGAAGAATAACTATATAGTGTACTCACAACAAATTTGAAGGGCTTTTAAACTACAAGCCATACAACATTAATATTATTATTTGATAGAGCCATCATAAAGGCAATTAAAAAGTGCATAATACTGATTTAAATCAGTATAAACCACGGCTCAATTTACCAAGTAAAAAGTAGGAAGATAGTTTTTTTTTTAAAAGGAAACTTTTCAAAGTCTCGAACAATACTTCATGACCAATTTATAGTGTATACAGTGGATGGTTCGTCTGATTGTCTCAACAACAATGTTAGCGTGACTAGCTATGGTCAAAATCATATGAGTGATTCAATAAATAAGGCGTTTGGATAAGCTAGGCTTCTTTACACTTTCAATTTTGTAGATTTATTTTCTTTGTACTACTTGTAAGAAAAGAGTTTGTTTTCTCTTCCTATGAAACAAGTCTATAAATAAGAATAGTGAATACATGTCTGGCCTTCCGCCAAACTTTATCATTAAAGTCTTTTTACCTTTTAAGCATGTTTGGCAACAATTCAGTAAGTTTTCATGGAGAAATTAAAAGGCTAGTTTCAAATGTTTAGACCTAAAGTAGTTTTAATCTGATCAAATCAAGGCTATCTGTATAGCTATTTATTCGGCAACTGTTTTTGAAGTTTCCCTCGTTGGTTTACTTAAAAAAAAAAAATAAGCAAAACCAGTGTAATTTTTATTAATTTCGAATTGGAAAGGAAATGAACGATCACAACATGTAGGTACTGAATAGTAATTAAAGCAAACGTTATTCAGATTATTATTAATTAATAATCTGATGTACTGAATTGTAATAAATAAAAACTGCCGGACTGGAAAGTATAAACTTAACAGCCAGACTGTTCTGATTGAAACTGAAATTACAGGACTGAATTAAAACTATTCTAATTACTGAATTAAATTACAGAATAGTAATTACAGCAAAAAACAGAACTTTAAAGAAATTACAGAAAGGTACAAACAGAATTAAAAGCTACAGTTAAGGACAGCAAATTAAAATACTGAAATAAAAAAGACAGAATTGAAATAACAGAATTTAAATGTGTAAATGAAATGGACAGAATTAAAAGGCGTAAATGAAATGGACAGAATTAAAAGACGAGTCTACTGTTTAACAGTATGCCCTTAACCGATATTCGTCCAACCACCTTGATGTTTCTGGTTGCGTTGGCGCTTCGATCCCAAGGTACAGCGTCTCGGATGACTCGCCGGAAACTAGCGACGAGTCAAGGTCGAGCTTTTCGTGGGTGGTTCTCTCTGGTTTCTAAGTGCTATGAAAAAAATAATGCTGTTTAGAGAGAAGAGAGATTATTTTCGTGTGTGTTAGAATGTGAGGGGATGGCTGCCTCATATAGAGGAATTCTGAAATCGCAAAATTTAATGTGATCATTTAATTATGGCCCCAGAATCCGCCTCTATAACTGCTGGAGTTTCAAACTCTTTGAAACTTTAGGGACTGCTCTTGTGAATATACAAAAGTCCCTATTTCAGTTTAGACCCAAGACCCAAGACATTCCCCAAATCCCGCGTCCCGAGACCCAAGCGAGCGCGCGTGTGGTACACACTAACCAACTCATGGGTATGTGGACTTTGTTAGTTTAACAACTATATGAGATGGACTTGTATATATAGTGTAAAAATCACTCATGATTTTGCAATGTGGGATAACCCTCATGGTTTAAATTCCATTTCTTTTCTCATTTTGCAGCATTGGCTATATTGCCTCTTTCGAGTACCAACCTTCGAGTCCGATTATCATTCACACCCATTCTCCGAATAGGTCATGCGATATACCGTTGCGAACCTCGTCGCACGAGCTAATCAAACGCTTTGAGTATGGCCTCAGAAAATCTGAGTAGTCGCATTGAATATTGACTTAAAAATGGTCCTTGACCACTCGGAACAATCATGTTTAAAATACATGTTTTCCAACAATTTTTCCAACATCACTATCATCCAACAAATCACTCCTCATTTCACCGTTCAACTAGAAAACCGAGGCTCAAGCGAACAAAGATATATAGGTTTCATTAATACACCATGCCATTAAGCAACACCGTGCTCCGATTACAATGGATTATAGGTATGCGTCCCAGTACTAACCATGACTAATATTTATGATCAATGCTTATAATTGGGCTCCTCTTTAACTAATAGAAGTTCATAAACTACTAATTTACATAAATAACTTTCTTTTCTTTAAAATGCATGCACAAAATGCTATCTTGAGTCTCACCTTTGATCAAGTATGAACATAACTATTGTATGATGTGTTGAATTCGATGAATCCCCTTTTGACAGGAATGGCTTGCTTATCAACCAAAAGAGTATTTCAGAGTTTATAAAAAAGATCCTTTAAGAAAGAATAACTATAGTGTACTCACAACGAACTTGAAGGGCTTTTAAACTACAAGCCATATAATATTGATATTATTATATATTTGATAGAGGCTAGAGGCAATTAAAAGGGGATAATACTGATTTGAATGAATTTAATTAGCCATGGTTTAATGTACCAAACTTTTAGAGCGTAGCTAGAAAGAATTGTTTTAGTGGAAAAATTCATACAATTGAGTAGGGGTGGGTTAGGTTCGGCACCCGAACCGTAAACGTTCAATCCGTATCCCGATCCGATTACTTTTGCAATTGAAAAAAAAATCCCGATCTCCGACCCGACAAAAGTCGGGACCCGAATTTTCGGGATTCCGTAGGGTCGGGATATGTTTATCCCGAATCTCCCGACATATTTTTTTATTTTACGACGACGTCATTTTTTATTAACAATTTTCATTTGAGAAGTCTAAATATGTTATTAACACGAAACATAATTCTAGTTTAAAAATAATATTCCTAATAAATGAAAAAAGAAATTAACATATAGTAAAAAAAAATAGTGTGAAACTACAAATAATGGAGTAGATAAAAAAATTGATACGTTTTTTATTAGATTATTTTAGTATTTATTTTTATTCACACATACAACAATTATCATACTAAATGAGATACATTATCATTATAATTTTTATAATCGGAAAATAATAATCGTTTATCTTTCTTAAAAATAACAATATACTTTTTTAATTTAAGTATATTGTTTATTTTAATAGTTTTATATATTCAAAACTATAAATTTATATTATATTATTGGGCCTATCTTGGGCTTTCCTAACATATGTAACCCTAGCATCTATTATATAAAGAGGGTCAGGGGTCTCTTGATGTATATCTCTCTACAATCATATTAATGAATAAACACTTCGTATGTTGTTTCTCATACCTCTCTCTATATCTATACATATCTCTATATATATCTATAACGAGCTAATATGTCACACAACACGTTATCAGCACTTTGTTCAAGGAGATTGAGGTATTTATTTGGAGATTTTGGGTAAACGAACGAATATTGGGTAATAAAAAAATTTCGAAAAGTATATACGAAAATTGAGTCACGGCCAAACTTTGAAAAAAAATCGTTCTGCCGGTCTTCCCAAAATACGATACGTACGGTACAAGATTTTCTCCTTCTTAACATATATCAACTGCATGTATATTATTAGTATGTACTTAAAATTGCATGCCCTCTATGAATTGGTCTGACGAATCATAATTGTATATATATACGTGTTGACCATTGTATGTAACTGGTATGTATACTATCGGAACAAACTAGCCCATGATATATGATACTAGTAGTTATCTTTGCAGCTTAATAATTTATTCTGTAAATCGGAATTTGATGCCATATATTAATTAAATATGTTGCAATCTCACGTGACTAAGCTTAATACTACTACTGAGTTAATTTTAATTGCTTCTGATCTGTACGAGTCACCCATGGTAAAGTTTACTGATATTATGCTACGGCTCCTATAGTTTAACCCTATACACAGAATAGTATACAAGTTCAAATATGTCTAATATATGGTCAATGCATGCGATCTTGGAACTTATTAATGTAATTAGTCAATTACCATGAGTTAATATTTGATTCCTTTCATCATATAATGAATCTTGTGAATTATCATGTATGTAACTTGCGTGTATATTGTAAATTGGTAAATAAAATATATTACATATGTGAATGATTTAGTTACCATGCATAAAACTTACACATATAACAATAGAATAATTAAATATTGAGTAATATCTTACTTAGTGTAAATTGATAAATTTAGATTGTCTTAATATGTACTACCATGCTACTGCTATATTTTTTAATCATGCAAGCAGGTACGATCTATCAATTTATTTACTGCCATGTACACTTGTGTAAAATATGGTAATTTGCGAAATCATATATTTTCACATTTAAGTTGGAAATATTATGAAACTTCCCCAACTAGACTCACCTATTTGGATACGATGTCTAGGAAAGATATAGGCGGAAGTCGATATCCTAATGAGGTCAGGTTTTAAGTGGCACTCGTGCCCTCCACCCTCACCGTCTTTCCTGGTCGTTTTTCAAGTAGAGCTACCGAAAGGGGTTGACTAAATAATAATTTTCCCGAGTGTGTTTATATAGTGATGTATGTTTCGCCGAATTGGTGTCTCTGTATCGACCTGTCGTTCGATCAATGAGAACCTATTCACATTAAAAGCAAAACTATTTTTCAAACCTGTCGTTTCGAAATAAAGTTTATGCTTGTGCAAACCATAAACATATAAATCAGTCATTTTATATGATAAATAATCCAGAACTCCCAACACATGTTGAATGCCATCTATGATGAGAAAAATCGTAAAAACATACTTGTGAAATGACTGTTAAAACGTTGATTTTAATCCGTCACCACATGTTACTCACCCTGATGTGTGAAAATGTGATGCCCAAATTTTTTTTGGATGCCATCTTTGATGAGTAAAACACGAGTTTGTTGTTACCATCATGATGAATGCTAAGGCGTTGATTTTATTCCGCCGCCACATTTGAGACGTGATGACGTCTATGGTGAACAAATGTCTGAAATTGACATATTAGAGCAATCCTTCACCAAAATACTAGCTTGGAAATTGTATTCCATAAGCAGTATCGTGAATTTATATTCACCATGTTCCTTTATCGCCCATCTGTTATTGGATAAGAAAATTACCCCGGTGAGTAGTTTTAATCCTATTGGGTCAATGGCGAATTGTTTGTCTGATATTAATGCTCTTCGTGTATATTTTTTTTCCACGAATCGAGAACCGAGACAAGTGTTATTTGTCTCGAACTGTCGCGATCCCGATGAATCGCCTAGCCAAGCGAGATTTTAGACAATCGTCAAAATCAAAAACATGTGGCTCCAAGACAGTAATTGAAAGGAACAATATGGTCCGTTGTCACAAAGCAAGAGATAATGCTCAATGAGCCAACTCTATGCTATAAAGACAAAGGTCATGCATGGTTACTTCTTAAATAGTTCAAAACTATTATAAAGGTGAAAAACCCGATGCTAATGTGGTTAAAGCTAACTGAAAGGAAACTTTTGAGACCCCCGATTTTGTGGCTCAAATAAGTTTGATACCTTTCTTTATTGATTTTGATAAATCATTGAGCCATTTTTTCGCTCATCTGGATTACGTTTTCCATTTGGATTATTATTTTTCATTTGGACAATACTTTTGGATTGTGGTTTGTCTGTTTATGAAATTTATCGAATTAATTTAAAGTGCTTTGAGAAAATTCCTTTGAGAAATGTGACCAAACTTTAAATTATGAAATTTTAGGCAATACTTGTGGTGTAGTTGGTTTTTTTGGAAATAGTGGGTAACAGTGTACCACATAATTTCACCAACTATTTGCCTAAAAGAGTACTCAGTGACAACGATTCTGGACCTGTCGTTCCAAATCAAAATCTTTGGTAAAACCAAATTGATTTGTCAAATATGAGGTCTTATACTCATGTAGGTCCTACCGTACCTTGTTGAGTTATAAAATATTCGAGAAAACCAGTGTTATCTGGTAATAGCTCATGAAAGAATTAAAATTTTTTTACATAGCCTCCATTCAATACGATCAAAAGCGTATTTTAGAGGAGTTGAAATGTCTTTCAAGTGGTTTCTACCACATTCTTTAAAGCATTTAAAGTTACCTTATCATTTCGCCTGTCGTCGAAATGATAAATGATTTAGATGCTAAGACATGATTGTCTGTACTATCATTCGCCTGTCGTCGATTGATAAGAACATTTTGATATTGTGGCATTGACCGGATGAGATATTCCCGGGTCAAAAGACGATGCTTGATTTATAATCGCATCGCATTTGGATTCTCTCTGAGAATATATTTCGCGATTAATCCGAAATTCATGCCATTAATGCTCACTTTGAAAGACTAGTATGTGTAAAGATCACGAAATGAACTCATAGAATTCTTGTAAAGAATTGAAGGAGTTATTGTGGACTTATCCAACCATAAGACGGACCATAAATATAAATGGTTATGGTTGATGCATCGACAATATGGTCACATTTTAATGTTGTCCACATAAATGCAGCACTTTCCAAACTTTTAGCCCTATCATTAAGTTGATGGCTCATGATCCGGATTATCCTGAAAAGTCTAGTCGACTTGATAATTCCGAAGAGTAATAATCGAAATTTCGATTTGAATTACTTGAGTTTGGAAATTGAAATTGAAATTGAACATCCTGTCGATTATGTTCAGACCCAAATGGACTCACGGAAAGTTTGATGATGCGACTGCAAATGATTGCACGCATTTCTTGGTCTTACACACCAAGATTTTTATTTTCGTGTGGGGTTATGCTATTTTGCTGCATTGGTCCGTTATGAGGCCCATAGACACTCAAACACCATATGCGTACCAGCTGGTTACTGGTTATGAGCCAGAAGTCTCATATTAACGCTTGTTTAGAGTGATTAATTAATATTTTGATTGAGCCGCTCTAGCGTTCAAAATATGGACCTCTGAAGGGGACATAAGTCGATTATGAATCTCCTGCCTATCATTTGATAGAGTAACCTTGGCAAGCGATCTCTTTACCGCATGATATGCGAAAGTGACATCGCTAAGACTGTTCTCCCCGTCATTAGGGGGAGATTTGCACGTTACCGTTGATAAGGAACGACATGAAGTAATGTGGCATAACCCACTCAGTCTTAGC
This sequence comes from Primula vulgaris, assembly GCA_963920805.1. Lineage (NCBI taxonomy): Eukaryota > Viridiplantae > Streptophyta > Magnoliopsida > Ericales > Primulaceae > Primula > Primula vulgaris. The sequence goes on along the minus strand of OY987216.1, from coordinate 7,216,900 downwards.
TTGATCCCCAAAACTGTACTTAGTGATAAGTAAGTGCATAGACTCCCTCAAGTCTAACTAAATGCCATACGCATTTAATGACTTTATGAGATGTCACGAGATCATTTATACCTGCTGCAAAAGGCTTGCAAGGATAGAAATCCCTGTCGGACGTCGTGTTCCTGTCGTAACACGTTGCTTTGGCCGAACCCGCCAAGTAAAGGACGCTTCCGTCGGCCGTCAGTCTGTCGTCCTTCCCAAGATATGAGGAAGTTGACTGGTTCTTAATTCGTTCAGCCCCAGAGGTGGTGAACTAAAACTCGTTTGTCGCACGAGATTATAAAGGATCAAGGAGATGTGTGATTTCCTCCTCATCCTAAGAATCTCAAAATATCTGTCGATCATGATATCTTAGACGATATTGAAGCGAAACGAGACTGTCATTGATTACTTGTTCATATATTCGGTGACGACTGATAATATGAGCAAATTATGACAGAGAACCATGTACCGTTGCCTGAAGTCAACGTAGAATAGACTGGACTAATGGAAACTTGCAATCCAAGTAGACTCCTTAGCGAAAGTGTGTTCGGACCTGTAGCTCCAACACCACCAATGTTAAACGAGTTCGTTTATTTGGTTATTCGTAAGGAAAAGTGATGAGAATAATGAGATTGTAGAATGCTCGCCTAGTAGCTCAAGGCTTCTCTTACATCTTGGAATTGATTACGAGATGGTTTATTTCCTCGTAATGGACGTTATAACGGTCCCCTACTTTATCAGTTTAGTAGTTTCCCAAAAACTGATTCTGCAGCATGTGATTGTGGTTACTGTTTTATCTCTATGAGAATTTAGACAAAGAGATATAGATGAAGGTCCCTGTGTGACTTCATATGCTTTAATCAAGTAGTTCCTGACCACGGAACACGATCTCAATTAAATGAGACGCTCACTATATGGATTAATATAATCCGAGCGGATGTGGTATACCGCCTAAGTGAGTACTTAATCAGCTTTGGATACTTGAACAAGTAGTATGCCCTTGCGTGTTTTATTATGCGATCCATTTTTGGATTTGCCTTCGAGATGAAGGATCTTGGGAAGAAACGGTAGTGACTCGGCCTGATGATCGAGTCCCGTAAAGATTGAATGTAAGTTCATGATTCAGACTACACCAAGAAGGTGTTATGACGTTTTAGTCATCATGACGCTAAGTCGTCAGATTCTCCCATGATCGTTCGATCACTAGACATTGATATAGACCCAGTCCGTCCCTGATGAGACAATGAAGAGATATTGAACCATCATGTTCATATCTAAGTACAATAAGCGCATCATTGTACTTGGTCTAATGTACTAGGACGAACATCTTGTCTGCTGTGAATGGTATAACTCGACACAGCATCGCGCTAACACGCTGCCATCGAAATGGCACTAAAGACACATTTCCTTACCTTATGGTAATTTTGGAAGTGGGCTAGTTTATCCCATTTGCGTCATCGAGTGTACCTACCCCCTTCGGTACTCGAATTAACGCAACCCTTTTTTCGGTTATACCGATGCCGGTTACTTATCAGACCCGCATAAGGGATATTCCTAACATTGTATGTATTTGCCATTAGGAATAAGGCGATATCTTGGAGGTCTTGGAATGACTCCCAACGAATCACTCTGATCTCGTGCTCTATGAGACGACTAGAGAGTGTATATGACTTCGAGCTAGTAGTAGCCATATTTGAATTACATATGCTCTATCTCACGATCCAGATAAAACACTTGTCATAGAAGACAACTTGTTGTTATCGATCAAGAGAGACATGACTACATTATGATATTTAGCATTTATCGTCGAAATAAATCTTCACATATGAAGTTTTAGAGCATCCTGTCTAATGCTCGTTTTATTCCACGTTATATTTTCTTGCATACAGTCGTGTGCAAGTAAATGAAGCATCCAGTCGAATGCTCGTACTCTTTCTTGAAATATGAAATCTTTGCACCCAGTCGTGTGCAAGTGAGGGGGAGCATCCAGGTGAATGCTTATTGTACTAATTACTACTTAGCCGAAATCCTCGCACCCTGTCGTGTGCAAGTGAGGGAGAGCATCCAGTCGCATGCTCGTGTACTATTTTTTGTCCTTAGACCAAGGTTTTTTTTCCCATTGGGTTTTCCTTGGCAAGGTTTTTAACGAGACACGTTCCCATCATATCTCACTTAAAATTGCCGAAATTAGGGGGAGTATCCGGTTGTATACTTCTTACCACTGTGTACTCTTTTGTCCTTCGACTAGAGATTTTTTCCCACTGGGTTTACTCTAGCAAGGTTTTGATGAGGCACCTGTTTTGTGGTTGATCCCTACTACTACCATTGTTGCACTCTTTTTCCTTCGATAAGAGATTTTCCCATTGGGTTTGCTCTGGCAAGGTTTTGACGAGGCACACTGTTTTGTGGTTAGTTACTTACATGATATTTCGGCCTATATCATTCGGCTACACAGTTTCTCATAGGTACCGGTTTTGTCCCACACTGGGTTTTCCGGCCCTAAGGTTTTTATGTGTTTAGCACTGCGAATGAACTCGACTCACATCGACAGCATGAAGACGAAGAAATCAAGACGTCCAAAGGGAGAGTGTTGTAGGATATTATTGGGCCTATCTTGGGCTTTCCTAGCATATGTAACCCTACCCTCTATTATATAAAGAGGGTCAGTGGTCTCTTGATGTATATCTCTCTACAATCATATTAATGAATAAACATTTCGTCTGTTGTTTCTCATACCTCTCTCTATATCTATACATATCTCTATATATATCTATAATGAGCTAATATGTTACACAACAATACTTATATAATTATAACAATATATAAAATAAAAAGGATTGTATCTCATATGGTAGAGTGCTTACATTGTACGCTATCGGTACAAAGTTCGATTCTTATCACTTGCTGCATTTGATATAATTTAGATTTTTATATAAAATATAAATTAATTAAAGAATCGGGTCGGGTCGGCACACCCGATGAAATTAAAATTGTCACCCGATTCCGATTCCGAAGTTTGTCGGGTCGGAACTATTCTCGGGTCGGGATTTTGGGGACAATTCACCATCACTCCCTTTCATGGTTCTAGAAAGTGCATAGTTCACTTCTTATCCTTTCCGGGACTGACCTTTCTATTTTATTTCCGATTCGCTCTTATGAAATATCATTCAACTTGTTAAATTTAGACTTCTTTTCCTTTAACACCCAAAATTAAACATATTGCACCGTTCCCATCACTAAAAGATTTTTCATGCATAAAATACACTGTTCAACTCTAAAGTTTTTGCTCTTTTTCTTTAAACAATCCAGATGAAGTCTTAAGGAATAGGCAAACGCCATTTAAAGGGTTCCGCCTCTCTCGAACAATCTTATATGCGACTCTGTTGAGAAAGAAAACTATTTTTTTCAAACAAAAACATACAGTATATATTACAATTAAAATGGGGTGTTTGTTGTGATTTTAAATTGAACAAACATGGTAAGTTCGGAGGATTAAATGAAACTTAAATCCCAGGGATATTTCATATTGTAGGATAGAGTTCATGTTCAAAAATCATCCAGTTGCCTTAATGTCTATCTCGAGTGGACTTTATTACATGCATTTCGATTTGGCTTTGGTATCATTGAAAAATAGTCATTAACCATGGATCCAAAAATTTACTTGTTTACTTATTAGGCATTAGGATTTTTTCTGTATAAAGAGACTTCATCTTCAGGAGAAGTGCACCTTTGAAAACTATTTATCACTCTTTTATTGCTTAACAATGTTTAACACCAGTTCCACATATATTGTCAAGAACAATCAAAGTAGACATGCATAACATGTCTACCATCTTTGGCCTTTACTATGATTTTCTTAGTTGTTTCTTGATTTTTCCCTTCACAATATTACTCACAGCATACATCAAATATCCGACGAAAAGAAACAAAAACACCAAGACTCTCCCGCTTCCTCCAGGGCCAAAACCACGGCCTATACTTGGGTGTCTGCCTGAAGTGCTAAAAAATAAGCCCGCATTTCGATGGATACACAAACTGATGGATGACATGAATGCTGAAATTATTTGCATTCGTTTGGGAGATATACATGTGATTCCGGTAACTTCCCCTTAGATTGCACGTGAGTTCTTGAAACAACAAGATCTTGTTTTTTCATCGAGGCCGAAATGTTTGTCAGCAGAAATTTTAAGTGCCTTAAGTTTTTTTTTTTCCCGTGTTATTAATTTCACTACCATAATTAAACACTCATAGTCATATGTGTATCTCATAAAAATGTTTGCTATTAGATAGCTTTTTTTTCGAATTGTGAATAATTAATCAAATATCACATTTAAAATGATAGACTCTCTCACCATATTAATAAAGTAGTTGCTCGCACATTTGTAGAATTCTCAACTAGTCTCTATCTTACAATGTTAGTAACCATTTTATTTATCATTCTCAAAATTTCTAAATCCTGATAATAATGATGATGTTATGTTGCTCAATCAATCAGATACCCTGGTTAAATTTACAAAATAATATCTCGACTCGGTTCTAACACATTACCGTATATACCCTGCCTAAATACACCACTATTTGAACTAGTTCTAATTTGTTCTATAAATACTAGTCTCACGAAAAGAAATGCTATATTATGCTAATTTCATATAGCATGCAACAAAGGGAAAACATTTCTTTACGATATACACAATGGACCATTGTTTGTATTTCCACGCCAAGTAAATTAATTTGGTTTTAAATCACTAACATCAGATTTATTCTACATGATTAAAGTCAACCAAACCTTTATACCCAATTTATAAAATCTTCACTTTCAGAATTCTCACCAAGCAACAAGTTAATTTATACACTTTGCCAATTGGTAAGAGAATAAAAACAACTGCAGAGCTGTTCACACATTAAAGAAACTAATCAATCAATGATTATAAGAAACTCCATTTAGATTCAACGTTAGTTCCAGTTAATTGCTAGCAAATCAAAATTTTAATTTTTAAAGAAATATTCCCTTTTGAAATATAAGTCATATGAATCATGCATTTTCATGTTTTCTTCAAACCAGTTAACAACAAAATATTACCAAGTAAATAACCAAGTTAACAACAGTGTAAACACTCGACACTAATTACAAATAAATTTCAAGAAAAGTACTTTTTTTCTTCTTAAAACCTATATTTTTTAAAAGTACCATGTTTAATTACCCGATAGACAATAAGATTGACATATTATATTTCTTAATCACGCAATAGAAACATAAATTTCGTAAAGCATAAAATTTAGGCTTCTTTGAGATTAATTAACACCCAAAATTAATCATGTTGCATTCGCATCATTGACATGCATCGGTTCGGTACCGAACTTTTTGACTACCGATACCGTACCAAACTAGTTTGTTTTGAGAATTTTTATACCATTATCGAACCAAAAAATTCGGTATACCAAACTATTCGGTTGGTTCGGTTCGGTTTCGTTTTTATACCAAACTTTAGAGTTTACAAGTGGTGATAGAAAAATGGTACGTATTGAGAAAAAAATATAGTATAAAGTTTTAAAAGTAGTAGATTAAAAATATATATTTATTTATATTATTGTTACATTTCTTGTTTTTTTGCATAAAAGAGTAAACAATACTAGACATTTATAGTAAATGTTATAAATAAAAGAAAATGTTATAAGTATTAAATAGAAAAAGTAATATAAGTATATTATAACTGTTGTAGGATATTATTGAGCCTATCTTGGGATTTACTATCATATGTAACTCTGCCCTCTATTATATAAAGAGGGTCAGGGGTCTCTTGATATATCTCTCTGTACAATCATATTAATGAATAAACACTTCGTCTGTTGTTTCTCATACCTCTCTCTATATCTATACATATCTCTATATATATCTATAACGAGCTTATATGTCACACAACACGTAATCGACACTTTGCTCGCGGAGAATAGGACATACGCTCGCGGATATTGGAGATTTTGGGTAAATGCAAGGATATTGGGTATTTATAAACCTAGAGATTTATCCGGTTTTTTAGGGTTTTACTATATCGACCTTCACCAACATACCGTGCGTAAGGTACCGAATTCAAAACTTTATTTATTCTATATATGTGATCGCACGTATTATTTTATGGATTACTAAAACATGGTCAAACTGTCTATAAAAGCCTATTGATGTGTAATATGTATCGTGTACTGTAAAATTATAATTTTTTTATACAAACAAAATCAATAAAAGACATATAATCGGGTTGTAAATCGGAAATCATGTAATTGTAAAACATGTATTAATCTGTGGGATTAAATCTGTAAAAAAAACTGAAAACAGTAGGACTGTTTTGTAATTCGCTGAAACTATTGACTGTGCATGTTAATTACTAAATGACTAAACTGAAACTTGTCTGAAATTATGGACTGAAGCTGTAATAATGCTGTAAATAGATATATAGTTTGCTGAAATTACACGGATAGTCCATGTAGTATATTACATGTATAAAAACAGTATATATGTGTTATAAAAGTCAATATTCGGTCTAAATATTCACCCACATGCATATATATATTTATTAAAAGGACAAGTGAATAAAAATTGCATGTTAATTGAATAAATTGATATGTTTCCATGTATATTTAACCACTTTGCATGTTAAAAATTACCATATATAGAATTAATTGGTAATTAAAAATATATTGCTTGCTTGCATGTTAAAACTACCATGTATAGAATTACTTATATGACAATAAACCGTAGATAATTGATTGATATATTGTTAGTATAATCAACATATCTTTTGATATTACCATAGATATAAGTATCCCATATGGCAGTTAATTGTTTGATTTGATCTAATTGATTTGATTTGATTTGGTATGATATAATTTGTGTGATTGATAATCCTGAATTGATTTAGTTTATCACCAAATCTACTGCATGATTAGATATATATCATGAATATATTTTATATTGCCTTGTATATATATGTGGTTATCTAGAATAAATATATCTGTTATTTATTTCCATGAATGGTAGAATTGCGAAATCATATATATTCACATTTAAGTTGGAAAAATTATGAATCTTCCCTAAATAGGCTCACCTATTTGGATATGATGTCTAGGAAAGATATAAGCGGAAGTCGATATCCTAATGAGGTCGGGTTTTAAGTGGCATTCGTGCCCTCCACCCTCACCGTCTTTCCTGGTCGTGTTCAATTAGAGCTACCGAAAGGGGTTGACTAAATAATAATTTCCCCGAGTGTGTTTATATAGTGATGTATGTTTCGCCGAATTGGTGTTTCAGTATCGACCCGTCGTTCGATCAATGAGAACCGATTCACATGAGAAGCAAAACTAATGTTTTCGAACCTGTCGTTTCGAAAAAAACGTTTGTGCTTATGCAAGCCATAAACATATAAACCAGTCATTTTATATGATAAATAATCCAGAACTCCCAACACATGTTGGATGCCATCTATGATGAGAAAAATCGTAAAACATACTTACGAAATGACTGTTTAAACGTTGATTTTAATCCGTCACAACATGTTACTCACCCTGATGTGTGAAAATGTGATGCCCAAAAATTTTTTTTTGGATGCTATCTTTGATGAGTAAAACACGAGTTTGTTGTTACCATCAGGATGAATACTAAGGCGTTGACTTTATTCCGCCGCCACATTTGAGACGTTATGACGTCTATGGTGAACAAATGTCTGAAATTGACATATTGGATCAATCCTTCACCAAAATACTAAGTTGGAAATTGTATTCATAAGTAGTATCGTGAATTTATATTCACCATGTTCCTTTATCGCCCATCTGTTATTGGATAAGAAAATTACCTCGGTGAGTAGTTTTAATCCTATTGGGTTAATGGCGAATTGTTTGCCTGATATTAATGCTCTTCATGTACATTTTTTTCCACGAATCGAGAACCGAGACAAGTGTTATTTGTCTCGAACTGTCGCGATCCTGATGAATCGCCTAGCCAAGCGAGATTTTAGACAATCGTCAAAATCGAAAACATGTGGCTCCAAGACAGTAATTGAAAGGAACAATATGGCCCGTTGTCACAAAGCAAGAGATAATGCTCAAGGAGGAAACTCTATGCTATAAAGACAAAGGTCATGCACGGTTACTCCTTAAATAGTTCAAAACTATTATAAAGGTGAAAAAACCGATGCTAATGTGGTTAAAGATAATTGAAAGGAAACTCTTAAGACCCCCGGTTTTGTGGCTCAAATAAGTTTGGTACCTTTCTCTATTGATTTTGATAAATCATTGAGCCATTTTTTCGCTCATCTGGATTATGTTTTTCCATTTGTATTATGATTTTTCCATTTGGACATACTTTTGGATTATGGTTTGCCTGTTTACGAAATTTCTCGAAATAATTTAAAGTGTTTTGAGTAAATTCCTTTGACAAATGTGACCAAACTTTAAATTATGAAATTTTAGGCAATACTTGTGGGTTAGTTGTTTTTTTTGGAAATAGTGGGTAAACGTGTACCACATAATTTCACCAATTACTTGCCTAAAAGAGTCCTTTGTGACAATGATTCTGGACCCGTCGTTCCAAATCAAAATCTTTGGTAAAAACCAAATTAATTTGTCAAATATGAGGTCTTATACTCATGTAGGTCCTGCCGTACCTTGTTGAGTTATAAAATATTCGAGAAAACCAGTGTTATCTGGTAATAGCTCATGAAAGAATTAAAATTTCTTTACATAGCCTCCATTCAATACGACCAAAAGCGTATTTTACAGGAGTTGAAATGTCTTTCAAGTGGTTGCTACCACATTCTTTAAACCATTTAAAGTTACCTTATCATTTCGCCTATCGTCGAAATGATAAATGATTTAGATGCTAAGACATGATTGTCTATACTATCATTTGCCTGTCGTCGATTGATAAAAGCATTTTGATATTGTGGCATTGACCGGATGAGATATTCCCGGGTTAAAAGACGATGCTTGATTTATAATTGAGGATATATTTCGTGATTAATCCGAAATTTATGCCACTAATCCTCACCTTGAAAGACTAGTATGTGTAAAGATCACGAAAAGTACTCATAGAATTTTTATAAAGAAGCGAATGAGTTATTGTGGACTTATCCAACAATAAGACGGACCATAAATATAAATGGTTATGGTTGATGCATCGACAATAGGTCACATGATTATTGTTGTCCACAGAAATGCAGCATTTCCCAAACTTTTAGCCCTATCATTAAGTTGATGGCTCATGATCCGGATTATCCTGAAAAGTCTAGTCGACTTGATAATACCGAAGAGTAAGAATCGAAATTTTGATTTGAATTACTTGAGTTTGGAAATTGAAACTGAACTTCCTGTCGATTATGTTCAGACCCAAATGGACTCACGGAAAGTTTGATGATGCAACTGTAAATGGTTGCACGCACTTCTTGGTCTTGTGCACCAAGATTTATATTTCCGTGTGGGGTCATGCTATTTTGCTGCATTGGTCTGTCTGAGGCCATAGTCACTCAAAACACTAAATGCGTACCAGTTGGTTACTGGTTATAAGCCAGACGCCTCATATGAACGCGTGTTTGAGTGCTTAATATTTTGATTGAGCCACTATAGCATTCAAAATAAGGACCTCTGAAGGGGACATAAGTCGATTATGAATCTCCTACCTATCATTTGATAGAGTAACCTTGGCAAGAGATCTCTTTAGCGTATGATATGCGAAAGTGACATCGCTAAGACTGTTCTCCCTGTCGTTAGGGGGAGATTTGCACGTTACCGTTGATAAGAAACGACGTGAAGTAACGTGGCATAACCCACTCAGTCTTAGCTTGATCCCCAAAACTGCACTTAGTGATAAGTAAGTGCATAGACTCTCTCAAGTCTAACTAAATGCCAAACGTATTTAAAGACTTTATGAGATGTTACGAGATCATTTATACCTGCTGAAAAATGCTTGCAAGGATAGACGTCCCTGTCGGACGCCATGTTCCTATCATAACACGTTGCTTTGGCCGAACCCGCCCAGCAAAGGACGCTGCCGTCGGACGTCAGTCTGTCGTCCTTTCTAAGATATGAGGAAGTTGACTGGTTCTTAATTCGTTCAGCCCCAGAGGTGGTGAACAGAAACTCATTTGTCGCACGAGATTATAAAGGATCAAGGAGATGTGTGATTTCATCCTCATCCTAAGAATCTCGAAATATCTATCGATCATGATATCTTAGACGATATTGAAGTGAAATGAGACTGTCATTGATTACTTGTTTATATATTCGTTGACGACTGATAATATGAACAAATTATGACAGAGAACCATGTACCGTTGCCTGAAGTCAACGTAGAATAGACTGGACTAATGGAAACTTGCAATACAAGTAGACTCCTTAGCGAAAGTGTGTTCGGACCTGTAGTCCAACACGACCAATGTTAAACGAGTTTGTTTATTTGGTTATTCGTAAGGAAAGAGTGATGAGAATAATGAGATTGTAGAATGCTCACCTAGTTGCGCAAGACTTCTCTCACACTTTGGAATTGATTACGAGATGGTTGATTTCCTCGTAATGGACATTATAATAGTCCCCTACTTTACCAGTTTAGTGGTTTCCGAAAAACTGAGTATGCAGCCATGAATGTGGTCACGGTTTTATCTCTATGGGGATTTAGACAAAGAGATATAGATGAAGGTCCCTGTGTGACTTCATAATGCTTGAATCAAGTAGTTCCTGACCACGGAACACGATCTCAATTAAATGAGACGTTTACTATATGGATTAATATAATCCGAGCGGATGTGGTATACCCGCCAAAGTGAGTACTTGATTAGCTTGGGATACTTGAACAAGTATTATGCTCTTGCATGTTATATTATGCGATCTACTTTTGGATTTACCTTCGAGATGAAGGATCTTGGGAAGAAACGGTAGTGACTCGGCCTGATGATCGAGTCCCGTAAAGATTGAATCTAAGTCCATAATTCAGACTACACCCAGAAGGTGTTATGGCATTTTAGTCATCATGACGCTAAGTCGTCAGATTCTCCTATGATCGTTCGATCACTAGGCATTGATATAGACCCAGTCTGTCCCTGATGAGACGATGAAGAGATATTGAACCATCATGTTCATATCTAAGTACAATAAGCGCATCATTGTACTTGGTCTAATGTGCTAGGACGAACATCTCGTATGCTATGAATGGTATAGCTCGACACAACATCGCGCTAACACGCTGCCATCGAAATGGCACTAAAGACACATTCCCTTACCTTATGGTAATTTTAGAAGTGGGCTAGTTTATCCCATTTGCGTCATCGAGTGTACCTACCCCCTTCGGTACTCGAATTAACACAACCCTTTTTCGGTTATACGGATGCCGGTTACTTATCAGACCCTCATAAGGGATATTCCTAACATGGTCTGTCTTTACCATTAGGAATAAGGCAATATCTTGGAGGTCTTGGAATGACTCCAAACGAATCACTCTGATCTACTCATGCTCTATGGACGACTAGACAGTGTATATGGCTTCGAGATCGTATTAGCCATATTTGAATTACATATGCTCTGTCTCACGATCCAGATAAAACACTTGTCTTATTTGAGGACAACTTGTTATCAATCAAGAGAGACATGACTAGATTATGCTATTTAGCATTTCTTGCCGAAATAAATCTTCACATATGAAGTTTAATAGCATCCTGTCGAATGCTCGTTTTATTCCATGATATATTTTCTTTCATACAGTCGTGTGTAAGTAAATGAGGTATCCAGTCGAATGTTCGTACTCTTTCTTGGAATATAAAATCTTTGCACCCAGTCATGTACAAGTGAGGGGGAGCATCCAAGTGAATGCTTATTGCACTAATTACTATTTAGTCGAAATCTTCGCACCCTGTCGTGTGCAAGTGAGGGGGAGCATCTAGTCGCATGCTCGTGTACTCTTTTTGTCCTTAGACCAAGGTTTTTTCCCACTGGGTTTTCCTTGGTAAGGTTTTTAGCGAGACGCGTTCCCATCATATCTCACTTAAGATTGCCGAAATTAGGGGGAGTATCCTGTTGTATACTTCTTACCACTGTGTACTATTTTGTCCTTCGACTAGAGGTTTTTCTCACTGGGTTTACTCTAGCAAGGTTTTGATGAGGCACCTATTTTGTGGTTGATCCCCTACTACTACCACTGTTGCACTCTTTTTCTTTCGATCAGAGATTTTCCCATTGGGTTTGCTCTGCCAAGGTTTTGATGAGGCACACTGTTTTGTGGTTAGTTAATTACATAGAATTTCGGCCTATATCATTCGGCTACACAGTTTCTCCTAGGTACCGGTTTTGTCCCACACTGGGTTTTCCGTCCCTAAGGTTTTTATGTGTTTAGCACTGCGAATGAACTCGACTCACATCGACAGCATGAAGACGAAGAAATCAAGACGTCCAAAGGGGGAGTGTTGTAGGATATTATTGGGCCTATCTTGAGCTTTCCTAGCATATGTAACTCTGCCCTCAATTATATAAAGAGGGTCAGGGGTCTCTTGATGTATCTCTCTGTACAATAATATTAATGAATAAACACTTCGTCTGTTGTTTCTCATACCTCTATCTATATCTATACATATCTCTATATATATCTATAATGAGCTAATATGTCACACAACAATAACAATATTAATAATTAAGTGTATATATGTCTTTTAGTTTATTAATCTATATAGTATATTTTAATATTTCCGTTTAAATCGGTACCATACCGAACTCACTAAATGAATACCGAAACCGAACCGACTTCTAGATATCGGTTCGGTTGTACCGTACCGTAATGTCGGTATACCAATTTTGGTACCGACTTGATTAATTCGATTCGAAAAGCGATCGGTTGGTACAAGTCGATACAAAAATGCCAACCCTATTGACATATATCATTTCATTATATTATAATAAGTCAACTCAAGTCAAACAAGACTGCCCAATTTAGCCAATTTTTTCCAAAAATAAATCTACACCTCTATATTAATTACAATCATATCATACTCCCATAAAAATAAAAAAAATAAAAACTAATAAAATTATTTATCACTCTTTAACATCCAAAAATTCTTTTAACACTACAAGAAAATGTGTCTCTGCTGACAAGAAATTGACGACGAAACAAAAATTTGTCGGCAAAAGTCAATTTAACCCGACGAATTTCTATATTTTGTCGGGGAAAATCTCGGCACGAAATTGTGGAGTGGGGTAAACTTCTGACGACGAAACGGTGACGAATTAATTTTGTCGCATCAATTCCCACCAACGAATTTATCGTGTTTTGTTGGTCTAAAAAAAAACAATTGCAAGCGACAAATAGTTCGAGACATATTTCGTCGGGTGAGGTATTGTTTGGGTTAAAAATTGAATTTGATTTGGCTATAAGGTTGTCTACTATCATGAGATCCAATTATAATCATTAATATAGGAAAATATAATTACTAATGAGATCATGATAGGGGATTAAATTTAATTGTAATATTTTTGTAACTAACAAGATAATGTATTAGAGAGATAATATTTTCATATAATTATTTAGTAATAAATTTTACCGCATATATCTTACACCAGAAGGAAACTAATTTTTTTAACTCAATCACCTTAATAGCATCTAGACATTCAAATAAATAACTATCAAAGTAAATTCAAATAAATAACTGTAAATCCATCCCGCCCCAATCCGCTATATATTTTGCGGGTTGGGTTAGGGTTGAGCTTCACAAACCACGGGTTAATCCGCGCCAATCCGTTTCAACCCGCAATATAAATATATATGTATAAATATAATTACATATATATATATATATATATATATATATATATATATACATTATGTGTATTTTAAGATATTAACCTTTCATTCTTGTTATATTTTAGTTTTATTACTTATTCACGAATGTTCTAAACGTATTTTCATTGGTTTTAATTTATATTTCTCTTTAAAATATTCGATTTATTTTAAAATTGATGTTGATTATGCAAACTATGAAAAATAAATGACCAAAATAAAAATTTAAGAAACTCAACCCCCAACCCATAATTTATTTTGCTGGTTGGGTTGTGCTGGGTTGAGGTTTTAATTATAACGAGTTGGGTTCAGTTGGATTGAATTGGGTTGAGATTTAAATTTTATCAATCCGCCCCAATCCGCTCCGCTATTTATTTTACGGGTTGGGTTAGAATTGAGGTCAATCCGCCCCGCTATTTATTTTACGGGCTGGGTTAGAATTGAAGCCGATATTGTCCCTAATTTTTTTCCGAACACATTGCCCAAGTATTACCCGATTTGGCCTAGGCCGCCCCTGTTCATTATTCATACAAATTATTAATGGAAAAATAGTGTCTGAGTCTAAAATGAAAGTTGAATTATCAAAAGAGGTTGGATTTTTATACTACACTTTTTCTGAAAAAACGCACAAACCGTAGAAAAAATCTACGGTTTACAGTCATTTTATACAAACCGTAGATTAAATCTACGGTTTGCGTAAAACCACTGCAAACCGTAGATTTAATCTACGGTTTACAGTGACTTTATACAGACCATAGATTTAATCTACGGTTTGCAGTTAATCACTGTAAACCGTAGATTAAATCTACGGTTTGCAGCATTTTTTCATAATAAAAATTTACATAAAATAAATTTGGTCAATTTTAACAATTAAAATTAAAAAACTGAATATTCTTTTCAAATAAACATGATTTTTTTTAATAAAAAAACTAAATGCCTTATTCTTAAAATTTTACATAAAATAAATTTGATCAATTCTAACAATCTCTCAAAATAAACAAAAAATTTAGACAAATTTACACACACAAAAGTTGATTTGATAAATTTTATGTTTTTGGTTCATGTTATATTTTTGTCAAGTGTATAAGTTGATATTTATTGAATCATTAACTAAATCGTCAATTTTTGTGAAGTTTTTTTGGTTTCTGTTTAACACTTGTATAACGCAATATGAAACATTAACTAAGTCGTCAATTTGTTGTCAATTGTCAATTTTCTTGAATGAAACAATCATAAATTATATAAATTTCATAAAAGAAATTAACTCAATATGCAAACATGAACTAAATTTCATAAAACATATTTATTAAACATTTTTTTACATCATATAAATTTACAACAACTTGGAAAAAAGAATTACATAAAAAAAAAAACTGATTATGGACTTGAGAGGTCTATAGCTTCTTCTTCATTTGCAATTTGCTTTCCCGATTGCTTTTCCAGCGCCATATATAACTTGAAATTTGGTCGAAAAAGTTCCTTCAATGGCGCAGCAGCCTCAGTGCGTGTTTGTTCTCACCGTGCTATAATTGTTGGCATTGGGAATATCCCTTGTTTAGGAATAACCTGAGCATAATGACAACTATTGACGAACACCATTACAGTAGGGATGTAATATGTCGTTCCAGGAGGCGGACCAGTATAAAGAGGTAAAAAAGTGGCGTTCCATACTTGTACCCCTCCATTTTTATTTGGCCATAAGGACAACAATACAATTGGCATATTGTAATGAGAAGCAATTAAAAAACCATAAGACGGAAATCTCATCCATTTGTCAGAAGGGGCGAGATTTGTAGGATGATAAAAAATTAAACTTGATAAAATATAATCATACCGGTAATCTTCAAAATCAAGATTCTCAAACAGCTCATAATAAATATCTTTCATTTGCTGCAGCTCTTGAAACAACTCACATCTTACCGCATACCAATCATCTTCCCCATGCTCTTTACCCGTCGCATTTGCAAGTACCCGGAACCCACAGTTACCATCCCCACGCACATCATAAACCGTTTCGATGTAACTATGTAACATGACCCATATTTGGTCATTGTACAGGAAGGTTGGCCTATTGGGGGTGGGTTTAGGGTTCTGGTTTCGCGGCCTCCTAGTTGGGTTTACCCTTACATCCGGTGTTTCATCCGCCTTACCTTTGCCCTTGTCTCTACTAGCACCAACACTGTGGACCCATCCTGACTTCTCTCTCTTACTAGAATTGTCTCCCTTTTTAGGTCTCCCCCTATTTTGTCTCACTTCGGGGTCATTCATGGATGTTCTGGATGGTACAGTTATCTCTCGGAGTTGTGTTTTCATACGCCGTTTTTCAACATTAGTTTTGCTAGAATAAACACTTTTAAACTCTTCGAGATCACCCTCTACTCCATAATCATTGGTGTTCCCATTATCATCAATTACGTCTAATTTTTTCCAGATTGGATGAATATATTCTAGAGGAAGAGGCTTCCCGAATAAAATATGTTCACTCATAATATGATGACAAGGTAACCCGTGAGACAATTTGAAACCGCAAGAACAATTCTCATCAGCCTGGCCACTACATTTTTTGTGTTCTTGAAATAATAAATCAAAGGCATAGTGTGTGATATACGACCTAAGATTTATAAATAGAGATGTTCGTTCAGAATGTGGAAAATAAGACTTGCATTTATCCAACTTCATCTTAATATCCTCGAACTGTTTTTCTAGAATTCTATTCACCTCTACCCAAACATTTTCAAGCGTGCCAGTATTTGTGGAAAGGGATCTTTTTAGCTTAGCATGTTGTTGTTCGGCTCGATTGCTAGTTCTGTTACCTAGATGTGTTGTATGGTTGGTATACATGCAACAAACTTTTCAGCATAATCATTTAAAATCTTGTCTGCATACTTAATCACAGCAGGGTACGATTTGTAAGAGGAATTGAAATAAGCTCGGTTATGATTGTACTCCTCTATCGACTCAGAATCAACCAATAAACCCCAATCATCTAGAAACGTTTGCCACTCCTCGTCCGGGATTTTTTTACGGCAGTTTTTCAAAAAATTTTGACAATATGAAAAGTGCACAAAATATGATGAGAATCGGGAAAAACAACGGATAAATCATTTATCAAGGCCATTTCCCTGTCGGTTACAAACACCCTAGGTAGTATACAACCCTCCAATGTATCTTTAAATTTTTCCAATGCCCATATATAACTTTACTTTGTCTCATCACTCATGAAAACAAAACCTAAACAATATGTTTGGTTCGTTGATGTCATTCCTACGACTTCTAGAAATGACATATTAAAACGGTTTGTCCTATATGTACAATCCATTAACAAGACATCAGGAAAAACTTTGAACATCCTTATAGAATCGGGGTGTGCAAAAAACAAGTTCTCAAGGCAATGAGTTGTTGGGTTCATATTATAGTAGAAGGTGTAGCGATGTCTATCCAACAAATTAAACAGTTCCTGTATCGGGTTTCTACCATCTCGTTCTTTAAATTTCAGTCCGGCCAAAAAATTATGTATCGTTTTAGTGTTTGATACATTGTCAGGATTTCGATTTTTTATGGCCTCTAATATTGCACTAACTTCAAAACTACATTGCCTTAAAGTTTTAACCATTTCTTTTTCATCTTGGGTTAAACGAGCACGTCGTGCTTGCCCTTGACTTGGCACATCCATTCACCATTAACTATGTAACCCTTAATGAAAAATGGACAATCTTTTTTCTTTGTACCTGAATTTACGGAAGATGGTTTCTTTTTTTCGTAAACCCCCGATTTATCACACACAATATCAACATACGGTGTTCTGCTCCCATCACCCCCTCCAGACCTACAAATCGTAAGAATGAAACCCCAATTTCCAGCCACATCAGCAAGATCAGCAAGCATTTCATCCCTTGTATCCCAAGTCAATTCATCAACTTCAAAGTGCTCTGTATAATCAGTTAGCTCATCGTTTGAGCCACTGGATGAATTCGCATTGTTGTTATTCCATTGGTTGTTGTCATAACCATAGTTGTAATTCATTTTCGAAAAATGTTTGTTTATATTTTTTTGGGGGGAGAAAAGAGTATTTTTTAAGAGATTTTTGAAAAGTGTTTGTGTTTGATTTTAGGGTTTGTTAGAATTGGCAAAAATGAGCCATATTTATAGTGTTAATTTCAGAAACCCCACAAGGTGGTGTCATTTCCAAACTTTAATAATGCATTGAGTAGTCATTTTCGGATAGGGTTGTCAACTCATAATAATTCAAAAGTGATAAGGTGTTGTCGGATTTATTTTGATAGATATGGTATCCAATGTCATTTACACTACAAACCGTAGATTACTTTTACGGTTTGTAGTGTTTTTTTTGGTGTAGTCATTTTCAAACTTTAATAATGCATTGAGTAGTCATTTTCGGATAGGGTTGTCAACTCATAATAATTCAAAAGTAATAAAGTGTTGTAGGATGCATTTGATGGATATGGTATCCAATGTCATTTACACTACAAACCGTAGATTACTTTTACGGTTTGTAGTGTTTTTTTTTTTACGTTATTAACCGTGATTCAGTGCAAAAAGTACATTTGTAAAATGACCACTGCTTAAATCAAGGGTACAAACCGTACATTTAATGTACGGTTTGCACAAAATACATACAAACCGTACATTTAATGTACGGTTTGTATGTATTCTGTGCAAACCGTACATTAAATGTACGGTTTGTATGTATATTTCAGAAAATTGCAAATCAGTCTCTGCATTTCGTTAAAACTCGATATTGGTCCTATCAATTAAAATACATAATATTTTTTACAAACATACAAAACAAACATACGAATCAAATTAAACTTACGAATTTATAACGTACAAATCAAACAAACAAATCAAATTAAACTTACGAATTTATAATATTCCAACTCAGCTAAGAATAAAACTTACAAATCAAACATAGAAATCAAATACAAAAAACACAAATGTGCATTTATTTATTTTTGTAACGACTAAATGATTTAAAGTTGGACGTAGGGAGCATCTTTCCCGCCGATGTTAATCTATCCGATGACGGCTCAGTAGACTCTTCGATTTCGTTTAGCTCCGTACCCCGTCTCTGTCGATGCTGCGATTCTGGATACGGAGCACGCTCGTGGGATGTAAGTGTCAATCCTCGACTCCAACTGTCGGTTGAATGCTGACTAGGATGATGCTCGTACGACCCAAATGATTGTCTATGATGATCGAACGGAACATAGTCCTGAACGTAGTCCGACCCAGCAAAAGAAGCACGACGACGATGACCCTGTCCGCTTGAACTCTCACCCTGATATGTAGTCGGGGGTCGACCTCCACTCGTTCTTCTACCCCCGCTACGCCCGCCGCTACTAGATTCGCCTTCCCCTCTGCCTCTTTCGTCGGGACGCCGATAATTTGAAGCCCTAATATAAGTTCTTGGGTCGTAACGTAGGTCGTCATCACCATCGTCATCGTCGTCATCCTCCTCATCCGACTGTTCATCACCTGACCCATACGGATTCATTCCCATTTCATTGAACTCCGCACGTAGTAAGTCCACGTCCGTTTTAGATTTCAGCCGTTTGAACGATTTGAAACTGCGGCGCAACATCGCTTTCTGAAGAAAAAAAAAACAATAAAAAACGATTTATTAGTATTGAAATATACAAACAAATATTAATGAACTTTAAGTAGTTGTTACCATTTTATTGAGCACACCCGTATGCTTCCGGAAACCGTGAGATGGCCGGGCAAGTTCAGGTGGGTTTATAAAGATGCGGGTCCTCTCTCTATACCATCTCATGTAATCCGGTGACGTCCCCGTACCAAATTCGTCGTTAACAACCCGGTTGTGGCGGTCATTCCACACAGTTATAAACTCTGCAAAAAGTGCAGGTCAATCGTGTTTTTGCCCAATCCCATATCTTCTATCCTTGCCGTGACCCTGTCTGGGTTTCCAAATATATGTAGGGACCCGCTGAACAAAACCGAACTGTCTCATGAACCTGTCCTCGGGGTGGAACTCAATCTTCTCATTACAAATGAGAGGCACAGAACAATGCCACATATAACGGCCCCGCGTGCAGTATTCCGGATAGTCATATGTAAGGTTGCCAGACTATATGTAATCAGCAAAATTATTATTAGAATATGTAAACAAGGGTTTAAAAATAATAGTAATAAATTCTGCGAACATAAAACCAATGCAAACATATACAACATATAATACGTAAGTTGCATGTAGGAAATAAGAAAGTTAAAATTTATCTGTTCATGCGATATATGGTCAAACTGTTCCCGTATGTTGACCACATTATGTCCGTACATCTGTAATATACAAACAAAACCCGATAAACAATAAATATAAATAAGATAAGTAAATGATAGATGACACAATAAAAAAAACACAAATCCAATACAAAAACTAAATAATATCATACCTGTAACCGAGGGGAAACCTAGGTAAGCCCTCAGGTGGCTCGATATCTTCCGGCAGCTCTTCACATGGTCTAACCGGCAGTAGTCTGGTCATCGCCCACATATCGAGAAACATCACCGCCCCGCTTACTCCGTTTGCCTTACCACGTACCAACTTGCATAGATTAACCTCTAACCAGGCCAGAAGAGCTGATCCCCAACTATACTCAGCACATGTGTCAAAATCCTCCAGAAATGGCAGAGGCCAGAGTGGAATCTGATCACTGCTCTTATCTGAAAACACATGTGCCCCCAGTAATAATAACATGGCAGCCCTAGACTGATATAACAAACGCTCCTCACTAGGGTTGGGGGGTAATTCACCAAAGGTGTGTAACATCCAATCAAGTCTAACTGTCAAACAATTTGTATCCACTTGATTGTCAGCCGGTCTAACACCCAACAAACTCTCTATCATATCTAATCTGCTCGCCCTGTTATCATTCCGCTCCGATCGGGTAACAGCAAGACCATCCACCCTGAGACCAAGCATAATCTCTACATCCTGTAAAGATATCCCCAACTCTCCACCGACAAAATGGAACGAGTGCGTCTCATCACGCCACCTATCAACTAAGGTTGTAAGCAAGCCTCGGTCTATGCTCTAATTACCTATAGTGTGAATACCATAAAAACCCGCCCTAATCATATTTTGAACTACTCTGTCAGGCGTCGGTATCTGCCAACTATAATTATAAATCCTAATCTTATGGGCATCTCCTCTACCCGCTTCTCTTCCAGCATCCCAAGTATGATTAGAAATATGACCGGTCTGTCGTAAAATACCCAACCTGCCTTTAATCTGTGGACCTGGCTCTGCCATCCTAACTATTTTTATTTTTAACAATAAAAACAACATAAGAAACATACACATTTAATGATAACCAAACAATTATTTTAATTATCTAATTAAACAATGATAACCAATTAATGATAACCAAACAATGATAACTCAATGAAGACCAATTAATGATAACTAAATAATGATAACTCAATGATAACCAATTAATAATAACCAAACAATGATAACTCAATTATAACCAAACAATGATAAGTCAATTTTTTAATCATAACCAAACACATTTAATGATAACCAAACAATGATAACTCAATTTTTTTATAAAACGGATAAAATATCAACAATCCCAATTTTTATTGGTGATTTGGGCAAAAAAACTAATTAAAAAACATAATTTTATAAAAACCCCTAATTTTCAAAACGGGTAAATATTAATAAAGCGTAACAATTTTTATTTTTCTCAATCAAAACAAATAATCATCATAAACATGTAACATCATAACCAAACCATTAGTAATAAATATCTAAATAAACAAATTTGAATAAAAACCCTAATTTTTTTATAAAATGGGACAAATATCAACAATTATTATAATTTCTATAATTAATATAAACAAACAACAAACAATTATATATAGCTAAGTGAATTATGGATTTGCATATTTTATATATTTTTTTCTATTTTACAAATTGAAATTACACAAAAAAAATAAATAAATTAGAGAATAAAAGAAATACCTTGAATTATGGATAAATTTGATTGATGATTTGGGGGTTTTTTGTTAATAAAGTTGATAGTTATTGTGGTTGATTGATTTGGGTGGTTTTTTTGGATGAAAATTGGGGGGTTTTGAGAGAAAGAGAGAGAGTGTAGTATAAAAATTGTTTTTTTTGTAATTTTTGCGCAGAGACTGACTGTGTAATTTCTGAAAAGTAGAGACTGACTGTGTAATTTACACAGAATTGATCCAGACCGTAGATTTAATCTACGGTTTACAGTGATTGACTGTAAACCGTAGATTAAATCTACGGTTTGGATCAATTCTGTGTAAACCGTAGATTTAATCTACGGTTTACAGTCAATGTCTACGGTTTACACAGAAACACTGTAAACCGTAGATTTTTTCTACGGTTTGTGTGTTTTTAAAAAAAAAATATAGTATAAAAATACAATCTCTTATCAAAACACATATTTTTAAGTCATAAATAATTTGATTATTTATATTATAAGCTAAAAATATCATGTATAAAAAGTAATATGGCCGTGAATATTAAGTTGTAAGCTGAAAAACTTAATTTTCACAATTACAATTTTTATTTTCAGCGGTAACTTAACAAAAAAATATCTCACCACAAAATTTTCCACCACATGAACACGTTCTTAACTGCCCCCAAATTACTCCCTCACCTTCTCTCCCTCTCAATTCCATTATCATCAACTAAAGCTCTCAAAAGTACTCTTCTGATTTTTTATGTAATTATTATTATTATAGATTTTTTTTTAGTGATTCAATCAAATAAACTAAGATTGGCTGCAGTATTATAGCTATTCATCAATTACGCCTGATTCTTTCCAATTGGTTTGGCCATTTATTATGTACAGTAGTTGTTTCCTTAATTGTTATGTATTTCGAAATTAATTACTTTGTATCTCATGTATCATGGGTTTCATATGTTTGTATATATTGTGATAGTATAACAGAGCTATGCAATTTTTTACATATATATTGTTATCAGAACAAGATTTTTACATTTAATCATCTGCGTAATGTAATATTGTTATAGGCATCTGTTGGCTGAACTATAAACACAACAACGCTTTCGATCTCTTTCTTCCGAATCTTCGATCAACATCCGCCGCCATGGTTGACCCTAAGGCGTATATTCTTCTTCTTTTTTCTTTTTTCTTTTTAAGGATGTTTCCTTTTAGGATGATGCTACTGGTTTGTTGTTTGAATAAACTAGGGTCAAATAAAGGCTTATTTGCTTAAAAGCTGCAGTAAACTAGAATTCTGAGATTAGTTGTGCAAATAAGTTATTTGAACTAATTGTATAGTTTTTGACATGCATGTACAATATTTATATTATATCAAAGTTTGGTATTTACCAGTGGTTAGGTTCAAGCGAATAAAGATGAGTTGGATTTTTATATATAATTAGCAAATACTGAGCCTCCTAGATGAACTTTTAAGGAATTATATAAAAAAGCTAACTTGTGGTAACTATTACACGAGTTTGTACCGATATAATATCATTGTTTGTTAATGGTTATGTTATTTACTTTACATTCAAGGCCGTCCCTATAGTAAGCCAAAACAGCCAAGTCACTTAGGCGCCAAGGTCGGAAAAGGCACCAGGAAAAAAAATTACCTAAGAAACTCTAGTAGTCCTTCCAGTCCAATTGGTTATGGTGCACACCCTAAGCTTGCATCACTATATATGTCTAAGGGATCATAACCTCATGGCAGCATTATTTTTGTTTATTGTTTCAATTTTGTGTTTAGTAAAATTCGAATATGTTTATACTTCATTAGATCGGTATATAAAAGCAACTATTAACATATATTTATGAGTATTTTAACATTATAAAAACCTCATATATGAAGATTTGTGCTACGTATAATTTTTAGAAGTCAGAAGAATTGTATTAAAATTAAACTCTAAAATAAAAGAGGCCTAAAAACATAGACTTGGCTTAGGTGTTAAAAGCGCTAGGACCGGCCCTATTTTTTTAAAGTATTTATAATTTCTTTGTATACACATACATCGTTTATATAAGAAAAAAATGTTAATAAAGAATTTATATTATTTGCAATAATATATATATATATATATATATATATATATATATGCATAATTCTATATGTATTTATACATGTATAAATATAGATACATGTATATATGTACGAGTATATATATATATATATATATATATATATATATAATATGTATGTTTGTGTAACGAATATAAATATATTTATGAATTTATAGTAGAGTGAGACATTTCACAAAATTGAGAAATGATTAGCCATTTAGGATTTTATCTATATAAAGAGACTTCATGCTGAGGGAAAGAGCACCCTTGAAAACTATTTATCACTCTTTTATTGCCTAACAATGTTTAACACCAGTTCCACATATATTGTCAAGAACAATCAAAGTAGACATACATAACATGTCTACCATCTTTGGCCTTTACTATGATTTTCCTAGTTGTTTCTTGATTTTTCCCTTCACAATATTACTCACAGCATACATCAAATATCCGACGAAAAGAAACAAAAACACCAAGACTCTCCCGCTTCCTCCGGGGCCAAAACCACGGCCTATACTTGGGTGTCTGCCTGAAGTGCTAAAAAATAAGCCCGCATTTCGATGGATACACAAACTGATGGATGGCATGAATGCTGATATTATTTGCATTCGTTTGGGAGATATACATGTGCTTCCAGTAACTTCCTCCGAGATTGCACATGAGTTCTTGAAAGAACAAGATCTTGTATTCTCATCGAGGCCGATATGTTTGTCCGCAGAAATATTAAGTGGAGGGTTATGGCTTTAACTCCTTTTTTTTGTATCATTATTTTCACTACCATAATTATATATATATAAAAATAAGTAAATTTCACTCAAAACTTTCTTGATCTTTCAATAACACTTGGCGTTAGTTTTGTGAAATATCAAATATCAATCATTCAAGCTTAAAGTACTCTTCTATTGCTTTGTGACTACTGACTACTGTACTGCTCTAGCAGACAGAAATTACACTCAAATAGTATAATTTGTTTATAAAATCACAAATCATTCATTGATTCATTTATACTCATTAAAGTAGAAAGGAACTTCAATTACCACAGATGTTTTCAAATATAGCTCATTGTAATTATAAGCTAGTTTAAAATTCTTGACATAGCTGTTTCATATAAAATAATAAATTTGCCTGACTCTTTGTTATGGGGTGGTACCTCGATTCTAATAAGTATCTACTTAGCAGGTATCTGACGACAGCTACAACTCCTTTCGGAGACCAGTGGAAGAAAATGCGAAAAATCCTCCTTTCCGAGGTCGTTACATCGACAAGCTAGACACAGTTGGCTCCAGGGCAAGCGAGATGAGGAATCAGATCATCTTGTCTGTCTCGTGTACAACAAATGCAAAACAAATGGCGGCTTGGTGATCAATATTAGGAACGTTGCGCGACACTACTCTGGAAATGTGATGAGGAAAATTGTTTTTGGGAAGAAATACTTCGGAAAAGGAGCCGAGAACGGAGGACCTGGTCTAGAAGAAGAAGAGCATATCAGGGGAATATTCACCGTCCTTAAACATCTTTATTCCTTTTGTGTTACTGACTATTTTCTTTGTTTGCGGTGTCTTGATTTGGATAGTAATGGAAAATTTATGAAAAATGCTTGCACGAGCTTGAGAAAATATCAGGATCCGATAGTTGACGAGAGAATTAGACAATGGCGGGAATGTGAAAAGAAGGTGCCCGAGGATATTCTTGATATCCTTATTATGTGTAAAGATGCTAACGGTAATCTGGCATTGCCTCCCGATGAGATTAAAGCTCAAGTCTTAGTAAGTAGTTTGTTTGTTTAATTACTTTCCTTGTTTTCCATAGCGAGTAATTTTCAGCTTTATTTTATCGATAAATATTCCATGTCTTGCAATTTGTTACAGTCTATATCACACCATACACCAGTTGTCCTGTTGCTTTTGGATGAAACTAGCTACGTAGCTTCAAAATTTGCTACGAGTATTTCCCTTGTTTTCTACCTAGTATTTTGTTGCATTTGCCATTTGCGATATCATCTATACCTTTGGAAAATAAATATATAGTAGTACTTGAGTTGAAGTTTGCTTTTGAAAGTATATTTTTTTTTTTATGTAGTAATGAATGATTCTCCCTAAAATTAAGTACTCTGCCTAACACATGCCTTCCATTCTAATAAGTTTAACTCTAGATTCGTTCACTAATTAAGATTGAGACAATTAATATGAATTCAGAATGGTTGACTAAGATTTCATCTGATGAAGATAATCATTGATTCACTGAGAACATGAAAGCTAATAAGGACAGGCTAAATTAAATCAGGACAAAATATTAGTAATTATAAATCTAGTTGGGTAAAATGTAAATTAATAGACTCAAAAGTCTGACAAGGATGAACATAATGTATTTTGAAAGCGAGTTTTCATGCATTTCAGTAACACTTACATATCGATTTATTTCAGGAGTCATTATTTAGCTTTAGATTGTTAATGTTGCATACACAGGTAAAAAAAAACTCAGACACTTCCTTTAACTTCATCGCTATACCCGGTTAGTTCGTCACCATGTCTACTGTATAATATGATACCTCCATACTTACGGGACCTCTTGATGTAAGGTAAAACCTCGTTTATAAGTGCATTAGTTGGAATGTAACCGCTATCAGAGCTCCAAATTGGCAACCCAACGAAGAATTTCCCAGCATTTATCGACTGTGTCCACTTAGACCATGACTTCTTGAAAGGGTCGGGGTTAGTGGAATTGTACCCACACTGAGGGTTGTAACCAAACTGTATCCAGACGTAGTCGAAAAGACCGGTTTTAAGGGCACCACGAAGATGCTTGTGAGGGAAAGGGCATTGAGTAGATGCCGATAGGTGGACCTTTTTGCTTCCTTTGTATTCTTTCAATTTTCTAGCTAGGGTGTCATAGTGATTAGTTCCTGAGTTTTGTATATCAAAGTCTATACCTGTATTGAATTTGTACAAAAAGAAACCAGTTATTTCAATGATTTATCAAATGTCATTATGAAAATATGTAATCCCCATGAAGAATGTCGACTCCTTCGGTTTGTTAGACATTTGATCATGGCGGAGATTTTTTTTTTTTAAAGGTAAGTCAGTTCAAAACTATTTACATAAACATATAGGTATCATAGCTAGCCGGTTCTAAAGTAGGAACACAAGAAAATGCAACGGAAATGGTAAACACTTACAAGGACTCAAGAAACTGCAACGGAAGTAAAAAGTGGATTATTATTGATTTGCTGATTTATGAAGCCCAAAAATCAGGTATTTTTTAATCTTAAGCACCCAAATTGGCATCTTAAGCGCCCAATTTAGCAGGAGCATAAAATGAATTGATGATCGATATAACACGTGTTACCGTCTAATTCAGCATTTCCTAGTGGCCTGAAATTTGTATGGCCACCAAGGTAATTGTTTCAAAGGTAGTTTGCAACATCCCTTGCATCTTGCTCCGACGTTAATTTGTAATCGTCCCAAGGTCCACCAATCGACAGCAAAATCTGCCAAAGATTTAACTTTCTATCATATGGCTGTTTCGAATTAGGTCCGCAACAAGCATATATAAGTATGTTTTGCATTTTTGTTTCACTCTGTAATCATTTATTTGAAATTAAGTAGTCAGGACGAGGGATGAAGCTGATTCTCTTTATCCAGTCTATATATAAAGTGGCTTCTTGCTGAATGTACAAATCTAAATTCGTTTATGTTTAAGCCTCCTGATGTATAAAGCCTAAAATACTTATGCTTTAAAGTTAATTTAAGTTGTTCTTACTAGTAACTACATCCCAGCTAGTCAGCTACTGTGTTTATGATATTAATTACTATAATAATTAATTTTACTTTTTATTTTTTATAATGAAACTATAATAATTTATTAATTACATATTTGCAATCTTAATTTATTTGTACTCTTAGATGAGTTAGACCTTAGCTACTTGTATTTCATATAAAGTTATAACCTTGATTCCTTGGCTTTGGCAATAGTTAATGCTATCGGTGAGATTTTGGCCTTCTTCAACTTCAGGGTTACGGTGGGGGCCTATGAGAAGACTCGGAGTTTGCCCGTTACCAAAGTTCGTGAGATACTGCAAATTCACATACTTGAATTTTCCAGTGGCACATGTTTCTCTCAACATACCTTCCTCTTCATCTCGGCCCCAATCTGTGGCAATATCTCCGGCATGGGATTTTAAAAGGAGGGCAAATAGTGTAACTAATGAGGCAATGAGTTGGCATGGAGAGTTTATTTTAGGCATGGTTGAGTACTAGAGTTGTATGTTTTTGATTTTGGATTGAAATTTAGGACTAGCAGTTGCCTTTATATATAGACTGGATAAAGAGAATTGCACATGGATAATATTGGTTGGCAATCTAAAGAAAATTAAAATTTAGCTTGATCTAACTCTAGATAACCTAGTAGAAAGGCTCCATATATATGGAGTGTTTACTTGCATGCTCTCGGTTGGCAGATATGCAATGATATATAGTTAAGCAATGGGGGGGGAATAAGGCTTGTGTTTAAATTCGAGTTCGATTTTCAATGATGCAATATCAAGAAGAGAAATCATATTTTTGGATCGATGTTCTAGTCTGGCTTATGAAATTATTGGAAATGTGTGTAAGGCTTTAAGCTGAATACCATCATACTGGTCAGAAAGAAATTACGAGTAGCTTCTACAAAACAACTAAACTCATGGTACATCTTAACAGTTGGGGTGCAAACTAGCAAGGGGTAAACGATATGCACACACTCATCACACTACTCCATACACTCATATGAGAGGGGTAAAAAAGAAAACGGTACACGACAGAATGTAGCGTAAAAGATGTGTGCAAATAATTATTCTTACACCATAGACATTAAAGTTTCCCACTAGGGATGGCTCTATATTAGTTTGAAAATCACAACTTATGTTTTTAAAGCATAATAACTAAATCAATGCTCTTTAATTTATAAAGTTTGCCTCCTTTACTTCAGCATGCCTTATGCGATCCGACAAGCCTTATGAGGACGGCCAGTACTAGATTTCGATAGTTAACTAACTGCAAGATTGAATTTTGAATAGAAATTGGATCAAAATATAATTCCAAACATGCTGTCCCAAGCTAGATGCATGTTACCAATCTCACCTAATTGGCTAAGTCTGTTGGATTTTAGAATTTGATTGAAACTGTCAGGACGAGATCTTACTGTTTGAATGCATAATGCTTTAATTTGTCTTTATTTATTAACCTAGAAATATTTGGTTCAGTGGTTGTATATAACATGATAAACTACCGGTATGACGATATATTTTAAATTAAAGTTTAGTTCTGTTTTTCTTCTGTAGAAATGCAGCACAAACACATAAAAGCTTCTCCATTCAAAATTCCAAACAAAAGTTGGCTGATCATATTTCTTTTCGCAAAAATCATTTTTCTTCCCAATTGGGATTTTTCAAATGTTAAATATTTTGCGCCCCTATTAATTCTAAAACAAAATACGTGGAATATCAAAAGTTAATTAAAAAAATTAAACATAAATGATAAATTTAACCTACACGACTACATACTACACCACTTTAATTACTAACAGAAATAGCCAAAATTACAAAAAGTTGTAAACTTGACACAATAATCTCCTATTTATTAAAATAGAAGGGGTGACGTGTAACTTAATTGTAAAAGATGGAGTACTAGAAATGGTTTTAACTTTTAACTTTTAAAATAGTAGAATACAAACGGTCTATAAAGAAAACACAAACTAAAAAGCTCTGGTCAAATAAATAGTAAGAGAAAATTATATAAATAACAATATAAAAAATGGAGTCTCAGTGTTCAATCCCCGGCAATTGCCAGGTAGATATCAAATTAGCAATCGAAATTGTTTCCAGTAAAGACCCTGGTTAGTTTTTTTTATGTAATTTTATTCTTTTATGTTTTTGTTTTTGTTTTTACTTGGAAAATGAGTGATCTGAAGCTTTTTACTAGTCTTTCTTGGTTAGACGAGAGTAGCAAGAAAGTGAGAAAGAAAACAAACATTTTTTTCTATTTTTGTTTTCCTGTTTTTTTCTTGAGATTTTTTTTACTCTGAATAATTAATTTTTTGGTTTCTGTTTAAAAACCTGTAGTTGTTTAATGTTTCTGTAACAAGAAAAGAAAAATGATTGTTTTGTATCATTTTATATATCTTTCCAAAGTTTTAAATTATATTGTTGATGATGTTATTTAGTTTTCCTAAACAGCCCATATATATAATATATATATATAACCTAGAATAATATTGATAAATATCACGTTTATTATAAATAAATGTTGATTATAATTACGAGGGAAAATTTTATGATAAATCCTGACAGAATTGGTGGTATTCGTCACTAGTCTTAAGTAATGTT
The DNA here is from genome assembly GCA_963920805.1 of Primula vulgaris. Classification (NCBI taxonomy): domain Eukaryota; kingdom Viridiplantae; phylum Streptophyta; class Magnoliopsida; order Ericales; family Primulaceae; genus Primula; species Primula vulgaris. The sequence continues at coordinate 7,186,635 of OY987216.1, read as the reverse complement.
ATTGGTTCATAAATTTTCTTTTTAAATATACGGATAAGTAGACTGATCTTGGAAACGGGTATACATGTTCTTATTTTCTTGAACTTTCAGATGTTAATACGGTAATCTTTTAACGGAAATTCTGGCTCAAAAATGCAAGAAAAAGATAACTGATTACAGTAAGGACGATGTTTTGGTGCCTTTTTGCCGCCCAGATAATTAAGAAAATTAGGAGCATTAAAGAAATAATCATCGCTGTGCATGAATGTCATTCTGCTTTCCTATAGAGAACTAAATTACATAGTTACAAGGAACACTTATCATGAAGTATATCTAGATAGCAGAATTAACCAAAATGTAAGTAATATTTGGCAAACCATCGACTTACAATTGGTTACTGGTGCCAGAACCTCTCGTATGGCTTGAACTATAGAAATTAACTTGTACGTATACGACATATCAGATATTTCTCTATTTATGCTTGTATTTTTTTCCCGATGAAGTTTTATTGATTGTGTTTTTTTTTTGTTTCATAGGAGATGAAGCTCCCAATGCTAATTCTTTTAGTGTGAGCAAGGACTGTGCCGTGGTTCTACGAGTTTATACTTTTCATGTTAGCTCAGCTATTTTAGCAGCAAAAAGTACATTTATCAGCAGGGTAATGATCATTCTTTTTCATTGCAGAAGTTTTGTTTACAATAATAAAAAATAAATTTACCTTACTTTTCATTGCAGAAGTTTTGTTTACAATTATAAAAAGTTTGTGGTTTTTGCAGCTGTTTTCAAGTGATACGGATGAGTCGGATCAGGGGCATGTAACCATACAAATCAAAGAATCTGGTATATAAATTGAATAATTGATTCACTTTTTTTGAGTGTCTTTTGCAAAAAAGAGTAGTAAGCAAAATTTGAGTCCTTATTTAGATCACGCAAATCTAAATAAAAGGCCAATGCCTATTGTGCATAGCTATAGCATTTGAATATATTGTGGCTTGTACAACTCGATAAACTACAAGTTTCTTTAGTTCTATTGGGCAAGTAATACATTAAGGGGTCGTTTGGTTGCTGCTTTAAGCTCAGCTTGTTTGTAAGCTGCACCATGTTTGGCTGACTAGCTTAAAACCATATTTTGTCTTCTAACCAGAGAAAGTTATATCTTTGAAATTAGATGAAGTATAGAATTCACTCATCCTCAAAAAAGCCGGCTTTTTTTATATAATGGCTGCATCTAAACAAGCGCTAATTGTATGAACAAAGAACCTGTATGGAGTAATTGATGAGACAGTTTGTTTTCACCTTTTAATTTAACTTTTCCAATTTTTTTCTGGTGCAACAGAAGAAGGTGCTTTTATCGAACTTCTAAATTTCATGTACAGTGGCACCTTATCTTCGACTACTGCGTCTGAACTGCTGAATATATTGATGGTAGCCATAAATTTTGAGATAGAATCCTGTATGAGATGCTGCGCCGTATTATTAAGCAACATTCCTATGACAACTGAGCTTGCATTACTTTATTTAGAGCATCTTTCCCAATTCTCAGTGATAGAAGAACTGCAATCTTTGATAGACTCTGCGAAGCTGTTTTTACGTTCCTGGTATAAAGACATAATTATGTAAGTACAGTCTTGGTAAATTTATTAGTTTCTTTACACACTATGTGTAGCTTTGTCATACTTATCCCAATATTTAGGTAGTAGCTCAGGGATATGAAAATCTTGATATGTTGTCCAGTCATTTTTTTTACCTTTTTTGACAATATTTTGGTTAAACTAAAAATTAATAAAGGCTTACTCTGGAGAACTACTACAACCGTTTTCCTCTTCTTATTTCTGAGCAGGAATCAGAAATCTTTGTTAGTTCTCGGCAATTTTCACCCCAAAGGACTGCTATGTTGTTTAAGATAGGCTTTTTCAGTAGCAAAAATAATAGGCCTTGATTTAGTAAGACTCTGCAAATACATAGTTAAATAAGCTTCATTTCACATGTACTTGCGACTGATGAGATCAATTTATGAGAATGCTAAATCGACTCGGTTTGGGGAATTATTTTTTTTGGGATTGGTTTAATAATCATTTTTTCAAAAAAACTAATGCTTAACAAGTGATGTTTTTTCTTTTAGATGAAATAGTTCATATACTGTATATAACAGATATGAAGTAGTACAAGTCTCTGTGCTTGTATTAGGAGATGGCACCAGTCCTGATTTTAGTATGCTTTTGAGGACTTATTATTTTACTCTATACATGATAATTAGTTACACTTACTGCAGGTGTAGATCTCTTGAAATTATATAGCATGTTTTCTGTTTTTGACACTTAGGCTTCAATCTAGTGCCCTGCAGAAGCTTTTGTGTATCTTGGTCGGTATTGAAATTTCATTTTCTTTCACAGCCGAAAATTACAGCTTGGTTTATGCTTTTACTTATTCTAAAACAATTTACACTAAGGCATCTCCTTTTGATCAGGTACAAAGAAGAGCTTATGGCTTTTCCTCTATATGGAATTGAGGCGATTTTATCTGCTGACAATCTTCATGTCATCTCCGAAGACGACGTTTTCGATTTCGTGTTAAAATGGGGAAACTTTCACTATCCGAAGCTCGAGGAGAGGAGGGAGATTATCAGTTCTCGCCTTATTAAGTACATACGATTCCCGTACATGAGTAGTAGTAAACTAGTCGAGGTCCCAAAATGCACCGAATTGGACAAAAAGCTTGCGTATGTATCTGTACATAATGCTCTTCTTTCCAAAATTGATGCTCTTTCTGAAAGAGCTTCCTTTTTGCAAAGTATCACGACGACACAAATGGACAGATCATCAATCGGGTGTATGGATACACAATTTTAAAGTGATTTCGAATAACTAGGTGAAAGTTTTGATTGTCACACTTTATACAGGAGCACTTTATTTAGGAGTCTTTCAAATGTATTAATATGAGCTTTGATACATCTTGAACTATTTTTTCATTTAAGTATTAAGTTGTCTTCATTGGTGCTGGGTTACTTGATATTCTGGTCAATTTATTTGGTTAGATTGAAATAAGAAAGTTTTAAGTCAGCTTCTATTATAACTTTATGTAATTACCTGATTATCGTTCATCATGCTTGTATTTTGTCAAATGTATATAATCTTCAAATTAATATGATATTAATGTTTGATATAAAGAAATGATATAAAATAGTTAATATCATATAATCATAATATCCGTATTTAAATTTAAATACAGGCATTATGATTATATAATATTAATGTAATTAAATTCTTATAATTTAATTACCCGTATTTAAAATTATAAAATAAATTTTCATGTGAAGTCGTATAAAGAAATGAAAAACTCATAAAGAAATTGTCAATGTTTAGGTCCGGGCTAGGTATAATTCATGAACACACATCTAACACATTTAGAACGTGGACTCCTCACTTAAAAATACGATAAATATGAAGTGTACTACAAAAAAGTTATTTAATCATCAAATTTTATCTCAAATTTTCTACAAAATATCTAGATAAGGTTAATAAATTTTGTCAGCTGTAATTAATATATTTTTAAAAAAATATTGTTTTGATTAACTAAATATATATAAACCTATATAAATAATAAATGTTTAATTTATTCATTGTCATGTCATAAACGTGCTGTTTCCTAAATCTAATTTTTTTTCATTTCGCTGTGTCATAAACGTGCTGTTTCCTAAATCTAATTTTTTTTCATTTCGCTGTGTCATAAACGTGCTGTTTCCTAAATCTAATTTTTTTTCATTTCGCTGTGTATGTGTTCGTGGCCGTGTCGTATTTGACAGACAAATCTGTGTTCGTGCTATATAAGTTCGAGTGTTTAGATATTATAGATATAACTATCACTATAAAAAAATATCCAAATACCGACGGGATTAATTACGGTATTTTTTGTTACGAGCTTATTAGCGACGGTTTTTGTGATGGTTTTGTGACAGTTTAGTCAATTTGCGACATATTTGTGACAACTTTTTAAATTAGCGACAGACTTGTGACGGTTTTTGACTCTCACTAAATCAAACATTATTTTGTAGTGTATATTATTTAAAGAGAAAATGATAGATTATGTGTTAGACCATAATTAGTTTGTGAGTTAGTATGAGTTTGTCTAGTAATTGAAAACATATATTAATTCAATAAATAATGGATATGGAAGAATTGATCTCCGATTTGTTTATTAATGAAAGTAGGTGATTAAAGGGGAGAACTTACGTTATTACATGCATTCAGTTTTACATACTTAATTTTGCATCAACTTATAATCAATTAAGAGCATGCGTACCAGTTTGCTTACATTTTTTCTCATATTTAAGTTAATTAACATCACTTTTATATTTTTAGGGTAACAGTTTAACTTGATACTTTTTTCAGCTTCTCTATCAAATTTATTATCATAACTAAATATTATTATATTTTAACATAATTCTATCAATTTTTTTCAACCTAAATTAATTTACTAAAACAATCATATTAAATAATTTACAAGTTTTATCGTATTTAAAGTAAAAAATTACACTTTTACAACTTATTACTAAACATTTTGGTTTATACAAATTATCATTTTTTTTTATCAATTTCTCTATCAAAACTATAGAAATAAATGAGAGAAAATAAGAGAAAAGCAAGAAATAAAAATTATTATTTTAATTATAAGGAAACATCTTGATCATTTATATTTGACAGATATTTGAGTTAATGTAAATTTAATTTAATGGATAAGGAAACTGATGCGTGTACAATTTTAGAACAATGTCCTCATATTTAAGCTAAATTAGTCCTATAAGAAAACTGATACTAACACATAAAACTGATGCGAGTGTTCTAACACATAAACTGGGGAAGCTGATTTCTTCTGTACGGATTCCTCCATCTATGCACTGCATTTGGTCATGCTTAATATGTTATTTTTTTGGTCATATTATCGTTTATTTATACGTATTCGTAAAAAAAAATGATTTATTTCATAAATCAACGTTTTATTTTATTTCTAAAATGTTTGTTAAAAAAAATCTGTAAAGTTTGATATTTTATATTTTTTTGGTATTTATTTATATTACTACCTTATAAATTGCAAAAAGAAACAATAAATACAAAAAATACATATGAATTGTCAAAATTTATAAATTTTTTTGAAACAAACACTTTAGGATTAGAATAAAATGTTGATTTTGTGAGAAAAAAATCTAAATTTTGTTACGAATATATATATATATATATGGAAAAAAACGATAACTTGATAAAAACATGAATTTAGAAACAGGAGCAAATCTGCACCCGTATTCCAACTAACTATAGGGACTAGTACTGGAAATAAAACATAATTCATGGCGGTAATCAAATTAAGTTACGTCACGTGTGCACCACGGAATCCTATTACACCTACATATATATAATAGCCTCACACACAGTAACATAAAACTAAAACTCACAGATAAATACATACTCTTATTCTCTCTCCCTCTCTATCTATATACATACACACACACATATATATATATATATATATATATATATATATATATATATTTACAAAGGAAAAGGAGCTAAGGTTTAATTTAATTAAAGATGCCGAAGAACAAAGGAAAAGGAGGAAAGAACCGAAAGCGAGGGAAGAACGAAACGGACGACGAGAAGCGTGAGCTCGTCTTCAAAGAAGACGGCCAAGAATACGCCCAAGTCATGCGTATGCTAGGTACGTATTACTATTACATTAAGGATATAAACTTTCATACTATCATATTTCATTCTATTAGGGGGATTAGGCACTAGACGAGCTATTTCCACCTAGAAACCGCCTTACGCCTTTTTTGAACAATAATTTTATATTATTACTCTATTATGTTTGATTGATTTCATAGTTCATTCTTATTGTACTTCATATGATTATATTAACAGTGTTCTAAAAGGCCGGTCTAGGCAGTGGCAGAACTAGTACTATTTTTTCGTAATTATGAGGTGCTAGAAGCCGACAGATAAATTTCAAGATATATGGTAAAAGATTGGTTTTTTCTCAATAGGAATGTTGGAGTCCCTTTTAGGCTACTACTAGTTCCTTACTGAGCCTGGGCGGAAATTAGGCGGTGACTAGGCGCCTAGTAGATTAGGCAGTGGCGGAACTAGAACTATTTTGTTTTCGTAATTATGGGGGTGCTGAAATACTGAAATGGACAAAGAAATTTCAAGATGCATGGTAAAACCGTAAAAGATTGGGTTTTTCTCAATATAGGGGTGTTGGAGTCCTTTTAGACTACTTCTAGTTCCTCCCCTGAGCCTAGGTGGAAATTAGGCAGAAACTAGGGACTTAGTAGATTGGGCGGAATTAGGCCCTAGGCGAGCTGTGTCCGACTCGAAACCGCCTTGCACCTTTTTGAACAGTGATTGTATATTAATACTCTATTATGTTAGATTGATTTCCATGTTAACAATTTCATTCTTGTTGGCTACCCAAGACTACATCTATGGATGCGTTTTGGCATTGTCTTTTTTTTTTTGCTGGGTTAAAAAGCTGCCTATAGAAAGAAAAGAAAAAAACTTGATCCACCTGGGTTTTCTTTATTTCCTTATAAGTGACTTATAATTTTATTAATAATAAGTCATCGTTTTACTTTCTTGAACTTCTTTATGACTTGTAAATAAACAAACAAATTTGTTAGAGTCTGTTATTTTTAGTCATATTTCTATGTGAAAAGGCTAAAAGATTCCCAAAATTACCATCTTATCTGTATTTGAGCTTTTCTAGCTTTTTTACCAAAAAGCTAACAAACCAAGCACCCTGAGATTTTATGCTAAGAAAAAAGAAGAAGCAATTGCCTAACATGCACTATATAAGGAGGCCTAAAATTGTTTTCAAACAACAACATGAATAAAGTTAATTTCTTCTTATTGTTTCTTTCCCTGCTATTCAACACTAGGGAACGGTAGATGCGAGGCCATCTGTATCGACGGGACGAAAAGGCTGTGTCATATCCGTGGAAAGATGCACAAAAAAGTTTGGATCGCTGGTGGCGATATCGTGCTTGTTGGGTTGAGGGATTATCAGGACGATAAAGCCGATGTTATTTTGAAGTATATGCCTGATGAGGCGAGGCTACTTAAGGCGTACGGAGAGCTTCCTGATAATACCAAGCTTCATGAAGGTATTCTTCTATGTTTTATTTATGAGTACATGGTGTCCTAAGTCCTAACGAATAAAACCTTAGAAAAAGATTGACACTAGTGGGGTCTACAGTTAAATTAAATTAAAATAGAATATTAAAATACTATTGGTTGGGCTCACTATTCTAGTGGCAATAATTTCTCTTTACTAATTGTGTGTGTGGAAATTGCTGTTATAATTCTTAAGGAAAAATTGTTGTTATAATTGCAACACAGAAGCTCTAGTTTTGTACCCAATTATTTGATTAAGCTGATGTACTGAGTAGCAATCTAGAAAAAATCGAGCAATTTGTACACCATAATTGAAATTTTAAACATTTAAGAATTGTAACAGATTGGTACACTAATTGTTTGAGTGTGTGTAGATTGGTATTGAAGTCATGAATTTTGATAGGTTGGTGCATATTATATCTAGAAAAAATATCACTTTTTGTTGTATGCCAACGATGTTCTAAACATTCATACTACTAAAATTGACAACCTATACACCAATCTGCCCAATATGAAACAATTAGTGCTCTGCTGTTACAATTTCAACTCAGAAGCTCTAGTTCTGATTCTCGGATTAAGCTGACGTACTAAGTAAAGATATATTCAAAATTGAATCTGTTGTACACCATCGTTAAAAGTTTAAATTGTAAGCACTTGTATATTTTGATAATTTGGTGCGCTAATTGTTTGATTGTGTGAAGATTGGTACATATATTGTGAGTTTTGATTGCTGATACGCTAGTTGTTCGATAGCCTTTGTTTTCTACAAAACAGTCCATAGAACCCGTTTTGTACTAATTCTTAAGCTGGTGTGCTAAGTAGCAATTTACACAAATCCAAATAATTAGTGCCTCGTCATTAAGATTTGCATTTTTAGGCACTGTAAATTCTGATAGCTGGTGTATAATTTGTTTGACTGTGTATGTATAAGTATATTGGTATCTAAATTGTGAACTTTGATTGGTTAATGTATATTATGTTGAGGGAAATATCACTTTTCTCTACCAAGAAGGTTCAAAAAATTAGTTCATCTAATACTAAGTTGACAACTTACGCACCAATCTACCCAGTAAGAAACTGTTAGTGCACCGGTGGTACAATTGTACTAATCGTAAATTCTGATAGCTTGGTGTACTGATCATCTTAATCCTTTAGTTTTATGTTGATTAGTGTAGAAGTTTTAAATTTTGAAGGTTGGTGTACTTAATATACTGTCTAAAATATGTATTTGGTATGCTATTTGTGATTGCGAAATACTAGCTTTATGTGTAATTTGTTCGATTAGGGCGAAAAGTTTTGGTTGTTATTAAGAAACATATAATTCAAGTAGATAGCGGTGTTTCTACGAAAAACTAGTTCCAGGGCAGGAAAAGTGTTTTTGCGGCAAAATATCCAACTAGGGCAGGATTAGGAAACGTCTTTTTTATGGTCAACATCCAATTTAAAACGTCCTTTTACGCGAAAAATTCCCCCTAGAGAAACAAACAAGTAGCAATTGCAACTCAACATAACTTGTTTTTTACAAGTTCTTGGATCATGTGATGCACAGAGTAGCAATATACATAAAATCAACAAAATAGTACAGCATAGTCATTCGTCAATTTTAGATTTTTTAGGCACTTGATTCTGGTAGCCTGATCTTCAATTGTTTGATTTTATGTAGAGTGGTACTGAAATTGTGAATTTTGATAGGGTGGTTTACTTAAATTGCCATCTAACTTGAATTAGGTTTGATATTTATGTAGAGAAATACTAAATTGCTGGGTATATTTGTTTTTGATTTCTGCAATCAGGGTAAATGATGATGTTTTAAGTACTTGTAAATTTTGATAGGTATCTAAAATGTGAAGTTTGATCGGTTGGTCATTTGTGTATGTAGATTGCTGTCTGAATTATAATTTCGTTAGGTTTGTGTATTAACTTTTGGAAGTTGATAGGTTGGTCTTTAAAAATGATATTGTGCTTGGTTGTGTGTCGTTCTTGAGTTAAGGTTTGGGTTTTTATATCTGCAAAGTAGCCTTTCATTTTGAGTGACAATCATGGCGTCTTACTGAAAACGTTCCAGATAAGTAGAAAGTGGCGTTTTGTGGAAATATTGCAGTACTAGATCAAACAACATTATTTATGCAGAAAATTACCCTAGTTGAAAACTTGTATTTTTTAATGATACAATCCAGATTACAATAGTAAACACAAGGTTCTCACAGAAAAACATCCAATTAGAGCAACAGACAATATTCTTTTAGAGAATTTAATAAAGTATAAAACATTATTCTTATGGAGATATGTCCAATTAGAACAGAAGACAATATATACCAGAAAAGCAGAAACCACTATTTAGGAATATAATTGTTTTCACTGGAAGTATGCCCAATTACAACAAGAAAGAGTGGTCTTAAGAAGTGTTGTGTTAGATACTTTTCTTTTGCTGGTTTAGGCCCCACTTTTCAGTATATACTACACTTTTTTTTATCAAGAAAAGAGTGTTCTTAAAAAAAACTTTGGTGCCAAACCGTTCTATGTTTTGATGTGTAGATCTGAATGAGTATATGTAATAAATTCATTCAAAACATACTGTGAGGCTCAAATTTATGTCACTTTAAATCTGGGTGGTGTGTTTGCTTGCTAAAATTTAAAGCTTGATCTATTGTTGTCAAATTTGATGGTGGTAATTTAAAAAACAGGGTAGTTTTATAGTAGTTATTCACGTTTTGCCTTATAAGACTTGTAAAAGTGTTTGGAGAATGGAGACGAAAGAATATGATAGACTTCTATCTTAATCATCTACTTTTATCATTTGTCAGTTCACGACTTTGATGACGATCCGGATGATAACGAGGATGACTACATCGAGTTTGAGGATGAAGACATTGACAAGATCTAGGTCTTCTGATTTCCTGTTCCATGTTTTTTTCTTATCTATGAGTTTATGTTGTCTTTTATTTTGGACAGAGTAGTCGAAGTGGGTTTTGTGTTTTGAACCTTCTGTCAGTTAATAAATCCGATGCAAAATTCTATGTTCTTATTTATTGCGTTTTGATGTTTGCGGTTTGACATGTCTCCATTTTATCGGTTTTCTCCTTTTATAAGCCGTGATTGATTCTTCGGAATTATTGTGTGATAGTGGAATGCCCGACTTTTCTTGTCCTCCCAATTGCTCACTCTTATAAATGAGATCTCTGAATAATGGCTAGCGTACCATGTTTTGAGGAAACTTCGCGGCAAACACAACACTAGTAGCTTGGCCATGTTTAAAGATAATCATGCAAAGATGATTCGGGTTTTGTCAGTGGTCATTAAAAATAAGCAACCATATTTAATTCCGTTGGAATATCGTATATGTCTAATTTTCTGTAGTTTACATCGTCTATTGACTTTTATATTTTTAGTATATTGGCGTATGCAATTGATGTCTGCTATATGCAATTGATACTAAATGTTGTCTTGTACTAAATTGGACAAATAAAAGTAAAAAAAGTTGCACAACAGTCTATACAGGAACTTGTCTTACGAAGACATACTAAATATATAGCTTTTATGTCCAAATATAGACAGATTTTGTAGCCTTATACTAATATTTTTTAATATTTCTTTTTGCTTTACACAATACCCAATAGCATGCGCATGTGTAGGAGAGATGAAATAAAACAAAGTATAGTAAAATTATTAATATTATATTCTTAGTATAACTTAGTTTGTATAAACTGTTGTGCAATCTTGTGTAATTTACTCATATAAGTCCTAGATGAGAGCTAATATTGATTTGGATAAAATTTTAGGCTAGACTATTAAGCATGTTCTGATAGGATCAAGTATTGTCAGTATATCAGGTATCACTTGGTCCCTTGTGTCTAGTTTAGAGAGCCCCGTTGGTAAAATGGCTAGTCTCTGCGACAAGTCAAAAAAAACGGTCACAAATGTTAAAAATGGTCCGATTTAAGATGTGTTACCTTGATGCTATTATTTAAGATTCTTAGCCTGAGATAATGACCATATAAACCAGCCTACTTCACAATAAAAACCGATTACTATTTGTGCTCGAGTTTTGGGGGACAACTCATGGAGGATACTTTACATGGGATTATGCTATGGTTTCAAGGGGTGCTAGCCAGGTTTTAAGCGTGAAAAGTCCGCCTAGCGCCTAATTAAGCTGCCCTTTTCCGCCTAGCATCTAATCGTCGCCTAGGCGGCCACATAGGCTGAGTTTTGTAACCGTACAAAACATTAGAAATAAGACGAGAGAAAGCAGTGCTAGAATAGATAACTACCATTGTTACAACTTACCGAAAAAGCTACCATTGTTACACACTGATCAAACGATCCTTTTTCTAATAAGTTCCAACGCGTATAGGATAACCATATAGATACATACAATGTTTCCAAAGAAATCAATGAGGATCCCCACGACCGATTTCTTTATGTAGTTTATTCCAAAAGACGCCGACTTTGCAGGAAGTTCGTTGTAAAACGTTCTTCTTTCAATGGTCGAGTCCTCATATCTGCAAATGGTCTCGAATGCACACTTGGTAATGCTCCCCCTCCTTGAAACCACTGCCAAGGCCGCTAGTACCACTATTAGGCGCCATATTATGATGTACAATTTTGATACTGATGACCAAAAAACCATTTTAGGGATGTGGTTGTTTTGGGAAATTAGTAGAAGCAAACAAACTAATCAGAAAAATATTTGCAAATAAATTTTTCAGATGTAGTGAGGGTAGGATTATCTATTTATATGGAAACTAGAGGGTGAGGAACAAAGAGTGTGTAAAGTTTGTTAGTAGTTAAGATGACTCAAAGAAAATGCTTAATAACCCAGAACTTAAAATTTGTATCGGTACGTTATCTACAACTTAATTAACGAGGGTTCGTTCATGAAACTAAAACTAATTAAAAATTGGTCAATTTTCTCTAACTAACCAATAAAAATAAGAAAAAATAAGAAAAAATGAAAAAAAATCCAGAAAATAAAAATGGAAAAATGAAAAAAAAAAACTGAAAAAATAAAAAACAAACTTTAAAGAGTTAAAACCCCGAAAAAACACGAATAAAATTTTAAAAATCCCAAAAAATCTTAAAATCAACAAAAATCCAAAAACGAAAAGAAAAAAAAACAGTCCGGGTCGTCTTAATTCATTTTTAAAATATTATGAGTCATTGTAAGTCATTTTAAAAACAATCTCAGTCATTTTAAGTCGTTTTAAAAATAATCTTAGTCATTTTAAGTCATTTTAAAAACAATCTGAGTCATTTTAAGTCATTTTAAAAGCATTTCGAGTCGTTTTAAGTAATTTTAAAAATAGTCCGAGTCATTTTAAATCATTTTAAAAACAATCTGATTCGTTTCAAGTCATTTAAAAATAGTCTAGGTCATTTTAAAAACAGTTTGAGTCGTTTAAAAAACAGTTTGAGTAATTTTAAAAACAGTCTAAGTTTTTTAAGTCATTTTAAAAACAGTTGAGTAATTTTAAAAAACAGTCTGAGTCATTTTAAGTCATTTTAAAAATAATCTGAGTAGTTTTAAGTCATTTTAAAAATAGTATGAGTTGTTTTAAATCATTTTAAAAACAGTTTGGGTCGTTTTAAGTCATTTTAAAAGCAGTTTGAGTCGTTTTAAAAATAGTCTGAGTAATTTTAAAAACAATTTGAGTCATTTTAGGTCCTTTTAAAACATTATGAGTCGTTTTAATTCATTTTAAAAATAGTCTTAGTCGTTTTAAGTCATTTTTAAAACAGTCTAAGTCATTTTAAGTTATTTTAAAAACAATCTGAGTAATTTTAAAAACAGACTGAGTCATTTTAAAAATAGTATGCATCATTTTAAGTCATTTTAAAAACAGTCTGAGTCATTTGCAGTCATTTTAAAAACAGTATGAGTCATTTTCAGTTATTTTAAAAACAATCTGAGTAATTTAAAGACAATGTGAGTAATTTTAAAAACAGTCTGAGTTATTTCGAGTCATTTTTAAAAAATAGTCTGAGTCATTTTAAAAACAATCTGTGTCATTTTAAATCATTTTAAAAATAGTTTGGGTCTTTTAAAGTCATTTTAAAAGTAGCCTGAGTCATTTTAAGTCATTTTAAAAACAGTCTGAATCATTTTAAATTATTTTAAAAATAGTCTGAGTAATTTTAAAAACAGAATTAGTCTTTTTAAATCATTTTCAAAACAGTATGAGTCATTTTAAAAAACAGTCTGGCTCATTTTCAATCATTTTAAAAGCAGTCTGAATCATTTTCAGTTATTTTAAAAACAGTCTGAGTAATTTAGAAACAATGTAAGTAATTTTAAAAATAGTCTGAATTATTTTGAGTCATTTTAAAAAATAGGGTGAGTCATTTTAAAAACAGTCTAAGTCATTTTAAATCATTCTAAGTCATTTTAACTAATTTTAAAAGCAGTCTGAGTCATTTTAAAAACAGTATGAGTCATATTTAAATCATTTGAAAAATAGTATGAGTCATTTTCAGTAAGTTTAAAAATAGTTTTGAGTCATTTTAAAAAACAACTCGAATAATTTTAAAAACAATGTGAGTCATTTTTAAGTCATTTGAAGTCATTTTGAGTCATTTGAGAACAATTACAAGTTATTTAAAACTTTTTAACATTTTTTGGACTTTCTGACTTTTTTAAACTTTTTTTTCATTTTTTTGTGATTTTGGATTTTTGGATTTTTCTTGGTTTTTTTAATTTCTTTTACCATTTTTCGGTTTTTTTTCGAGTTCCCGACTTTTTGGACCTTTTTTTAATTTTTTTGTGATTTTGGATTTTTTTTGGTTTTTTTTTGGTTTTTTTTTACCATTTTTCGAGTTTTTTTTCGAGTTCCTCACTTTTTTTAACGTTTTTTCATTGTTTTGTGATTTTTTATTTTTTTGGTTTTTTTGTAAATTATTTTACCAATTTTGAGTTTTTTGGGTTCCCGATTTTTTTTTTGTGATTTTTGTTTTTTGGAAATTTTTATCTTTTTTTCGGGTTCCCGACCTTTTTAAAGGTTTTTTCATTTTTTTTTTTGATATTTTAGTTTTTTTTTGTTTTTTTTTGTTTTTTTTCTGATTTTATTTTTTACTTTTTTACTTTTTCCTATTTTTTCCATTTTATTTTTATTTTTATTGGGTAATTAGGTGGGTGACCAATACTTAATTAATAATTAGTTTTATAAATAATTAATTAATTATTAATTAAATTTTATAGAGTGACTAATTATTAAATAGTTTTGTTTTCATGGACCAATTATTAATCTCGCACATCATAACAAAATCTTTGTGCAGGACTAAATGGAACAATAGTTGTACGTCCTCTTCTTTATTAAAAATATAACGACACGGAAAACTTTGTCGATATTGTTAGTACTTCTATAAATTTCGATTGGTTACTTTAAGAAACGGTACATAAATATGTTGTGCTATGTGCTACTCAAACTTTGAGTAACTAATTTAATTGTAGTATATTTTATTAGTTCGTCGCTCGTGGTTTATGGCGTAAGTTAATGATTCGGTACTCATCTAGTTATATTATAAACCATATAATTAAATAAAATTGTTGGTAAGCAACAACTAACAAGCCATGGGTGTTAATCACCCCTCATTTTTTTTAATGAGTTAAAAATCAATAGTTAATTAACAAAATTTAAATATGATTAGCAAGAGATAACAATCTAATGCAATTTGCACAAACAAATTCGACATAGATTGTATTGACGACTTCAATATACTCCACTAACACGAAATTTAAAAACACCGTTGAAAGCTTTTTGCGTTGTGAACATGAATTGTTGCAGGTTAGAAATGTATCTTTGTATATAATAAGAAAAGTCAAAAATTCACAATTACTTATGTGTCCGTCAAAGAATGGCCTAATTTTTCCAGAAACTTCAATTACTCTCTTACCTTAATTATATTCAAGTACTCAAAATGAAAAGAACAAAAAAACAATCCTTCTATCTTCTACTTCACACATATATTTCTCGCATTTATTTACAAATTACACACATTCTTTATTCACTATCTAATATAAATATTTTACGTCATTACGAGTCGCCAAAGCTATTTAAAAGCCGACGTTAGCACGTATTTTGTTTACTTTCATGTAACAATACTTTTATCACTATTGCATTATTATATAAAAGTACTACTCTCAACAGAGAATAAAAGAGAAAGACATTTTTTTAGAAGTCAAAATTTTCCAACTTTTTGTTAATAATGTTTGTAGGTTTTATGTTACTATTTTGACAAATTTACCCCTAAAAATAAACTAATTCTCTCTCTCTCTCAGATTGAGCCCACCGACTGGAGCAGTTATCTCTCTCTCTCTCTCTAAAATCAGTGATCTATTCAGGTATTTACTTATTTATATCTCCATTTTGATCTTAAACTAAGTTAATTCGATTTATATTTAAATTTCCATCTGTGGGTTACAATCCAAGTATCAGTTAGTTTTCATTTCATTCTTTGATCGATCTTGTATTTATTATGTCTTTTTATCTAATTATTTAAATGACCCGTCTTATTTTTCAATGTATACAGCTCAGAAGAAGAATTTTAAAGGAAAAACTATTTTCGTGTTTAAAGAAATTAGCTTTTTAGCTTGAAAACTAGAAGGAAATGAACATATATTAGGATTAGTAATTGGGTCATGCCTAAATATTGTGAAAGTTTTTTTTTTTAATGTGTACAATGTTAATCTTATTTATAGATTTGTTGAGACTGTGAATGTTCAGTGGCGGAACCAGACATGTTTTTTTTTCGTAATCATGGGGGTGCTGAAATGCTAAATTCACTAATAAAAGATTAGATTTATGGTAAAAGATCTTTTTTTTCTTAATGTGGGGGGGTACTGGAGTCCCCTTTAACTGATTACTAGTTCCTCCACTGCGAATGCTATGTTTCCACATGGGATTACTATGGTGTTGGATAATGTTGTCGTTTTTTATCGGTAGGTGTTTCATAGTAATATACTTGAATTATATAATTTAGATAGCTTAGGGCTTAAAGGAACATTCTAGGTTGTTGCTGCTTATAATGACATGTAAAGAAATGTGTTTTGAAAGCATCAGTGTTTCTTCTCGGAGTTAACTAAGCTAATTGGCGAATGATTACTTAGGGCGGAAAATCCGCTGGATCGTAACTACATGAGCTATTGATGAGGTGTTACTCTTAAGTTGTCATATGGCTAATTAATTCTATTGAGGTCAAAGTAGGAATTTAAAGATAGATATAGAAAGGTGTCGTTTCCTGTTGACATCGGCGATATTGATTGTTAAGTTTGTATAGTTTTTAATTTAACATAACTATAATCTGCCGGTGCAGAGTAAACAGGAATGATTTCCATTACCAAAAGTGGTTCCTCGTTGGAACATCTATTACTTAAGTACTCTGGTCAAGTACTCGCATATATTTATATGCACACAAATGTTGATTAAAGTTATGATTAATGTTTCTTTTCTTTTTTTCTCATATATCATTGGATTCTCATGAAAATTCTTCTTATTAACAATCTCTAACGAATAATAAGTGATTTTCTCTTTAATCAAGGACGAGATCAGTTGTGTTTTGTTTTCCGTTTCCTCTTAAGATCAAAATATACTCAAACTGAGAGTTAGAGAGATCGCAAGAATTGTAGTGTTCTTTTAGTCGGTTAATAAGTGTGCACATCTATGCAGAATCAACAAGGAAGGAGATCATAACCACTTGTTCTACTAATTGGACGTCTGGAAATTGAGCTATTTCGACTAATTTTATAGTATCGTTGAAGAAGTGGAAAAAGTTGTTTGCTGTACTTTATGCAGTGGAAATGAAATACTTGTTGGAACAATAAATAAAAGCTTTGGTGGATATGGTGTTGAGTAAACTTGTCGAGGCCGTGTCTACTGCTGTAGGTCGTATATCAGTCCCGAAGACATCAACATTGCCATATGTATCATCCGGATTATCGCCACCGTCAGATTCGTCCCGGGTTTACGGCTTTTCAAATTCAGGGCAAAAAAGTAATTTACGTCTCTCATCTTCGCTACAAGATTTCAATAGTTATAGCCCCATTGATCCGGAAGCGGGTGATATTGTCCCCGCAACTGATCATTTAAAACGCGCCCATTTGTTAGAGAGAGGAAATGGTGGGTCGAGTTTTTCAAAGGAGAAGTCATCACCAAGATTTAATAATAATTCAAAAAGGAAATGGGTACGTCTAATGATGGTTCTATTATGCCTCGTGTTGTTTTCTGCTGTTGTATATGTGTTACAGTTTTTTTATACTAGATGGTCACAGGGAACAACAAAGTTTCATGTTGTACTTGATTGTGGTAGCACTGGGACACGTGTTTATGTGTACCAGGCATCCGTTAATTACAAAAAAGACGGAACTCTTCCTTTTTTGTTAAAATCATTTCCAGAAGTTCCTAAAATAAAACGTAATTCTCACAGTGCAAGGGCTTACAATCGGATGGAAACCGAACCTGGCTTTGACAAATTAGTGCACAATATAAAGGGCTTGAGGAAAGCAATAAAACCATTAATTAAATGGGCTGAGAAACAAATCCCTAAAAATGCACATAAGGCCACCTCTCTCTATCTCCTAGCTACTGCTGGAGTGAGAAGGCTTCCGACTTCGGACTCTCAGTGGCTCCTTAATAACGCGTTTTCCATTTTGAATAGTTCACCGTTTTTGTGTCAAAGAGAGTGGGTCAGGATTATTAGTGGTATGGAAGAGGCTTATTATGGATGGATAGCTTTGAATTATCACACTGGTGTATTGGGATCTATACCGATAAAGGAAACGTTTGGTGCATTAGACTTAGGTGGCTCATCTTTACAGGTAACTTTTGAGAGTAAAGAACAAGTTCGTAATGAAACTAGCTTAAAGTTGAGTATTGGACCCGTTAACCATCATCTGACTGCCTATTCACTCTCTGGATATGGTCTAAACGATGCTTTCGACAAGTCAGTTTTGTCTCTTCTCAAGAAGGTCCCTGATATCAATAATGCAAATTTAGCTAGTGGAAAAGTTGAAATCAAACACCCTTGTTTGCAATCGGGTTACAAAGAGAAGTACTTTTGTTCTCACTGTAACTCTGTTTACCAAGACGTTAATCCTCCTAGTAAGGTAAAAATTGCTGATAAAAAAGGAAAACCAGGATTACAAATCCAGCTTATCGGTGATCCAAAGTGGGAAGAATGTAGAGATCTTGCTAAAAATGCAGTTAATTTGTCCGAATGGTCAGGTATTAATCCAGGAATTGATTGCGAGTTACAACCTTGTGCTCTATCTGATAATATGCCTCGTCCTCGCGGCCAATTTTATGCAATGTCTGGTTTTTTCGTAGTTTATCGTTTTTTCAACTTGAGTGATGATTCTGCCCTTGATGATGTATTGGAGAAGGGACGAGAGTTTTGTTCGAAAAGATGGGATATTGCTAAAAAGAGTGTTCCTCCACAGCCATTTATCGAACAATATTGCTTTAGAGCACCTTATATTGTGCAATTATTGAGGCAGGGCTTACATATTACAGATCGGCAAATTATTATTGGCTCTGGAAGTATTACCTGGACACTTGGCGTTGCTTTACTCGAAGCTGGAAAGGCATTTTCAACTTCAACTGTGCTTCATAGTCTTAAAATACTAGAGATGGATATAAGCCCTGTTATCATTTTTGTCGTTTTGTTTGGTTCACTTGTGCTTGTATTATGTGCATTATCATGTGCTGGAACGGGATTTTGCTGTAGGCCGTTCTCTCTCTTCAGGCATAACAGTGTATCATCTACAGCTGTCCTCAATATTCCGACCCATTTCCGGTTACGTTGGAGTCCTTTAGGTAAACTCATTACCCCTCACATTCATTATGGGATTTCTACCATTTTAACACTTGTCTGTTTGCTCGTATATTTGATAATGTCCATGTAAAAATAAATGGTCTTTGATTTTAAGTAGCCAATCATTGCAGAATAAGATTTTGATCAAGTATATTTTCAAAAAGAAGGAAGATAAGGGGACTTATCTATAATCACGCAGAAAGGAATAGAACCTAGCCATATGACCTGTTTTGTTCTCCAGAGTTGTAAAAAAAGAGCAGTAATGACAAATGAAAGTTTATCACAAGAAAACCTACCCTCTATGCTGAAGATATTATAGCCCCCAAACACCCCATTTCTGTCAACAAAATGTCATGGATGATCATTATGTTACTCACCCCAAAATTCTTAGGTAAACGTCTTCAAGGGTACTTTTTTCCTAACTTAACTAAAAAGGTTGGAATTTCTTTTTGGCAAAAAGTTATCTTGAAAACTTAAATGTTCAATTTTGCGAGTGGCGATTGCCATGATTTATTAGGTTGATCCATTGTTGCTATGTTTTTTCTTAGGATAGGGTAGTTCACCTTGATGTTCTAGACTTACTATATCATTAAAGGAAGCGTTTTTTTGTGTGTTTCTTGGACGAAAAGATTGAAGGGACTATTTTAATTCGATATAAATGTAAAAACTGATGAGCTTGATTTACATTAGGAGCTTAGGATTTTTGGGATATTGAGAGCGCCATGTGGCCATAAAGCATTTCCAAAACTGGAAAAAGATAAAGAAACACATCCAGGGAATGTGTTTTTAAGGTGCAACACTCTTACGAGAAAACTTACAAAATGTCCCAAGTTAGAAACCCAACGAGTATACATTTTGTTGCTTTCAGAGCTAATGGTCAAAATACACAAAGGCCCATCACTCCTTCCTACATAAACTACTGATCGTTTTTTCTTCCTGGTAGAATCTTGTAACCTATATTTGCTATATTTCCTTAACGTTAATGGGAAAATCTTTACTATCGGATACAGGAGATACTAGAGTGAAGACACCATTAAGTCCAACAGTTGCAGATGCCCAGTACAGGTCAAATTTTTTCGGTGGGGTCCAACTCACTGATTCGTCGTTGTATTCGTCTTCTAGTAGTGTATCACATAGTTATTCGTCGGGTAGTTTGGGCCAAATGCAATTTGGGCCTCCACATAGAGGTCAGATGCGTCTTCAGAGCCGCAGATCTCAGTCTCGAGAAGACCTCAATTCTTCTCTAGCTGAAGCACATTCGGTAAAATTATAAAGCTTTCATTAACCATGCTTCGTGTCAAGATACAGAATTAACTTATTTTGAAATTCTTTTTAGCAAAATTATGAAAGCAGAAACCATACATAGCTTGTCCGAGTTATTTAAATTGGGAAAGGAGAATGAATCTCTTTTTAGGGATTTGTAAAGAGATTTATTTGATCTATGCAAAGAAGGCAATATTTTTGTATCGTATTCCATGACCTGATCCAGCTTCATCATCAGTTATGTCCTTTGATTCTTTAATACAGCTTAATTCTTCTAGCAGTACCAAATACATTAAGCTATTCGGTCAAGGTAAGCATCCTATGAAATGATGTTTCTATTTATTATCCCCTAGTTTTTTGAGTAAAGAAGTTGCCGTTTACCACGAGTCATTGATCTTGAAATTTTGTGTTTTGGGGAATACTGGAGATGTGCGAAAGATGGCTAGACACCATCACACCAGTTACGAAAAGGAAAAAAAAAAAGTTAGATATTTATTAGTTATAGGCTTCCAGTAATCCTACCTCCTATTGAGTTGTGCTTTGTGGATAAATTGATTAAATTCATATGACTACATACACGTTCAGACTTCTGGCATAAAATTGAGCATTATGGTCATAATTACGAATACCGGTATGGAAAAATACTTCAATGTGTTACTACCTTTTAGTCTTGAGTACTGATGTAAAATTTTATTGCCTCACAATGAGAAGTTCTAGAGTGTTATAATTCTCAGTATATTTTTTATGTATTAGAATCGGCATAGAATTGGTTTTGCATTTCAATCTGCATGAACCAGGATGGATCAGGCTATTCTTGTTTGTCTCTTTACTTCAAAAGAAATATCACGAGTCACGGCTAGTCTGAACTTTTCGCCATGGACAAATGTACTCATCTGTTTCCTGTCAAATCTAATGTAGGACTCCATTAGTCGAGATTTGCTAACAGTGATTGCTAAGCCATTAGTCGAAGGTGGATGATCTATCCAATTTGTATATCGTTTTTGCTTTCGAGATCTCTGAATCACTAAATGTGCAAGTGGCAAGTTTCTTGGTCAATGCTTTTCTATATTTTTAAATCCGTGCATGACATCGAGAACGATATTAGTAGTAACTAAATGTTTTCTGTGTCATTCTTTTAAATAATTCCAGAAATGACTGGTAGCTAAATGTTCATGGCTCTCATTCTTATAAGTCATCAAGAGACACTTCTCATCCTTTAGGGCCGCCTACACATTAAAATACTGTGCCCACCATCATACGATTATAAATTATCAGATAAAAATGCATTTTCTAGTGGGTTGTCATATAATTTGACGTGACAATTATATATTTGTAAAACACTCTTCTGCTTTTTGAAATGGCTCTGTAGAAAAGCAATTACTATAATCTATAACAAATTATGGTGGGATGTCAGCACTTAATCATACTAGTAAGTAATGTTCTAAACCTTAATAAACAAGATGATTGAATCTAAATTATCTTCTTACCATCTAACTTTCTCTCAACCATAGTTTTGGTCCTCAAACCTATATCTTGCACTATTTTGACCCTTAAAATTTACAGATATCGCCAATTTTAGATTTCCATCGATATTTAAATTAACTGCGTTACTTTATGCGGCAAAGAATTGATGACATGTAAAAAAAACGTGGAGAGTTTGATATCAGTAAAACTGCAAGTGTACAAATAATTTGACGATTTTTAACAAATAAATATGATACCTTTACCAATTTATATTCTCTTTGGTCTTATAAATTTCGTTATTAATTTTTCAAATGAGAGATATTCAGAAAAAGACAACATATATTTCCATGTAATTATTTCCTTTCCAAGTCATCAATTATTTTTAATATGTCGTTATTTTTTTCTTCACATCAACTAATCGATGGAAAACCATGTCACGCTGCATGCAAAATCAAAGGACCAAATTAGCATAAATTATGTTAAGAGGCTAAAGTTAAGGTTAACTCAAACTTAAAGGGACTAAACTATCAATTACCCACATTAATATTTTTTTTTATTACTCCAATGGCTCCGTATGTATTGAAAAGTCAACAAAGACATCACATATAAAAAAAAAATAAACGATAAGCAAATAGCCAAATACTGTAACGTTTTGATATTAATGACAAAAACAATTTCATAATAGTTGCAGGTTTTCAAGTCGTGATATGAGAAAACGTAGAGAAACAGGTAACCAATAAGAACCCACCACGTTAAAAGATACCACGTGGATAGTCGTGTTGACACGTGGGCCATTATTGATAGATAAGTTGATTTATCTTAGCGTGATTTTAGAGTTTTTGATGGGTCCCACTATTCTCTCACCGGGTTTTCGTTTGCCACGTCATTTAGTAAGGACCACCCCCCACGTACTTACACCGACATCAGCAACATGTGTGTGGGGGTCCATAAATCGCGTGTCTAATTTCCTACCTTTTTCTATGAGTGTATTATCGTTATTGGCCAATATTGTTACACCACATTTCTTTTTTACTTCTAACCCAATGTTATTACTAAATTAAAAAAAAAAAAAAACTTAGCGTAGATCCTCATCGTCACGTCATCGATCTTCCACTTAAAACTTGGTTATACATTACAAAATAATATTTGATTTAATAAGAGTCAAAATTTGTCATAAGTCTGTCACTAATTTAAAAAGTTGTTACAAATTGACTAAACTGTCACAAATCTGTCACAAAAACCGTCGCTAATAAGCTCGTAACAAAAAATACCGTCACTAATTCCGTCGCTATTTGAGTATTTTTTTATAGTAATATCAGTGGAAAAGATTCTCACAACTCGGCAAACCAATGGTGGGTTGTTACACGAGATCTATATTACCTATCTTGAATTAGTCATTTTTTTATATATATAGTAATATGTAAATTTGGAAACAAAAAATATTTATACGGTTTGGCTAAATAGTGTTCCGAAAACATTGTTTAAGTTATTAATATCATTTCATAATTAATTAATATTAAATGCAAACATCATTTATAATGACACACTATCAAATCAAGATGTTATTTTTAAAATCAACAAAATTGCATGTTTCATAAACATTAGTCGTGTAAACAATATTAATAATTTACCATATTTACAATTTGAAAACAAAAACTAAACACCCTTGCTTTTTCCATATAAAATTATTTAATAAATTGTTTCTACTAATGAAAAATGTAAGTATAAAGTGTAAGACTCCAAAATGGAAACATGAGTTTATAATTAAGAATGGGGAAACTATTTGTGAGGTTATTGCATGATATAGGTGTATTCATTGTCGTTGATTGAGTTATGTTTCAAATTAAGTTGATGATGGTTAATTCCATATATATTTCCTTCAATACAACCATATATATATATGTGCATGGTGTCGAATCGTTTTTGCCTATAAACATTCTAACTAAAATACTCCGAAAAAATTATTTTCTTATCATTTCAAAATGGGCTACATAGATCATTCTTCAATAAATTATGATGGAGTGAATCAAAAAATTATGTAGTCAAATTTAGTTCACATGACGAAAGATAGTTCTAAATTGATGAATGACGAAATTCCGATAAAGGGATTTGCAACTCAATTCTATGCATAGTAGTGTTACGGGATTAATTTTTCGTTTTCGAAACCAACCAAGTGATGGCACAAACTAGTGTTAAATCTCACGTTAACTGCCTCTTTGTTCAGCCCAACAACGAACTCACTCGTTCCCTCGTTTTTGCCTCTCGTTCACTCGTGTTTGCCTCGCAATTCACTCGTGTTTCACTCAATAGATCACACTCAATACGCAGCGATGATAATCACAATTAAGACAAGTATATGAACAGAATAAACGTATGTAAACGTAAACGAGCACACACACGTACGGCCGCAACCAACATTCGTTTTATTACCGTAAATAATACAAATGATCCGTTATACACATTTACATAATCTGAACCTTGAAAACGAGACTACGTAATGAATACAATCTGTCCTACCACTTATAATTTCGTGTATAGGCAGTTACATGGCAGAATAATATGGAAAATAACCGTCGTAGCGGTTACAAGTAACTTTAGAGGAGCTGTCCACTATTTGCAACTGTTTCCGTCTTTTCTTTAACACTCCGACACTTGGATAATGTGTTATATAGCAGCTATGAACATCCAAACAATCAGCCCGCATGATCCTCCCGATCATACTCGTTGTCGTCTAAACCGACCAGTATTAGAACCATATCTAACCTGCTGAAACGACTCAAATCCAGCCACCCGTCTAAACCAACCAGCTACGTTATTTTACTCCCAAATCTGTCCACAAGCTTGAACCATATCAAACTTACTCATTGACGCTCCTACACGTCAATCTCATGCCAACGGATCATACCAACGGACCAGCATTGGAACCGTATCCAATGTTTCATGACCAGACACGTTTTTTCAAACCAACTTAGCCTTCAAGTCCAATCCGCCAACGAGTTTGAACCATATCAAACTCAGCCCTTGGCGACCCAACACGCCAATCAGTTGACAATGACGTTCGCAAACCAACCATATGAAGAGTAAACTCGCTGACCAAGTCACCCGGACACCAAGGTCCTAACAGTAGGATACTAGGATTTATGGTATGAATCTCGAATCTGGTTAAATTCAACTTGACAACTGGAAAAAGGTAAACATGTATCAAATTGAATCGAGCTAAACAAAAGCTACTACCCTAGGAGAGAGGTGTTCCAGCCCAAATAGGATTGGGTAATTTCGCGGGTTTCAAGCCGACCTGACCCGAAGACAAACTCACATTTTTACTCATTTGAACCGACCCGACCCATTTGACTCTTTTTTTAAAAATACTTTTTCGCCTTTAAAAAAATAAAACTCATAAATTTAAAAAAAAATTCAAAGAAAATTTGTTAGATAGAGTGAAAAATCATTTGATTTAGAAATATAATATAAAAATACTAACGTGGCATTCAATACAATTTCACATTAATTTACGGAATTAAATTTTGCATTCTTCGATTTGACATTTCCATGTTTATTGAATTACTTTCGCCTCATTAATTTCGTGAATTAAAACATTACAATATGTAAAAATATAATATAAATGTATATTATTGATATGATGATTTGGTTTTCCGTAAATCCTTCTACAAATAAAGACGATAAGATATTAATCATTAATTAACATGAATAAATTTCATTCACATTTAACATAAATATCGTTTCATTAATTAATAAATTAATTGTATATAAGATTTTTTTTAATAAACTCATTGAAATGTATGTTATGTATTACTATATCAAAGAGAGTTTAATGTATACATGAGAAACTGTGTCTTAAATTGCATCTTTTAAGTTGCACTTTACCCATTTAAACTGATAGAGTTTAATTTACATGAGAGGGAAGATATACAATGTTAAGTTTGTTGTGTGACATATTAGCTCACATATATATGTATATAGATATAGGGAGAGAATATAGAGAGAGACACAACAAGGTCTTTATTAATCAGGATGTATGAATGAATCATCAAATAGAAGACCCCTAACCCTCTTTATATAGATAGAGGGGTAGGGTTACAAGCCCACTTGGGCCCATAAAGTACAAGCCCAATAGTCCAATAATATCTTACAACACTCCCCCTTTGGACGTCTTGAATTCTTCGTCTTCATGCAGTCGATCTGAGTCGAGTTCATTCGCAGTGCTAAACACATAAAAAACCTTAGGGCCGGAAAACCCAGTGTGGGACAAAACCGGTACCTAGGAGAAACTGTGTAGCCGAATGATATAGGCCGAAATATCATGTAAGTAACTTACCACAAAACAGTGTGCCTCATCAAAACCTTACCAGAGCAAACCCAATGGGAAAATCTCTGATCGAAGGGAAAAGAGTGCAACAATGGTAGTAGTAGGGGATCAACCACAAAACAGGTGCCTCATCAAAACCTTGCTAGAGTAAACCCAGTGGGAAAAAACCTCTAGTCGAAGGACAAAAGAGTACACAGTGGTAAGAAGTATACAACAGGATACTCCCCCTAATTTCGGCAATCTTAAGTGAGCTATAATGGGAACGTGTCTCGCTAAAAACCTTGCCAAGGAAAACCCAGTGGGAAAAAACTTTGGTCTAAGGACAAAAAGAGTACACGAGCATGCGACTGGATGCTCCCCCTCACTTGCACACGACAGGGTGCGAGGATTTCGACTAAGTAGTAATTAGTACAATAAGCATTCACCTGGATGCTCCCCCTCACTTGCACACGACAGGGTGCAAGGATTTCATATTCCAAGAAAGAGAACGAGCATTCGACTAGATGCCTCATTTACTTGCACACGACTGGATGCAAGAAAATCTAGCGTGGAATAGAACGAGCATTCAACTGGATGCTCTTAAAACTTCATATGTGAAGATTTATTTCGGCAAGAAATGCTAAATAGCATAATCTAGTCATGTCTCTCTTGATCGATAACAACAAGTTGTCCTCAAATAAGACAAGTGTTTTATCTAGATCGTGAGACAGAGCATATGCAATTCAAATATGGTTAATACGAGCTCGAAGCCATATACACTCTCTAGTCGTCTCATAGAGCACGAGTAGATCAGAGTGATTCGTTTGGAGTCATTCCAAGACCTCCAAGATATTGCCTTATTCCTAATGGCAAAGACAGACCATGTTAGGGATATCCCTTATGCGGGTCTGATAAGTAACCGGCATCGGTATAACCGAAAAAAGGTTGCGTTAATTCGAGTACCGAAGGGGGTAGGTACACTCGATGGCGCAAATGGGATAAACTAGCCCACTTCCAAAATTACCATAAGGTAAGGGAAAATGTCTTTTATGCCATTTCGATGGCAGCGTGTTAGCACGATGCTGTGTCGAGCTATACCATTCACAGCAGACAAGATGTCCGTCCTAGTACATTAGACCAAGTACAATGATGTGCTTATTGTACTTAGATATGAACATCATGGTTCAATATCTCTTCATCGTCACATCAGGGATAGACTGGGTCTATATCAATGTCTAGTGATCGAACGATCATGGGAGAATCTGACGACTTAGCGTCATGATGACTATAACGTCATAACACCTTCTGGGTGTAGTCTGAATCATGGACTTAGATTCAATCTTTACGGGACTCGATCATCAGGCCGAGTCACTACCGTGTCTTCCCAAGATCCTTCATCTCGAAGGCAAATCCAAAAATGGATCGCGTAATAAAACACGCAAGGGCATAGTACTTGTTCAAGTATCCCAAGCTAATCAAGTACTCACTTAGGCGGTATACCACATCCGCTCGGATTATATTAATCCATATAGTGAACGTCTCAATCAATTGAGATCGTGTTCCGTGGTCAGGAACTACTTGATTCAAGCATATGAAGTCACACAGGGACCTTCATTTATATCTCTTTGTCTAAATCCCCATAGAGATAAAACAGTGACCACAATCAAATGGCTGCATACTCAGTTTTTCGGAAACTACTAAACTGGTAAAGTAGGGGACTGTAATATTGTCCATTACGAGGAAATCAACCATCTCGTAATCAATTCCAAGGTGTGAGAGAAGCCTTGCGCTACTAGGCGAGCATTCTACAATCTCATTATTCTCATCACTTTTCCTTACGAATAACCAAATAAACGAACTCGTTTAACATTGGTGGTGTTGGAGCTACAGGTCCAAACACACTTTCGCTAAGGAGTCTACTTGGATTGCAAGTTTCCATTAGTCCAGTCTATTCTACGTTGACTTCAGGCAACGATACATGGTTCCCTATCATAATTTGTTCATATTATCAGTCGTCACCGAATATATGAACAAGTAATCAATGACAGTCTCGTTTCGCTTCAATATCGTCTAAGATATCATGATCGACAGATATTTCGAGATTCTTAGGATGAGGAGGAAATCACACATCTCCTTAATCCTTTATAATCTCGTGCGACAAACGAGTTTCAGTTCACCACCTCTGGGGCTGAACGAATTAAGAACCGGTCAACTTCCTCGTATCTTGGGAAGGACGACAGACTGACGGCCGACGGCAGCGTTCTTTGCTTGGCGGGTTCGGCCAAAACAACGTGTTACGACAGGAACACGGCGTCCTACAGGGACGTCTATCCTTGCAAGCATTTTGCAGCAGGTATAAATGATCTCGTGACATCTCATAAAGTCATTAAATGCGTTTGGCATTTAGTTAGACTTGAGGGAGTCTATGCACTTACTTATCACTAAGTGCAGTTTTGGGGATCAAGCTAAGACTGAGTGGGTTATGCCACGTTACTTCACGTCGTTCCTTATTAACGGTAATGTGCAAATCTCCCCCTAACGACGGGGAGAACAGTCTTAGCGATGTCACTTTCGCATATCATGCGATAAAGAGATCGCTTGCCAAGGTTACTCTATCAAATGATAGGCAGGAGATTCATAATCGACTTATGTCCCCTTCAGAGGTCCATATTTTGAACGCTAGAACGGCTCAATCAAAATATTAATTAATCACTCTAAACACGCGTTATTATGAGACTTCTGGCTCATAACTAGTAACCAGCTGGTACGCATATGGTGTTTGAGTGTCTATGGGCCTCATAACGGACCAATGCAGCAAAATAGCATAACCCACACGGAAATATAAATCTTGGTGCGCAAGACCAAGATGTGCGTGCAATCATTTGCAGTCGCATCAACAAACTTTCCGTGAGTCCATTTGGGTCTGAACATAATCGACAGGATGTTCAATTTCAATTTCCAAACTCAAGTAATTCAAATCGAAATTTCAATTCTTACTCTTCGGAATTATCAAGTCGACTAGACTTTTCAGGATAATCCGGATCATGAGCCATCAACTTAATGATAGGGCTAAAAGTTTGGAAAGTGCTGCATTTATGTGGACAACAATAATCATGTGACCTTATTGTCGATGCATCAACCATAACCATTTATATTTATGGTCCGTCTTATGGTTGGATAAGTCCACAATAACTCCTTCAATTCTTTACAAGAATTCTACGAGTTCATTTCGTGATCTTTACACATACTAGTCTTTCAAAGTGAGCATTAGTGGCATTAATTTCGGATTAATCACGAAATATATCCTTAAAGAGAATCCAAATGCGATGCGATTATAAATCAACTATCGTCTTTTGACCCGGGAATATCTCATCCGGTCAATGCCACAATATCAAAATGCTCTTATCAATCGACGACAGGCGAATGATAGTACAGACAATCATGTCTTAGCATCTAAATCATTTATCATTCGACGACAGGCGAAATGATAAGGTAACTTTAAATGCTTTAAAGAATGTGGTAGCAACCACTTGAAAGACATTTCAACTCCTCTAAAATACGCTTTTGGTCGTATTGAATGGAGACTATGTAAAGAAATTTTAATTCTTTCATGAGCTATTACCAGATAACGCTGGTTTTCTCGAATATTTTTATAACTCAACAAGGTACGGCAGGACCTACATGAGTATAAGACCTCATATTTGACAAATCAATTTGGTTTTACCAAAGATTTCGATTGGAACGACAGGTCCAGAATCGTTGTCACTGAGTACTCTTTTAGGCAAGTAGTTGGTGAAATTATGTGGTACACGGTTACCCACTATTTCCAAAAAACCAACTACACCACAAGTATTGCCTAAAATTTCATAATTTAAAGTTTGGTCACATTTGTCAAAGGAATTTGCTCAAAACACTTTAAATTATTTCGAGAAATTTAGTAAACAGGCAAACCATAATCCAAAAGTATGGTCCAAATGGAAAATTAATAATCCAAATGGAAAAACATAATCCAGATGAGCGAAAAAATGGCTCAATGATTTATCAAAATCAATAAAGAAAGGTCCCAAACTCATTTGAGCCACAAAATCGGGGGTCTCAAAAGT
Organism: Primula vulgaris; assembly: GCA_963920805.1. Lineage (NCBI taxonomy): Eukaryota > Viridiplantae > Streptophyta > Magnoliopsida > Ericales > Primulaceae > Primula > Primula vulgaris. Next base: position 7,156,555 of record OY987216.1, on the reverse strand, counting down.
TTCCTTTCAGTTAGCTTTAACCACATTAGCATCGGGTTTTTTTTACCTTTATAATAGTTTTGAACTATTTAAGGAGTAACCGTGCATGACCTTTGTCTTTATAGCATAGAGTTGCCTCCTTGAGCATTATCTCTTGCTTTGTGACAACGGGCCATATTGTTCCTTTCAATTACTGTCTTGAAGCCACAGGTTTTCAATTTTGACGATTGTCTAAAATCTCGCTTGGCTAGGCGATTCATCGGGATCGCGACAGTTCGAGACAAATAACACTTGTCTCGGTTCTCGATTCGTGGAAAAAAATATACACGAAGAGCATTAATATCAGGCAAACAATTCGCCATTGACCCAATAGGATTAAAACTACTCACCGGGGTAATTTTCTTATCCAATAACAGATGGGCGATAAAGGAACATGGTGAATATAAATTCACGATACTGCTTATGGAATACAATTTCCAAGCTAGTATTTTGGTGAAGGATTGCTCCAATATGTCAATTTCAGACATTTGTTCACTATAGACGTTATCACGTCTCAAATGTGGCGACGGAATAAAATCAACGCCTTAGCATTCATCTCGAGGGTAACAACAAACTCGTGTTTTACTCATCAAAGATGGAATCCAAAAAAAATTTGGGCATCACATTTTCACACATCAGGGTGACTAACATGTGGTGACGGAATAACATCAACGTCTAAACAGTCGCAAGTATGTTTTACGATTTTTTTTCTCATCATAGATGGCATCCAACATGTGTTGGGAGTTCTGGATTATTTTTCATATAAAACGACTGGTTTATATGTTTATGGTTTGCACAAGCACAAACTTTTTTTCCCGAAACGACAGGTTCGAAAACATTAGTTTTGCTTTTAATGTGAATTGGTTCTCATTGATCGAACGGCGGGTCGATACTGAGACACCAATTCGGCAAAACATACATCACTATATAAACACACTCGGGGAAATTATTATTTAGTCAACCCCTTTCGGTAGCTCTACTTGAAAAACGACCAGGAAAGACGGTGAGGGTGGAGGGCACGAATGCCACTTAAAACCCGACTTCATTAGGATATCGACTTCCGCCTATATCTTTCCTAGACATCGTATCCAAATAGGTGAGCCTATTTGGGGAAGGTTCATAATTTTTCCAACTTAAATGTGAATATATATGATTTCGCAATTCTACCATTCATGGCAATAAATAACAGGTATATCTTTTCTAGATAACCACATATATACAAGGCAGTATAAAATATATTCATGATGTATATCTAATAATGCAGTAGATTTGGTGATAAACTAAATCAATTCAGGATTATCAATCACACAAATTATATCATACCAAATCAAATCAAATCAATTAACTGCCATATGGTATATTTATATCTATGGTAATATCAAAAAAAGATATGTTGATTATACTAATAAGATATCAATCAATTATCTACGGTTTATTGCCATATAAGTAATTCTATACATGGTAGTTTTAACATATCTTATACATAACAGCAGTAATAATATTACATGGCAGTAATTATTAACATGGCAATTCATAAATTAATTCAATTAACATGCAATGTTATTTACTAGCCAATTAATCAATTATCATGTACGTATTTATGTTAGATATGGACCGAATTTTATACATATATGAACATATATACTGTTTTAAGTGTAACATACATACTACAGGGATTACTACTGTAATTTCAGTAAACTATATTCAATTTACAGAGGTTATTACATATACAGTCCAGGAGTTTCTGTCAAATTACAGTTTAGTCCTTAAGTGTTTTACAATGTAATCAATAGTTTTAGGGCGTTTCAATCTAGTCCTACTATGTTTAGTATGTAACATGTTTAGTCAGGAGATTTAATCTAACAATTCTACATGTCTTAATTAACTTTTACACAAGTCTCTAACAAGCAGTAGGCATGTTGATTAAGGTCTTTATGAACAATTCTAAATGGTATAGTCTCTAACAACCAGTAGACATATCAAGCAATATATTAATACCATGCAGTGGTTTTATAGGTAACAATTAACATGCTGGATCATCTTTAGCTTTCGACAGAAAAAAAATATTTTTAGTTTCGATTAATTGTATACCTTTTACAAGATATGTTGATTAAGGTCGATATAGCAAAACCCTAAAAACCCGGATAAACCTCAATGTTTATAAATATCCAATATCCGTGCGTTTATCCAAAATCTCCAATATCCGCGAGCGTATATCCTATTCTCCGCAAGCAAAGTGCTGATAACGTGTTGTGTGACATATTAGCTCACATATATATGTATATAGATATAGGGAGAGAATATAGAGAGAGACACAACAAGGTCTTTATTAATCAGGATGTATGAATGAATCATCAAATAGAAGACCCCTAACCCTCTTTATATAGATAGAGGGGTAGGGTTACAAGCCCACTTGGGCCCATAAAGTACAAGCCCAATAGTCCAATAATATCTTACAACAAAGTTGTATTTTTACCCATTTAAATATATATTTTCTATTATTATAGCAGATAGAGTTTAATGTATATGGGAGAGATAGAAGTGGGAGAGTATTAACTTTCACTTTTTAAGTTCACCTTCTTAAGTTGCACTTTTACCCATTTAAACCCGACCCGATGAAACCCGCAAAATTGACATCACTACCTCCAAGACATCAAATTAATGGGGGCATAAATTAATGATCTATCCTAGTAGTATATATCTATACTTTTGCCAAATAATTAAATAAATATAAACTTGAAAAAATAATGTGAGATTTACAAATATATACATATCAATCAATTTAATTACAAAAACCCACTTATGTGTACTTTTTTATAATTAACTACATATACTTATTTGCAATTAGATATATATGTCATAAAAAAATATATACAACAAAAAAAAAATCAAAAAATCAAAAAAAAATAAAAAAAAATAAAAAAGTTGAAAAAATTGAAAAAAATATTTAAAAGTTATTTCGTACGTAGACAACACACCATGTTTTAGTCTCACATACACAACTTAACAACACACCATCATACGTAATTTTCTTTCAAAGATATGGTTAGTGATACTTGGTGATTTCACTTGTATACCTACATTTATGTTTAAAGTTATTTCGTAACACTATTTTTTTTTTTCCATTCTTCTAATTTGTGTAGCATGTTTATCAAAATGATGGATTTATAGTTAAATTTCTGGATGGAAAGTATATGTAAAGTAGTACAATCTAGACTATATAGTTTAAATATTCATCAAATAACCTAGAAAGTGTAGAACTTGCACATTTAAATGAGAAACACTTCAAAATTATAATGTTATTTCACATATTTATTTTAATAAGAAGAAAAGTGATAGTTTTTTCATTAGTTTAAAAGTTTGTAAAGTATTATTTGACAAAAAAATATTTAAGCAGCTTAATTTTAAGAAGACAAGATATTAGAAACTAATTTTTAATAGAGAAAAAAAATTGGCAAAGGTGTTCTTATCCGAAAAATCGTCTTGGTCTAACAAATTTGTTTCAAAATTTAGTCGACTTTTCGTAAGATTGCCACTTTCTCTATCCTCGAAAACAAAATTATTTCTAGAAAAGCTTCTTTTTCGAAAAAAAAAGTTTCTATCAGAAAAATATTTTCTGAAAAAATTTCGTGCTCGAAAATATATGAAAAACAATGTTTATTTAAAATTTGCTACTTAGAAACAGTATAAATAACTTTTAAAAAAATATTTTTTAAAAAATAGCTGAAAATACTTTTCTAAAGGGTTAAATTCGTCACACGAGTTACTTTGAACAATGTATTGGTAGATTTGTAATTTACAAAATATATGTGTTTGTTTTATAACTCCTTGAAGCTTCACATTTCGTTATCTAAAACAAATACGGAAATATTTATCAAATAATTTTGTGGACAAAATCAATTTTAAAAAATTCGGGAAATGCAATATATAATTTTCTAAATATTTGAGGATGGACACAATTTACGTTCTAGCCCTAGATAACAAAAATGTTTCGATCGGTCCTGATTCCAGCGCAACTTGTTGCTCAATTCACTTTCATATCAGTTTAATCCTTTCATTAATATTTTAATAAATAATGTCAAACCATCCATTTGGTCAACTAATTTAACAAAAATACTACTCTCCAGTCTTCACGGTTTTTTTTAGTTATAGCGATGCCTAACTTTTAGGCAGACTCGGTCTATCTCGGTCTATCATATACGATTTCTTATGTGGTATGGTAAAGCAATCATATGTATACACCTGTCATTTTGTACATATCAACATAATACAACTGAAACATCATATTAAAACCATCAATCTCATATTCCCACTAATTATCTCTCCTCCCTATATTTTTAGAAAAAAACATCCTCCATATTTTTTTTGAAAAGAAAATTCATCTGACGTAGATCAAATTTTTTAATCTAAATTATCAAGATTCACTTTCTTTTTTAATACATAATAATAATTTAAGTTTTATTAAATAATATTTATTTATTTATCATGTAGGATAAATCATGAGGCTGTAATTATTTTAATTTATATTTTCATATAGAAAAGACTTATTATGCAATCGAAAACTTGTGAGATATAAAATATAAAAATTAAAAAAAAAACTTAAACAAAAATTGTGTAGTTATAATTTCGAAAACTAAAACTAAATTTACATCTCAATAAAATACCAAATATAATATTATAAAACTCTAGTTATAATACTATCCTAAATTTAAATATTAATTAAAAAATTAATGATTTTAATATATTAGATTTTACGGAACATTACAACACAATAAAAACTCAAATATAATATTACAGAACCCAAGTTGAGACTATCTTAAAGTTGAATATTAATTAAAAAAATTAAAAAAATTGATGATTTTAATAAATTTTATTTGTCGGAACATAATATTAATTAAAGAAATTATATTTAATGCATCATATGTTACAAGATGTAATACAATTAATAGTAAACCAATTTATTTTTATAATATCATGATATATAAAATATATTGTGTCACAATTAATGTCTAACATGTAGCTTTTTACTTATACTAATATTAATATTTGAAAGCTAAATTGATAAAATATATCTGGGATGATAATTACATAAGTTAGTTCGTACGAAAAGTTGATCATTTATTTTTATTTTGTTTTTTTTTGAATTTTAACCTATTTGGTACACTTTCTCCACATGTCATCTAATTGTTGCTTTGCCCCAGCACATAAGAAGTACTATGTGGTAGAGCGGGTCTACCTAAAAGTTACTTCGTACCGATACTGTTAAATTAAATGAAACATACTAGCACAAACAAATTTGAATACTATCAATATACTATCAAAATTAAACCAATTCAATACCAGTCTGACAACGGGGATAAGATAGTTTTTGTGATGGTGATGATGAGTGATCAGTTTGCGCCATATATATATGTCGTAGTGGTAATTCTATTTAAATTGTAGTCGATACTCATGAGCATGATACATGTAGTGAATCGACTAATTAGAAATAGAGATGCGAGAATTGCGCTTGCGCTAAATATCTCAAATTGTAGCTTAACCTTATTTTAAAGTTATATAATAAGTAAATACCCTTTTCTACACTAAACTTTCTTACATAGCTAGCTTTGTTGTAAGTATGAGCTGTACTAAGTTTAAAAAGGTTGTAATCGCCTTTTATTAATTTAAATTAGGGGTAATTAAAATAAGCATAACTACACTTATTATATTAACAAAAATATACCATAAAAAGTTATATTATTAAAAACATAATTTCAATTAATAATTAATAAAAAACAAAAAATTTCATTCATACTTCCCGATCTCTCTCCTCCTCTCACTTTCTCTCCTATGTTCATTATCCTCTTTCTCTCTCCTCCTCCTTCTTCCTCTCTCCGATCTCTCGCTCATCTTTCTTCTCTCTCTCCGATCTCATCATTTATTTCTCTTTCCGATCTCTCTCTCTTCATCCCTCTCTCTTTCCGATCTTTCTCTACTACCCCTCTCTTTCTCCAATTTCTCTATTCGACGGAGATTGAGACGGAGACATCCGTCGAAATAAGCGACGAGTGTGTAGAGCGAGATCGAAAACTCGAGTTTGATGCCGACTGAGATGCGATCGTCGAATGAGAGACACACGACGGCGACGTGTTAGTTCGATATCGGTAGATGAGTAAGGCTTGGATTTGTTAACTAGTGTATAAAATTAAAAAATAAGTATATGAATTTCGTGAATTAAGTGTATGACGTTGAAAATTATGTATATCAATTATGTAAATTGAGATATAAATTTTGAAAATAAGGATGAACTCTACGAATTACGGTATTAACTTTCGACACAATAGTATGAACTTTTGGAATAAGTGTAAGAAAATATACAAATAAAATACACAATAATTTTTTTACATGTATTTACTTAAATGTTCAAGTTAACTGTGTCAAAATTCTCATTTTCTTTAGCTTATTTTATGTAAGCTAAATTTAAATTTTAATATTGACAAGGTGTTCTACAAACACTCGAAACGCCATTTCTTGATTTATTAGGTGTAATTAAAAACAAACCCACATATCTTTTTCCAGAAATTACGCACACGTACTTTATGTGAAAGCGATTCATAATATTTCTAAATTCTATTGTTGACGTGGCTCGAGAATATTAAGATCCCATTTATATATGGCCAAGATTAATAAATTAGTCAAAGTAGAAAATTTTCACATGATTGATAGAATGAGTGCTCTCTGCGTGGGAATGAGTGGTCCAGCTGGTGTTATCACAATATCCTCTCATTTTATTACTTTGTGACATGCTTATAATTTTGTTTTTTTTAACTTTGTGACATGCTTCTAAAAAAAATCACTTTGTGACATTGGGGTGAAAAATGAATATTAATTGAGACCCGCAATACGACTGTAACACGCTCAAAACGGGAAATTCAATAAACGCTTTAAGCCGACAGTAGTTTTGTCCGAACCAAGACCGATGGTTACAATTAGAGTTATACTTTTCATTAACTATAATTGGCAGTCGTATCGAAAACCGTAGCCAAACACGAATCGTTTAACACAAACAATAACCGAATGTACCCAATATATATATATATATATATATATAGGGAAATGTTATATAAACATCATAAAAAACACCCAACTAGACACTTTTTCGTAAAAACGCTCCAAATCAAGATTTGGTTAATACAAATCTCAATGGTTTCACGACGGGAACACAAATATGCGTCTTGTTTTTTTTTCCGAGATGTATAATGACATGTTTTCGAAATTATGGTAAAATTTAAAAATTCAAAACATGTCATTATACATCTCAGAAAAAAAACAAGACGCATATTTGTGTTCCCGTCGTGAAACCATTGAGATTTGCATATATATATATATATATATATGCTATATAATAAATATGTTTAGAATATGTACATGATATGATCAAACTTATCGTTTTAAAAGTGGTACAACAATGTTGTTACATTTCAAAATTAACAAGGTTTATTTAGGAATTCTATTTACATATTTTCTTATGTAACAAGGTTTTACTAAAAGTTTACATAAAAAAAAATTAGTTTAAGAACAAAATAAATAAGCAATACTTTAATTTTGAAGTACATAATTTACAAACATAAAATTAATCTAAAATTTGTTTAAAACGGACCGATTGGTTGACCAGTCATACTTTAATTTTGAAGTACAAAATTTACAAGTTAACATACTAGGAGAGTCCATAATTTTATACTAATGATTCAATTGAATAAAATGTAATGTTACTTTGAGAGAAATATCTTTTTGGCATCCCAAAAACATGTATAATAGTAAACGATTATATTCTTATTTATTGGCAACGCACAACGTGGACTTTATTGAGGTGGAACCAGATTTGATAGTGTGCTCTAATAAACCTTTGTAAACTAATAATATCGGAAAAATAGAAATTTATTAATTTATACATGTATTAATTAATCGATAAATTAATAATTATTATTTTAAAGATATTTTATTGATCGGACGATTAAAGTTTACCGATCGATAATAGCAAATTATTTTCGACACTGTAAAATTCGTTCGGTCAATGAAGTTCCAATTAATAGATGAAAAACCACTATTGAAAAACATATTTATGAACTTGAAAAAAATGATTGATGGTCTCGGCTATCGCAATAAAACGGATGTCAATGAATTGTTGGATTACACAGTGATAATGATACATATTTATTGGCACATACCTTAGAAAAAACTATGAATACCGCTTTTTGTAACAATAAATAGGATGAATTTGAAGATGATACCATACATTTGGAACTAGTCACGTGAAACTAAACATTTGTCGTGTATATAACTTTTTTTTGGTGCAGTTTGAAAAGACTATATCATACATTTTGATTCCAATTAGAAAAATTATGCATAAAATTCAAGTACATTTAAATTTTAATTAAAATAAACGACTATAGAGTCATACTTCACTAAATCGTCTGAGTAATATTTGTCATTTTGAAAAATTATTAATTTATGATTTTGTTGTGACCAATATTTATATAAGGATATTCAAAAAAAATATTATCTAATTAATTTATCGAGATTTATGATTTTTTACATTGGTTCAAGTCGGCATCGGAAAAATTTATTATTTTAAAGAGTTTACTAATTTATCGATTAATTAATTTAGAGAGCTTGCACTGTAATTACCCGGTTACCCCATCCATGCAATATTACAACAATACAAATTTGTCACATTATACGCTAATTAATTATTTACGTTTTCAATTTGAGATACTGCTAGTTAATCTCATTCTTAACTTACATTACAAAATCTAGATACAGCTTGATGTTAAGTAAAATGAAAACCTTCCTTATGATCACTTTAAAGTTGAAACTTTTGTACAATGCAAAAATAAGTTTTGTTTCGCTTTTCAACATTCACGTACAAACAAACTTTGGGAAGACAATTATACAATTGAATGTACGGCCGAACATAACTCCTCAGTGTCAAATATCTAAAGACAGCATTTTTTTGTCATTCTTTTTTTAATGGTCATTTAAATAATTATTTGTTTAAAAACCTATAACAATTATCAAGTTTTCTCTATCAAATTTCAGAAGAAAAAACACTGCTCCAAATATCACAATTAAAGGTTGTTGAAAACTGCATTAAAATTTGGAAACCCGCCTCGAATATTATTAAAGGCGGTTGTGGTTTTACAACCGCCTTTTCCGCATGGGATGCTAAAGTTCATAGGCCGGTTTACAACCACATCTAACAAATAAAGGCGATTTTCTTGTAGGCTTGTAGACCCCCTTAAAAGGTTTGTTTTAGAGGCGATCCGTAATATATCCGCTACTAATGTTAGATTTAAGGTGATAACAAACCACCTATAAAAGTAATATTAGCACCTTTAATTGTTCAAAGATATGTATAAAATTATAACCATGTTTTATTATCATAAACAATTAACCAGTCTTACATGAATCCCAAATTGTTAAGGACAGGAAAGATCAACATTATATTTACAAAATTTCACCCATAAAGCACTAAGGAACGATGATAATGTTTGAGTTGGTGACTGAACTACACGGGGAATTAAGAAGGACATCAAGGGTAGACAACAACAAGTTGCGCCAATTAAGTCTGTCGACCATATTATTTACATGTTTGATAGTTTTATCATTTTTTTTATAACCATTTTTTTTTTTAATAATAGTAGCAAAAACATTGTTATTACATAGTTACAAATCTTAAACAAGCAACACTAGTATCCAATGTTCTACAATGTGGAAGGCGAGTTATATAAACATAAATAATTTGCATATCGTCTAATTCCACTAAATTCTATCTAATCGCTTAATTATGTTTAATGCACTGGACACTTCGTCTCGTCGATTATTGAACAACCCACTTTCTCATCTTTGTTGGTTTTGGTACTATATCGAAAAACAATAAAGTAAAGAACAAATGACTGCAATGGAAATAAACAATTTTATTTCTCACAATTGGAATATAAATTACAATTCCTGACTCAACAGAATTAAAATTACAATAATTTAAATTCCAGACAGATTTAATACAAACTATTAAACTGCTGGACTGTTTTGACAATAAAACAAACTGCCAGACAGAATAGTATAATTACTAAACTGCTTGACTGTTTTGACAATTAAACAAACTGCCAGACAGAATAGTATAATTACTAAACTGCTGGACTGTTTTAACAAAAAACAAACTGCCGGACTGGTTTTAAACAAACTGCCGGACTGGTTTTACAAATAAACAAACTGCCGGACTGTTTTAACAAAAACAAACTGCCGGACTGTTTTAACAAAAAACAAACTGCCGGACTGTTTTAAACAAACTGGAAATTATAGAACTTAAAAGTAAATTATAGAATAGAAAGACTGAAAATAAACAGTACTGAAATGTAGATACAGAAAAGAAACAGTACAGAAAAGTAAATTACAGAATGTAAAAGACTGAAATGTAAATACATAATTTAAAGGTACTGAAAATGAAAGAACAGAAATAAAAAAGAGAGGCAACTGCTGGGCAGTTTCCCTTAAACAATATTTCCCGAACCACCTTTAGAGGTTTCTGGTTTCGGGACTTTGTTCCCAAAGTACAACTCTTGTCACTTAGTGGCTCGTATGGAAACCGGCACCGAACCACAGGTCGAGCTGTTGGTGGTGCGGTTCTCTCTCTCTAATATGTATGCTTATGCTGTGAGGTTGTGTGTATTCTGGTGTGTTGAAATGAGAGCGGGAGGGCTGCCTTTTATAGCCTCTAATAAAACCGCAGCCATAAATGTTGGTCATTAATTCTGGGAGTTACACCCCCAGAATCCGCTCAATCAAATTCTGAAACCGCAGCAATTAATCTCATTCATTGCTGGAAACTCTAGGGACTGCTTTTCTATTTTATACAAAACTCCCTATTCGGGTTTGGACCCAAGACCCAAGACCCAAGACCCGAGACATTCCCCAAATCCCAAATCCCAAATCCCAAGCCCAAGCCCAAGCCCGCGACCCGAGACACGAAACACGAGCGAGCGCGCGTGTGTGGTACACACTAACCCATTCATGGGTATGTGGACTTTATTAGTTTAACAACTACATGGGTTGGTATACTTTATATATTGTGAAATTGACCCTCAATCTTCCAATATGAGATTATACAAAATGGTTTTCCATTACCATTTCGGTTTTTCCAGATTTAAGCTTTCGAGACACCAACTTTGAAGCCACTTTGTATTCACACCCATTCTCCGAATATGTCATGTGATATACCGTTACGAAGCTCGTCACACGGGCTACTCAAACACGTTGAGTACGGTATAAACAACTCATAACTGTCACATGAAATAATGACTCGAAGTTGGTCTAGTGACCATTCGGAAACACCCATGTTTTTCACATGTTTTCCAACAATCCCCCACATGAATGCAATTGGCTGAAAATCAAAATGCTCCTAAATGCATACGAGAGAACCGCAAGAGTTCACTGCATAAGTACAGGTAGCGCGCGCCTTAAACCTGTCGTAGTGACGTAAAATCTGATATGCTACTATTGGGTAGCTTTTAAGCCTTGAACCCTTTAGCGTTTGTGCATACCAGGGTAATGCGCACACAGTGTCCTCTCTACACCACTTACTAAGCCCTTTGGTTGTTGCCCATATTTGGTCCTGAATTGCCTTGGTAAAATTCAACCGAGTGGTCTAGTGATTTAGCCCATGGCTCATCACATAGTATCGGCCATACACACTCGTCATAGGTGATTTCAAGTCAAGGGTGTCCTGACTCACCCCTCCCGACCTTCGAGATACTTGTTTTCATTAAGAGCCTCATGCTCACCCTTAAGATGGTCTAGGTCTATCACTCTTTCATCCTAGAAATGGGTTGGGAACTTAAGTTCCCGAGTGCTTTGTTCGGTCACCCCCACAGTTCGGTTTTCCCGTTGAACCCGACGCTGGAGAATCCAGTTCGGGTTGGGTTGCCTCTGAGAAGGTTTCCAGTTTGATGGGCTTCAACCCCATTCCCCTCGATGAAACTTCAACTCCTACCTGAGTCAAGCCTTTTGTAAATGGATCCGCTATATTGTCCTTAGATCTCACAAAATCTAAT